>OY986963.1:30020968-30109487 GCA_963920575.1 Narthecium ossifragum | reverse complement strand
AACGGCGGGTATTTGCTCAGAGGTGTGGACCACCCTTGGCAGATTCAATTTCTTAATTGATTTCTTGATTTTTCCCGTTAGAGGGGGGGGGGGGGGGGGGGGGGGGGGGGTGGTGAGTGCCGTTCTTGGAGTGGATTGGCTCTCCTCCTTGGGGCCAATCTAGTGGGACTTCCAAAGAAGTATTATGAAGTTTTGTTCATAATAACAAGGAAGTGATATTACAGGGAGTAGAGGCACCTCTCGAGGGCTCCAACAAGCACAAATCACAACCCAAGACACTCCTTAGTCCCTAGAAGAAGCCACATGAGTTACTGAAGAGAGCACCAGCTGAGTCCGTTGACTCACAGACCCTCATTTAGAACCCGTACGCCTTCTCACGATGGCCTGAGTTGCACGAGGAGCTATTAGAACTAGGGGTGGTAATTCGGGTTCGCGGGTCGGGTTCGGGTCGGGTCATATACTGACCCGTTTATTAAATACCAAACCCGAACCCGACCCGTTTAATAAACGGATCATGTTTATAAAACCCAAACCCGACCCATTTATAAACGGGTCAAGCCGACCCGACCCGTCTAACCCGTTTATTAAGCGGGTCGGATCGGGTTCGGGTTGACCCGCCACGCCCCAGAAGGGAGAGGCGGCGCCGGCAGCCGGATCTGGCTGGATCTGGCCGAGAAACAGCCGGATCTGGTCGGATCTGGCCGAGAAATAGCCGGATCTGGCCGGATCCGGCCGGGAAATAGCCGGATCTGGCCGAATCTGAGTCGTGGACGGCCGGATCTGAGTTGTGGACGTCCGGATCTGAGTCGTGGACGGCCAGATCTAGCCAAATCTGAGTCTGGAGGACCGGGGGGGAGGGGGGTCGCGTCGCCGCTTGTTGGAGAGGAGAAGATGGAGGGGGGGCGCCGCCGTGGAGGACCGGGGGGAAGGGGGTCGCGCCGCTACTTGGAGAGGAGAAGATGGAGGGGGGCCGCTGCCGTGGAGGACCGGGGGGGAGGGGGCCGCGCCGCTACTTGTTGGAGAGGAGAAGATGGAGGGGGGGCACCGCCGTGGAGGACCAGGGGGGAGGGGGGCGCCGCTGCTTGTTGGAGAGGAGAAGATGGAGGGGGGGCGCCGCCGTGGAGGACCGGGGGGGAGGGGGTCGCGCTGCTACTTGGAGAGGAGAAGATGGAGGGGGGGCGCCGCCGGGGAGGACCGGGGTGGAGGGGGCCGCGCCGCTACTTGTTGGAGAGGAGAAGATGGAGGGGGGGCGTCGCCGTGGAGGACCAGGGGGGAGGTGGGAACCGCCGTGGAGGACCAGGGGGGAGGGGGGGGCGCCGTGGAGGACCAGAGGGTTGGGAGAGAACCGGTGGGTTAGGATGGTCGGGGAAGAGAGGGTTGGGAGAGGAAGAGAAAGTTGGGAGAGGAGAGGAAGAGTTTAAAACGGGTAAACGGATTTTTTTTTAAACGGTTAAACGGGTTGACCCGCCTAACCCGCGGGTCAACCCGACCCGACCCATTTGTTCACGGGTCACCCGTTTATGACCCGAACCCGGTTATGCCAAACCCAAACCCGTTTAACTCGGGTCGGATCGGGTCGGGTTCACGGGTCATGACCCGGATTGCCACCCCTAATTAGAACTAGATGCAGAGTTCAACCAAACGCAAGCACCCATCTTGAAGAAAAGGCGGCTTACGAAGCAGGGGAAGATAGTATGATTAGATTTGACTCTTCCTCTGAAGAGATGCGTTCGAAGATGGGACCGCAGCCTTTACTATAGCGACCTCCCCCCAAAATCGCGAGTAAAAGCAACCAGCCGGGCCAAGCTGCACAGCAGATAACATTAAGTTGGGTTTTCCCCAGCTTTGCTTTTAGTTTAAAATGTTTTACATTTCAATCGAAATAAAAGCTGTGTCATTCGCATCTGATATGCATCGCCTATCTTTGGTCTCTGAGATCCCACCACTCATCATCACCAAATCAGGCGGTGCGTGATCCACGGTCATCTACAAGCAATCAACTCCCAGATCGCACGACGTCGCACTGCCAGTATCCATGATCACAACAGTCCATAGATCACGGTGCACGATGGCCCGCACTCTACGCTGCCAACATCCGACGCGATCACTTGATCTCTCTCACCAGTGAAATTGAATCTCTCTAGGAGAGGTCTCCAAGCATTCGATCTCGGCCAAGTTGATAAGACTTGAAAAGTGCACAAATCACCCTTATAATTTGGCTTTGTTGGTCTCCGACAATGCTTCACTGACTGTATTTATCCCATTTCATGTATAACAGACCTCAGAACGAGTTAGATCAAGTTTGGAGTTAAAACAAGCTTATTTGGGCAATTCCGGAATGAATGATCGATCATCACATCATTAGATGACCGATCATGTGAGTGCATTACCTGACAGAGAGCATTATTCAAAAGGATCGATCATCACCCTTTGGATGATCGATCATGCATGTATGACAACAACGTGATAGAGAGCAAAGTTTCAAATGATCGATCTTCCGTTATGGAATGATCGATCATCCACGGGGTTTCACCATCAGCACAAGAAGATGATCGATCATCTATTCCCTTGATGATCGATCCTTTACGGGGCATAGCCAGTAGTTGAAGAAGAGATGATCGATTATCACTCCTTGATGATCGATCATCTGTTTATTCGTGAACAAAACCAAAGGCCCAGATCTAATCCAGGAGGAGGTGTAACCTAGGCTATAAATATGCATCTTTTAGGGTTTTTAGGGGTCTTCTCTCTTGGACGTGAAGAACAGTTTTCTTAATTTCTTTTTCCTCTTTTTAACTTTTTTTTAGAATCTTTTGGGAGGAAATCCATGGCGGAAGAGCTTCATCAACCTTCATCTATGGATCAAACTCAAAAGATGAGTAGCTAAACTTTTTACCATGGGATTCTTATTCTATTAGAGACTTCTAAGATTTAAGGCTTGTATACCTCTTTGAATGGTTTGTATGGATTGATCCTAATTTCTTTATGAACTTGATATGATTTTATTATTAGTGGATGAATGATTTGTTCCTTTATGCCCTAAATCTAGGTCTTTAGCATGTTAGGGCTTGAGATTAGATATTCTCATCAAAGCATTCATGCTAGAACCATGGATGTGAGAATTTTTTTCTCGAGACCATTACACGTAACGCTAGATCCATTATGACCAACTCTTAATACGTTATTCATCTTAATTCAAGATTAGGAGTTCATATGTGAGGGCTCGTCCCTCTGACCTGGCTCGACCGCATGGGTCGAGGGCCAGTTTCCTGTTGGCTTGGTTCCACGTCGGGTACGATCGGACGATCGTATGGCGGTTTTGACCCAGGGGCATTTTGGTAAATATACTCCCTAGTGGTCAGTTTCACACCCGCGTTGCACACACTGCCTTGGATTGATGTATGTGTTTGATTAGAACCTTAAGGCTGCATTCGATCGGAAGATCGGAGCTCGATTGGGAAAGATCGAATTGGACGGCCGAGATCGGTTCTGATCTCTATAAATACCTTGACCTTTCTCTCTCTCCTTTCTTTCTTCTTCTTCCCTGTCGTTGTCTCCCTCTCTCTCTCTCTTTCTCTCTCCTACCGGCTGAGCTAGGGCTTGGAGGCGTGATCTTCGGGGAGCGGATCTTGGCGATCGATCTTGGGGAACGCGTGGAGGAGCTGCCCTACTTAATCAAGTAGGTGTTTCTAACTCGATCTTGTGATCGGGTTCTCCTAGGATAGATTTATTGTGATTTTGATGTAGGAATACTTGGTAGAATGTTGTGTAGATTAATACATGGATGTTATAGCATGTTTAGAGTAGCTCTACCTCTTGGTTTTCGTATTTTATCGGATGATTCCCGTATTATCGTCGTTTTGTCGGTTTTCAGCCTTTGAGACCTAGATTTCATATTTAACCATTAAAATCGTGTTTTCTTCATATCAATAGCTTCCCCATCATTCATTATGCATGCATGCAAAGTTTCATCGATTTCCGACAAGGTTTGATGGATCAAATCCAAGGAATTGGATTTCTGGCACTGTTCTTAGGAACTGTGCACTAGGCCGATGGTCAACCGTCGGATCGACCATCAAGCATTGATACGCTTCTTCCTGGCATCACGGTCGACCGTCGGATCGACCGTCAGGCTCTGTCTCGTTTTGGGTCTCTCAGGGTCGATGTTCCGATCAACCGCGGGTCCTTCCCCTTTTTCCACTTCACCTCACGGTCAACCGTCGCATCGACCGTGAGGTTCTGTCACCTTTTTGGCTTCCCAGGGTCGATGTCCCGATCGACCATGGCCCTTATGTTTTTCCTCATTTGGTCCCACGACCGTGGCATCGACCGTGGCCTCACGGTCGACCGTCGGATCGACCGTCACATCGACCGTGAGCCCATGAGCAATGTTTTCTGGCTTTCCTTAATTGGCTTTCGTTCATGATAGACATCCAATCCTGTTAGGAAGCATACATGTTGTTTTTCACGGGGTCTTAATAGATTTATATCGAGATTGGAATTTGAATCGTGAGTTTAACCTCTTTGGCGAATTTACGGTTTTACTCGCATTTAAATACTTGGTTGGATAGTAGTTTAAATGCTTATTGGTTGACTACCCGTTAGCTAGCTATGAGTCCTAGCTTACGTGATATTGTGGAACCTTAGCCCGTTGCCGGTGAGTTCCGAGGGCTATTGTATAACTATTGAACCTATAATTGATGTTGTGGCATATAGAGACATCTAGGATAAATGTTTGCTTAGGTTCATACATTGTATGCATTAGAGGCATATCAGGTTAGGTGGGCGATGGGTTGATCGCCCATCCGAGGCTCTCGGGTAGCTCGGATCTAGCTTTAGGACCGCGGCTGGGTACGTAGTCAGGATTAGGGCGTGATTGTATAATTGGAATTTCATGTTATTGAGGATTTGAGGTAGTTCGCTCTGATCATTGCTTTGAGGTTTAGAGGTCGTGTTGTTTCTCCAAGGCCGAGTGCTAAGGATGGTTGTCGATGTCCCTGACATGGTCCCCAAGTAGTAGTTTCCTGCTGGGTAAGGGTGATCCTACTAGTTCTGGTTCTTATTCCTCCCAGCGTGTTGGTTGATGTTCCCAGTGTGGTCGGTTGAGAAGAGTAGGATCCCTTGGGGAGTTGATACGGGTTATGGGACCCCGTGGTATTCCTTAGGCTTGAGCGGGGAGACATCAACGTTGTTGTTTTCCTCCTTTCAGTGTGCTGTAGAGTAGAATCCTACTGAGTTTATCGCTCACTCCTACCCGGGCTGTGTTTGCAGGTGCATGCGCCAGTTCTTCCTCAGTAGAGCCAGCGGGATCAGCTTTTGGCGGCACGACTACTTCTAGAGGCGTTTGAGGTTGCTGGAGGACGACTATTGTACTTTTGATAGTTTTGTATATTATAAACATCTTCGATGATTTTTGGATTACATGTATAATATCTTTCACTTGGAAGAGTTTGATAAGAAATTATATCAGATGTTTAAACAATAAAACTTGATGTTTCTATAAATTGAATTACAGCTTATCTCTGGAAGTTAAATTGTTTAAGTTTATCTCTGTTTTCCTCAAATGTATCGCGCCAGTTGGATGTGAATAGTGATATGAACCCTCATGACTAGTCCTAGATGGGTTTTCTGGGTCGGGGTGTGACATCGTAAGTGCTAGTACTACTACGCTAGTGCTAGAACCACTATGTTAACTGCTAATCCTTGATACATTCTATTTGGCGACCTCAATGTGCTAGAACCATCTTGATCTTACACCTAAATCCATATTATACTATTTTTTCACGATGAATTCATCCTGATCAGAGGATTCATTAGCAGTGATCATAACTAACCATTAGATCACCGAATTTTAGATAATTGCTCTCACCGACAATGGATCCTAATCGAAACTTGTCGAGTGATAGGGAGAACTAGCCATTCACCTATCAACCATCATGAAAACCATTCAATTTGGTTAGCATGTTCTAATCCTAGGAAGACCTAGTAGAATCCTAGTTATTGATTAAGAATTCCCTGGTACCTTTTCTCGTATTTATCAATCCTTTAGTATAAAGTTAGTTTAATTCCAATTCTGAATCTCTTCTCAACTTATTAGTATGAATACTTAGATTGAGTTTAGTAGTTTAATTATTTTCCTACGTATTTCCTGTGTATTCGACTCGGACTCACTGCTAGCTACCCCTAAAGTAGTTAGTTAGTAGTTTGAATATAAATTTGTAATTTTGGTCAGACTTGTTAAGCCACAACACTTTTCAAGCTCTATCACTCGCCAAGCACTCGATCTCGACTAAACTCGAGATCAGTTTATAAAGCCTTGGCCTCGCCAAGTACACGATCTCTAGCAAAATCAAGATTAGCTCCAAAAGCCTTGCATCAAGCACTTATTCTCGACCAAGCTCGAGATCAATTTATAAAGCCTTGGCCTCGCCAAGCACTTGATCTCGCCCAACCTCGAGATCAGTTTATAAAGCCTTGGCCTCGCGAAGCACTCGATCTCGACCAAGCTCGAGATTAGTTTATAAAAGCCTTGGTCTCAACAAGCATTCGAAGCACTCGATTTTAACTAAGCTCGAGATCAATTTATAAAGCGTTGGCCTCACCAAGCACTCATTCACGACCAAGCTTGAGATCATATTATAAAGCATTGGCCTCGCCAAACATTCGATCACGACCAAGCTCAAGATCAGCTCCAAAAGCCTTGGCATCGCCAAGCACTCGATCTCAACCAAGCTCGAGATCAGTTTATAAAGCCTTGGTCTCGCCAAGCACTCGATCTCGACCAACCTCGAGATCAGTTTAAAAAGCCTTGGCTTCGCCAAGCACTCGATCTCGACCAAAATCGAGATCAACTCCAAAAGCTTTGGCCTCGTCAAGCACTCAATCTCCAGCAAAATAGAGATCAGTTCATAAAGCCTTTGCCTCGTCAAGCATGGGATCTCCGAGGTGGTCCCACCTCGGGTTTTCCTCTGACTAGCATCTCCCTTGCAGGAGTGACATCCCAAAGCTCTCCCGATCTTCATCGACGCTCCCACGGCCCAGGCTTGGTGCTCCGGAGATCCAGTCTTCCCCAATGTTCCCGTAAGTGTGATTGGTGCTCTTGAGTTCGTGTCTTCTTCGACATTCATCGTGTGTACCTGCTTTCCAGAACCGTGCATCATCAGATATGATAAATGGGAAAATGGAAGCTTTTGTTTCTGGATGTACAGCTAGCTAGGATCGAGTCGGAAATATTGATGGACGGTAAATTTACGTAGGGGCTTTTAATTTTTGCAATGAATGCTAATAAGCCAACGCATTTTTCCACAATATAGCAACAAACGATCGAGAGGGTTGTTTGCAACAGCTAGTACTGAATATATTGTTTTGGCGTTGAGGAAAAAGCTCGTTTGTTACAGTAGTTAAGCTTTTTCAGTTCGTGACAAGCATATGGGCGTACAACCCGACTTAGCCCGAACTACCTTAGCATGCCTTGTGTGGACCTGAACTTGGATTGATCTCCTCATAATTGGTCTACTTATGCTAGACTCATTGCATTCATCAAACAGCCGGCTTGATCAGGGTTTCTTAAGCATTTGACTCGAATAGAGAAGAATATATGTAGGGATCAAATCCAAAGCGAACCCTGATCCTTTCGGAGATTTAAGTGATAACCATGAACACCAAACCACTGAGTCAAAACGCTAGTACTGATCATCTGGGTAATCAACTCCAAGCAACCGATCACCTAAAAGAAATGCCAAATGATCGAGCAGCTTCAGCTACGTACGTAACGCAAGCATACGCAGCCTATGGATTAAAAGAGTGGCTTGCTTTTTTATTTATATACAGACCAGCTCTTAACAGAGACAGGTAGCCTGATTTCTTGCCTGCATCTCACGCGTAAGGAGATCAAAGCAACAGTGTGTTCCTATCAGATATGATTAAGAATATCCAACCAACAAAATGCCTATACCATAATCACCCTTCCCAATCACTTCTCCTACCTAATCACCCTTCCCAATAACGTTTTTGATAGTGTCCGTTTAGTATATTCTTTCTTTTCAATCTCCTTTTCAATCAACACGCACAAGGAAAAAGTAAACCATAAACAAATAAAGTATATGACCGGATTGGGATGACTGATCGATCATGGAATGCCACCTGACAAAGAAATCACCAACCTTCTACTAGCCGATGTCGGCGCTGGTGGTGGCCCCAGGCCTAACGCGCACATCTCCGAGGCTGGTGGCGCTTCCCAGGTCGTTGCACGCTTCCTGAACTCCTCAAGCTCTCGAATGCAATCGACAGGGTTGATCGAAGCCATTTTCCGCCTGACCGTCGCCGCATTCTTGCCGGCGAGGCGGTCGAAGACGGCCTCCCACCCGTGCGCCCACCCTTCTCTTGCGTCGCAGAGCTCGAGGCTCCCGTTCCTCCACTCCGTCCAGCTCCATCCCGGCAGAAGCCCCTTCCCGACGTCCTCGACGCACCGGCCCTTGCACACCGGCGAGCACGGGCGGCACTTGGCACCGCTGAGCGGGCCGCGGCTGCCCATCGACGCCACGGGCACGCCGTACCTCTCAGGCGGAAACCCGTACTGCCTGTCGCTCACCACGCAAAAGGGCAATCGCACCTCCCTCCAAGTCGTTCCAGAAACCTCCAATTGCGCCTTGAAAGCCGACTCGGAGTTGAGCCCCGTGCGCCCTGCCTCGTCCAGGCGAGGGATGAGGCCCAACCGAGCCAGCGAGGCCGACGACGACACCCGGTCGCCCACGCCGAGCCGATCATTGAGCCCTCCGAAGTTGGAGCCAGAGGGAACGACGTAGGCGCCCGGCACAAAGACAGCAGGGTCCAGCGGGCCGGACCAGTAGCCGTCCACTCGAGTCCGGACGATCCAGTCGTAGGTGAAGTTGCCTCGGGACTCGTGCGCTCTGATCATCCCCAAACAGCCCTCCACCAGGTTAAAGTACTGCAACAACCCCTGCATGCCGTCCACCGCAACGAAGAACCCTAAACGAGAAATTTTCACCAAGATATATAACAAGCAATCCAAGGAAGAGAAGGCGAGAGGAAGACGATGCGTACCTGAATGCCGTTGGGGGAGTTGCTGGCGGTTAGGACGCGAACGCTGGGCTCGGTCACGGGGATGGGCTCCGGGGCGAAGATCCTGACGGCGGCGATCCTCGGAGCCGCCCTGAGAAGAGAGAACTTATAGGCGTCCTTGTCGAGAGGGCTGTGGAGGAAGAGGTCGGCGTTAGGGTACTCTTCGAGGAGGTTCTTGACGATGGAGGGGCCGGTGAGCTCGAACCGCCTGGCGCCGCCGACGAGGCATATGGCGATCCTGGACCGGTTGAGGAGCTCCGCCTTCCTCCTCCGCTCGCCGAGGTACGGGGAGGATGGTAGGAACTTGAGGGAGGAGAGGTCGGCGGTGCGGTAAGACAAGACGGTTAAGAGGAGGACGCATGACAAAACGAGGAAGAGAAGAGAGAGGCGCCACTCCGTCGTCCACCGCGAAAGGCAGGCGGCGCCGCCGCCGGGGGAGTGGCGATGGTGCGGCGGCGGCGTCGTCATCTCTCCTTTTAGAAGGAGAGGGCTTGGTAAGAGATTTGGGTTAGGAACGGCATGAGGTCGGCGTGCGTGGGAGAAGGGAATATGAAGAGTACGTTTCGGTTACAGATGTGGTAGGAGAAATATACGGACGGATTTGCCATTGTGCTTTAAGGTTGTGAATTTGTGATTTGAGTAAAGGTAAGGGTAATTTAGGGATTTCATTATGCACGGAATTCCATGGGCTGTTTTGTATTAGATGTTTTCCTTCAGATTGGATTCAGGGGGCTCAATGTGACCAAGTGTCATGAGGCCCTCAAGTGACTAAACTCTCACCGTCCATTCAAATGGATGGTCAGAATCTATCTGATAGGACCTACTGTTTAATGACACAATTGTTCTTCTCCTCCCCTGCATCACCTCTTCCACAACCCACTCCCCGCCGCCGCTGGAACCATGCGCGTCCTCCGCCGCTGCCGCCGCTCATGCTTGATCTCAACCACCTCCCTTCCCACCACCCACACTTGCTGTTTGGTGCCCATTACCATCCCCCGTTGCCTCTTGCTCCCCTCCCTACTACAGGACTACTCCACCCTCCACCACTCTCGCGGTCTCGCCCTAGGCGACGGGGCGCGCGAGGCCATTCTGGAGTTTCCGATGGGGTTTTACGAGGTAGTGCGAAAGGGCCAGCCTTTCGATCTCAACGAGCTCCAGAATGGCCCTTTGGCTAATGGATTCTGGCCATCTCTTACCCTCGCACAGTCGTATTTGTTCTTTGGTGGAGAGAAATCTATTGTGGAGTTGGGTTGTTGTATGTATTAAATTTTTAGCTATATAACAACTCTATTAATCTCTTTTTTATATCTTTTCCACCATTCATGTCTACCAGTTCGTCCAACCTTCATATAGTTTCTTTTTTTTTTGAGTTTTTGTTATTTACTTCGATCGTCTCAACCTGTTGGTTTTATTTTTTAATCTTGTTTGGTCACAGGTAACCATCAGAGTTGTGGATGAGTGATGAATCTTTCTCTGTTTAGTATAATTGATTTATGTTGGATATAATTTATATGGATTGAATCACCTCAATAGGAAACATGTTTCTAGAGTCTTGGAACTCTTTTGCTGCTCGGCGGTGGGTGTTCTTTGATTTCTTTGAAATGTGACATAAATATGGTTTTAGAAGTAGAGTATTAGCCAGAGATGGTGTACTGCAACCCCTTGTTAGCACTTAGCAGGATCAAGATGATGGTAATGGGCACCAAATAGCACGTGTGGGTGGTGGGAAGAGAGGTGGTTGAGATCAAGCACGAGCGGCGACGGCGGTGGAACGAGCGTGGTTCCAGCGGCGGGGAGTGGGTGGTGGAAGAGGTGGCGCGCGTGACCGTGGGAGTGGGAGAGGGAGAGGGAGAGGGGGAGGCGAAGAGCAATGGTGTCATTAAACAATGGGTCCTATCAGATAAATCCTGCCCGTCCATTTAAATGGACGGCCAGATTTGAGTCACTTGAGGGCCTCAAGTACCTCAGTCACTTGAGCCCCCCGAATCCTTTCAAATATGGTATGTTTTTATTTGGAAATAAGTGGAATATTGAAATAGACACATAATAATTGGAAAATTACCATATATACTTGTCTTCTTCTTCTTCTTTTTTTTTGAAAAACTATGAGCCTTGTAGGTTGACTAAAGAGCGGGTGTATACCCATATGACCAAAAAAAATCTCTTGTACAGCATTCAAACCCAAAACCTGATGAGATTACATGCATTAATTGCTATATCACCACTCTTGTGGTTCTTTTATAAATACTAATTGCTTCTCCATTTTTCCTCTTTTTATTTGCATCAAAAGATTCTACGCTATGCTAAATGCTTTGATTTCTTTTTCAGCTTTTTATCCATTTCCCCCGTATTCTCCATTGAACAAAATACAAAACTTTGAGGAACACTTTAATTTGGGTTATGTTACCATAAACAATGCCCGAGTTGATCAACCAATGATTGACGAATATGTATGGTATTGAAAATCAAATATGTGGCGTTAATTGGTCAAATAATATGATCAATAAGGTGATTGATCAATTAAAGACAATGGTCGATGAGCGATATTGGCCGATCCTCTACATGCTGATGTCATCCAAAGAAGTGGAGAACATGGAAGTTATCATGACACGTAGAGGCCTATGAGTCGACCATATGGAACGTGTAGCAATTAAAAAGGGAAGACACAGAGCGGCAATTGGACGGTTATATGGCAGTTCCAAGCAGTTATCTAGAATTTGTAGTACATATGAATATGTAAATTATTAAAGAAAAAGTCTCTCGCACCCTTGATCCTGCTACGCATGGACTCTCTTTGTTTAATCATGTATCGAATGTTTTGTTTTCTGTAAGTTGCTATTAATCAATGTAATGTCTTTCTTCAGTTTCATTCTTGTATCTTTAATCTAGGTTTAATGGCTTTTATGTTAACTTAGGTTTACTTGCTTTCCGTTAAACTAGATCTTATCATGCTTTCCTAATTAAATTTACCCGCTTTCCTTTAATTTAAATTTACTTAGATTTACTCAGATTCTGTGTATTTATCTTTTCGCTTTCTCTACTGCTTTTTTTAGATCAGTTTAGATAATTTATTTATCTCATTTGATCTAATCCAATTATCTAATCAAGTTGTGCCAGATCCAATCAGCCACGATCTCCAAACAAATCGACACCTCTATTCAAACTGAGTTTAAAGGAGTTTGAATCTTATCATGTCACTGATTGATCACATAAATAGTACCTATGAACCTGGTCGAGCATTGATTGTTGTCAACCAAATCTCCAAGCGGAATTACTTAGAAAATACTTTGGCACGCTCGGTGAGCATTGTGTCAATTTTGTATGGAAATTGGACCAGACGGGATGGTACGAAATAAGACAGATTTAGATACTCGCTGCGCTAACGCTGATGACGGCGATGTGCCACTCATCGAAGACACTCGTGATGATGAAAATTTACAACCACCACCTGATTTTGTAGAAAGATCCATATACTGTAGTGTAGAGTGTGCTGGTCCATCGACTCGAGATGGTCGAGATTACGAGACAATCACTAGTCAGACTGTCCGTTTAATGATTGAAGTAGTCTTGAACGCCAATCACCAAACGACTACAAAATCACATTAATTTAGCTTCAAGGCCTTTTTTAGACACTATACAATATTTTATAACAACGGCAATATAAAATGCTAGTAATGTTATCTGGCCGACTAAAAGATGGTAATGTTAATAGACCAACACCAATTTCAGCCCAAAACGAACAACATAACCCATTTAACCGGCCAATTGGGCATAATCAACCTCCAAACACCATAGTTGGGCTTGACACACAATGTATATGTTCTGTTAAACAACACTCATGATAATGCCAAATTTGCCTCAACCTTCCATTCCATGAAGATGAGATCCTGCATCACATCGGTTAGGATCACATTAGTTGAGATCCTGCATCACACCGGTTGGGATCACATTAGTTGGGATCCTGCTGTTCACAGTGGTTATATTCATATCTCTTCAGATAAGGAAATCGCAACCTCATAACCGCACGGATCCTAACAACCTCCTCCATGCGCCTATAAATAGAGCATCACCCATCGTTCACAGGGAGGCAATAAAATCTCGACCCCCAAACTCTGTCAAAATATAATCACATACCTGACTTAAGCATCGGAGGAGAGTCCGAGGCCTTCCAGCCTCGGGTTTCTTTTTGAACTTTGTCTCCCCTGCAGGACCGGCGATCCGATCTCACTCGCTTCGATCGACAGATCCCTTCCATCCCCGACGATTCTGCGGCCAGCATCTCTCGGAAGCTCCTACGACTATCTCTTTCTCCTCTTTTCAGATCCGTGCATCACCAAATTGGCGCCCACCGTGGGGCCGAGATTTCTATGTTTTTTTGAGCTTCCCCTGACCTGTTGCATCTCTCGATCGAACGGCCAAGGGAACACACCGCTCATTCACCAGATCGTACGGGATCAAGCCCTCTCCTCCAGCGACGAGGAACTCGTCGAGTTCTTTCCAGCTCCGATTGGCATCAACCAGCCGTCCTCCCCGGCGACACCATTTCTTCTCCGGCGGATTAACGGCAAGGCCGATCCGCGGTGGAGTTGTGGTCGAGGCTGATGGGAGGTGATGGCGAGGTAGATCGCGGCAGCGCGTGAGGCAACCGGCGACGGAAGGAGAGCTCCAGCGCTCAACCGGCGACGGGACAAAGGGAAGAAGAGAAAGAGGGCCCCCAGCGATATCCTTTCCACCAACGAACCCGCCTCCATCGTTTCCAAGAGAGATAGCGAGGTCCGGCGGCGCTGTCCACTAGGAGATCGCGGGAACCCGAGATCGCGGCAAGATCGTGAGATCGCGCGCGTACGACGATCCTGACGGCGACAAGACTTCTCCTCTGGCGGCAAACCCTCTCCCCCGATCGCACGAGACCTTGGTCGGCGCCGATCGGGAGAGGAAGGAACTTAACACCACCATTAATGATTATTAAAAAATCTCTGCAACTACAAAGACAAGATTAATTAATTAATAAAACTTCCCATCAAACTGGGCATCGCCCTAGAGATTACGGCGCATGAGGATTGCGTGAGACCTCTCCTTAGGCAACAAGCTCCTTTTCGACAGCGACCGGTGACCGGTGACGGGAAGGAGAGGAATAAAGCTCGAACTTGAGGCGAAGATCTCCAACGTTCGACCGGTGACGGGAAGAAGACTCGAGGCGGAGAGCTCCAGCATTCAACCGACGATGGGAAGCAGAGGAAAAGAACTCGAGCTTGAGGCGTCAGAGAACTCCGGCGTGGAGAGCAGGCGGGACCCCCTTTTGAGCGTGTGACACAACCTTGGGAAACGACGAGAAAGCATCACTCAAGATGGTCGAGTCAGCCCGCTCAACCGATGATGTCGCTCCCCAACGCACCCGCTCTCAAAAGGCGAAGGAGGGAACCACACAGGATCTGACGCATCGCCCGCCTAAGGCGCCTGCTAGTCAGAAGGCGCCCGCCTTCAATCAAACCACATCCTCTGTTATTCCCACATTGCCGGGATCCTCAACCTCTGGAGCAGATGGCTTCGTGACGCTGGACCAATTCTTCACGATGCAAGCCCAGTTCCGGGAGGAAGTCCAAGCCCAGTTTGAGAACATGGTCGGGTTACTCCGATCAGTGGCGGATGGGAACCAACCACCACCGGTTCGAGCCCACTAGGCGCCAACTCTAGGATCAGAGGGAAGGGGGGGCCCAACGGATCTCCCTTCCCAACGACGATCCAAACCAGATAGCGCTACTCGAGGGCCCTCTTTTCCTCGTAGGGAGGAAGGAGCCCGTAGCCATGTCACCTCCTCGTATCGGTCTAAACCAAGGAGCCGCCATCACACCGCCATCAATCGAGAAGGCCCCCGGAGACAAGGTCGGTCGCCTCGACGATCTGTCCACACCCGCCTCTCGTATGGTGGCTCCCGAACGAACCGCCAAACGGTGCACTCGAGGTTGAGTAACACCAAAGACCTCCGGGACTACCTCGAAGCCAATAGGTTGCAGCTCGGACTACCTGTCCAAAAGCAGGATGATCTAGGCGTCTCAAGGTTCTCTCATGAAATCGAGGATGCTCCCATCCCGGAGCGGGATGGGAGCGGTTCAAGATGCCAACGTTGGAGATCTATGACGGCAAGCAAGACCCGAATGACCATCTGGGGTCATTCGAGACCTTGATGAAGCTTCATGGAGCCACCCCAACTGTGAAGTGTCATGCTTTCGCAACCACACTTAAGGGTCAAGCTAGAGCCTAGTTCAACGCACTGAAGCCCAGGTCAATTGAATCTTTTGATCAATTGGCGAGGATCTTCCGGACTCACTTCCTAAGTAGCCAACGGAGGAAGAAAACCACCTCCGGTCTCCAACTTATCAAATAGTATCACGACGAGACCCTGAGAAGCTATCTCAAACGTTTCCAGGCGGAAGCCATTCGAGTCGATCAGCTTGACCACGCTCTCGCCAAAACTTTCTTCCGGGATGGTTTGGCCTCAGAGTTCGCATATTGGCACATCTTCCAGGGCGACGATGAAGACAAGCTCAGTTATACCGAGCTCTTAAATAAGGCTGAGGAGTACGCCAAAAAAGAAGAAGCTATCCAGGCCGAAGAGAGCGTCTCAGCGGGAAGCGTCCGGTGGCATAGACATCTTGTTTGTGGCGCCAGTTGTTTCAATGCAATAAAGTTCTTTTATTCCTAACATACCAAGTTTCAAATTTTTAGAACACTATGAAGCTTTGGCCTCGCCAAGCACTCGATCTCGACCAAGCTCGAGATCAACTCCAAAAGCCTTGGCCTCGCCAAGCACTCGATCTCGACCAAGCTCGAGATCAGTCTATAAAGCCTTGGCCTCGCCAAGCACTCGAACTCGACCAAGCTCGAGATCAGTTTATAAAGCCTTGGCTTCGCCAAGTACTCGATCTCGACCAAGCTCGAGATCAGTTTATAAAGCCTTGGCCTCGCCAAGCACTCGATCTCGACCAAGCTCGAGATCAGTCTATAAAGCCTTGGCCTCGCCAAGCACTCGAACTCGACCAAGCTCGAGATCAGTTTATAAAGCCTTGGCTTCGCCAAGCACTCGATCTCGACCAAACTTGAGATTAGTTTATAAAGCCTTGGCCTCGCCAAGCAATCGATCTCGACCAAGCTCGAGATCAGTCTACAAAGCCTTGGCCTCGCCAAGCACTCGATCTTGACCAAGCTCGAGATCCGTCTACAAAGCCTTGGCCTCGCCAAGCACTCGAACTCGACCAAGCTTGAGATCAGTTTATAAAGCCTTGGCCTCGCCAAGCACTCGATCTCGACCAAGCTCAAGATCAGTCTACAAAGCCTTGGCTTCGCCAAGCACTCGAACTTGACCAAGCTCGAGATCAGTTTATAAAGCCTTGGCCTCGCCAAGCAATCGATTTCGACTAAGCTCGAGATCATGGCCTCGTCAAAGCTTGAGATCATTACAATGAACAAGAAGAAACAACTATCTTACTCCCACCCCAAACTGCTTCTCAGCTCAGGCAAGGAGTGGGGGGCTTATGATAATGCCAAATTTGCCTCAACCGTCCATTCCATGAAGATGAGATCCTGCATCACATCGGTTAGGATCCGGTTGGGATCATGCGGTTCACAGTGGTTATATTCAGATCTCTTCAGATAAGGAAATCGCAACCTCATAACCGCACGGATCCTAACAACCTCCTCCATGCGCCTATAAATAGAGCATCACCCATCGTTCACAGGGAGGCAATAAAATCTCGGCCCCCAAACTCTGTCAAAATATAATCACATACCTGACTTAAGCATCGGAGGAGAGTCCGAGGCCTTCCAGCCTCGGGTTTCTTTTTGAACTTTGTCTCCCCTGCAGGACCGGCGATCCGATCTCACTCGCTCCGATCGACAGATCCCTTCCATCTCCGACGATTCTGCGGCCAGCATCTCTCGGAAGCTCCTACGACTATCTCTTTCTCCTCTTTTCAGATCCGTGCATCACCAACTCATATTGCCCAGAATATGAATAGCCAGAATAGTCAAATTGGACACAATGGGCAAAACACTAATAATCACGTGCCTAGAGGAAACCCGAATGGAAATAATGTAAATCCACAAAGACCAAATGTGGTCAGACAAATGCCTAATAGTCCTCAGAATAGATATGTGCCTAACTTCAATGGACAAATGCCAAATATGAATTGCATTCCAACGCTGAACTGCGATCAAAATCCTCAGAATGGCGTTGGCCAAAATTTTATTCATTCACCGTTTAATCAAAACGGTTAGTTTCTTTGGAATAATACAAATGATTTTATTCCATGGAATGGATAAAATAATGGCCTTGGAAATGGATGAAATAATAAATTCTAAAGTAATTAAATCTTTAACCAATTTGGTCAAAATAATAATAACCAAAGGGTGCCTGAAATTCCTCAACAAAACATGTACAAGGCAAATGAAATGCCTCATCTGAAGGTTCAATGCTAGTTAACCAACAATTTAATCGGGTTTATACCAACCTTTTATACGATCAACTGAATGTTTTGCGTGAACAAGTGGCTAATATACTACAAGAACAAATCGATTTGGGGGAGACGACAACAAAACAAACATATAGGAAGCCATACCCTGATTGGATTGACTAAAAAAGAATGATACTATGCCGACGCCACGTGCGTAGGTTGTTTGCCAACCTGACATGGCACCGACATGGCACCCGAACGCAAGTTTACAACTCGCCTTTATTCCTGCTTACGTGGCTTAGTCAGTGGCATGTTTTATAATCAAATATTTACCAAAATTTCTCTCTCCGTGCGATATTATTTACTATCCCATCCAAATTCAAAACGCAGTGCCCTAGCTTTCTTCCATCCGGCCCCATCCCTAGTCTCGAGCATCCCCACCACCCCCACCCCCTGGTCTCGAGCGTCCTCGCCAGCCACCCCTCTCCGCCCGCCCCCTGATCGCTCTCCGAGCCAGTGGGTACGCCCATCTCCTGGGTGGATCTCTTGGCCAGCGCTACAACCTCCTGCACCGCTGATCTTCGGCCCCGCTCATTCTTTTCCTCTTAATTTCAAGTTTGTTTCTACATCCAAATTAATTTCTTGTGAGCGGTATCTTCTTTCATGGAGATTCACAAACAATGTGGAGAACGCTATGCTATTAGCCTATTAACCTATGTTTTTCCTATGTTTCTTGTGATATTTTCTTGTCTCTATTCGTGGTAGTCATTTTGCTTGTCTGATTGTCAAAAGCTATTACTATGATTTTTCCTGGTATATTTAGAACTCAATGCAATAAACTATTTACTTCTTGAACTTTTGCATGTATCTTATATTATTTGATTTCCAATTATTTAAAGCATATGCACCCATTCCTATTCCTGAAGGAGCATGCTTTCTTGTAGATGAAAAACCTTAATACAAGCAAATATATTGAGGAAGGAAAGAGGGATCCAGAAGGAGAGAAGGATCATATCCGAAGCCAGGAATACAAGTATTGCATGTAGAGGTAAATAGGAATCATACCCCTAGTATAGATTTCTTCTGATATGCTTTTGGTAATTTGCTAGTATCATCATTGGATGAATTTGGTTGACTGATCGTAGTATCTTCTTTTAGAATGTTAGCAAACTGTATTTTTGACATTGCCCAAGTCCTGATTTCAGGTAAATTGTTTAACATGTATAGAATTTGCTCGATAGTTGAAAAACTATGACGAGACGAGTATGCTAATGAAGTGAATGAGACACTTTATAAAGGGCAAGCTCCTATGTTCAGCTTCCAAGTTTTGTTCATTATTCTGACCATTAGTTTCTCTAATTCTAATTTTGGACTGTTTATATGTGTCAATCTCACTCCTTTGTCTTTATTAGAAAAGGCTTGCACATTCTTAATAACTCCAATATCCATGAAATAGGAGAGATTTGGAGAGGCCTCTCTTTAATTTTTTAATTAGTGTTTTCAGCGTCTATGACGACGGATCTTTTTTTTTTCAAGTATAGTAAGCTATGCCCTTCAATGTTCCATCTATTCATGGCATATGATGTGGAGTTATTGTAGTCAATGCATCTTCATAATTAAGAGTTCCTGACATATGTTGGAATGTATGTGTCTTCTTGGAATGCATGTATGTATCAAATACTAGCAATGAAGATATGGTTGTTGGAATGTATGTTCACGCTTGTATGTATCAAATGTATGTTCATGCTTGTATGTACCAAATCTGGTGGCTAGAATGCTCCCTAGTGTTTCTTTTTATGTAGGTACAAACTATACCAACATCGGTATAGAACAAAAAAAAAAACAGTCAGCATAAATTATACCTTCTATGAATGTCGAGACTGAATAATACTGCCCTGGCCGACTTGGCCTTCCAGAGCCCTGAAAGGCCTCAATCTGGTTGGTATAAATTATGTCGACTTGTATATTATGCCTTTTATGAATGTCGGGACTGAATAATACCGACCTGACCGACTTGGCCTTCCAGAGCCCTAAAAGGCCCAAATCTGGTTGGTATAAATTATGTCGACTTGTATATTTCTTGCAACACAGTGATCTTATTTGGCCGGAAAAGTTGTACAGATACTATCACCATATAGGACAAGATAACTAAAGCTCTAGACTATACAATACGAGTAGATCTGACTAACAATCAATAGAAATGTACTAAAATATTTGTCAATCTGTTCTATAGGCACAATTCATTCAAATTGCACTGGTTACAATAAAATCATATTCACATCGTATGAGAATACTCCATCCATCAACTGGTCAAAAAAGAGATACAAAATTCCAGCAATGGATCAAAAAAGACATGTCCAAATCATCAACGCCAAGGATACTCGATCCATCTGTTCTGTGCGACTGGCCTTGTCGCGCCCCCACTTGTGAAGTCGTGAACCGAAAGCTAACTAAATACGGAAATTTTTTGGCGAAAGTTCTCTCTAAATTATTGGTTTCCCTAAACATTCCATAAGTACCTTTAAATAACAATAATTTCAAACCTCAACAATATAATAAGATAAATTCAAATCCTCAAAAGGGTTAACATTTATACATCACACTCCCGTAGGAGGCTATCTAAACAAAAAGGGTATAGATGACGATCACTGCTCCTTAAGCACCGCCAGACGCCACCGCGCCACCAAACACCTGTCCGGTAGGGGCCACCGAAGAAGAGCAAACGCCTGCACCTGCAAAACGCAATCCGGGTAGGAGTGAGCACTAAGCTCAGTAGGGTTCTACACTACGATACACAGAAAGGAGGAAACACAACAGTGTCACCCTCAAGCAAGTCTTGGTGTACACAGAGGCCCCATAACCCCACCGTGTGTCCCAGTGAGCATGAAACCAGCACTGCTGTCTCACAAGCATGAAACCAACACTACTAGGCGGGAAACGACACCGCTGAGTAGGCACACCTTCTAGTCAAGAGACATGGATCACTAGACACCGGCTACACCTCAGAACCGGCTCGAGGCCAACACGATCTCTAAATCATCGATCAACATATATTCAAGTCATCTAAGCCTATCATCGATATCGACTGAATACTACCATCCGATCCTGGACTACGCTACCCACCACGGTCCTAGAGCTAGATCCGAGCTATCCGAAAGCCTCGGATCGGCGATCAACCCATCGCCCACGCCCTATCCTTATGCATCTAATGCAAAATCAAAAAATGCATACTATGATCGTGCGCAAGTAAGAGATAAGCATGCAACAATATGATAAGATAGCAAACAGGTCCAACTGGACTGCTACAGCGATACCAACAACCGCTGCCAGCCAATCCGCAACGGGTCCCTGCATTATGACGGTACCGTGACCATCAACCGCGAACCCCTGAACGGGAAGCAACCCGGAAAACACAGATGAACATATAATATTATTTAATCATCAAGATCCCCTAATTAGAGGCTAATCGACCTAGTCGATCCGACGTCCAAATGATCTCGGATTCGAGATCCAACTTAGAAAAAACGCAAGTAAACATGCTGGGATCGACATATCCAAAACCCGGAAACATCCGACGACTCGATTACCGGGAAAACGCTAATCAAAACCATTAACGTCACTAATTACCTCTAATTGCTGCAACGCAGCCCATCCAAAGGAAAATCATAACAATTCATAGGAAATTCAAAACATTATGAAACTAGTTGTACCTGAGATTAGATCCAAAGATCTACAACTCTCATGTTCATCATAAATCAAAATCATGCATGTACAGACCGAAAAACATGCCGTAAGCCGACTCTTCTTTAAGAACAGCAAAACCGAAAAATCCGAGTTCAAACATGCTAAAATCCTACTAAAATCTCAATCAAATCATATGAAGCTCAAACCAGTAATCAAGCTAGCCTAGATACACATAAGAACACCAACAACACCCAGATCCACCGGCTAGACTAAGAAAAAACCCATATTAAACCTACGTAGGAAGAAACCTACCGAACTAAGCAAACCTCGGCTGAATCCCCCCTATTCGAGCACCAAACCAGCTTCAAACCAAGCCACGGATCTTCCTCACGCTGCCACAAATCCAACGAGCCCTCAAGCACTCAAAATGATGGGCGGAGGGGGGAGAATGAAAGGGAAGAAAGGAGAAGAAAAATCGAAAAAACAGAGGAGTCTCGAGCTACTTATAGGCTCGAGTCCGAGCGATCGGTCGCAGGACCAATCGGTCGGACTGAGCCAGGTAGGTCGGTTTGTGTCCTTGTCCAAACACGTCAGCCACATCCTTATCCAAACAATTGACACGGGTCCGATCGATCGCTCCTAGAAGTGACCGATCGCACACGGGCCGCCAGCTGTCCTAAAAACAAGCTTTCGCGCGCCCTACCTTGGATCTTTCGATCCAAAGCCCGCCTAGGGTTCTAGCAAACATGGAAACCAAACAAAAGGGGCTGTGTGTGCACCACGCGGGTGTGAAACAAACCGACAATGTGTAATTTACCAAATTGCCCTTGCGGTCCACAACGAGCCACGGGCCCGACCTAGACGGTCGACCCAGGAGTAGAGTGACAAATCCTCACATCCTAATACCCTTAAAGGGAATCTCGGGACTCGTCCCGAGATTCGATAAAGGTAGGGCTCAAAAACAACAAAGTAGCTACACTAGAAGACAGGACAAGAGGTACCTCGAGAAGGAAACAAATGCGGATACTCCTGCCGCATGCGCGCCTCGCGCTCCCAGGTCATCTCCTCGACGCCTCTGTGCCTCGACAGTACCTTGACTTAGGGAATCGTCTTGCCCCGCAAGACCTGATCCCTCCAGCCAAGTACTTGAACTGGCTGATCAATGAACGTCGCATCTGTCTCAAGCTCGATGTCATCCACCCTGATGACATGAGACGGGTCTGAGTGATACTTCCTCAGCATCGACACGTGGAAAGTCGGATGCACAGCTGACATGTGCTGAGGAAGACCGAGGCGGTAAGCTACCTCGCCGATCCTCTCTAGGATCTCGAACGGCCCGACAAACCGCGGCGCCAACTTACCACATCTGCCAAACCTGACTGACCCTCTGTACGGCGATGCTCGCAGGAACACTCTGACGATGACTTCAAACGGTCGCTGACTGCAAACTCCAATGGTCGTCGTCTCTGATCTGCATAACTCTTCTGCCGACTCTGAGCCGTCAGAAGTCTCTGCCTGATCTGCACTAGTCTCTCTGACGACCGTCTGACGATGTCTAGACCAGTGAGTGGTGCCTCTCCAACCTCTGTCCAGCATACTGGGGAACAACACGACCTACCATACAACGCATCGAAAGGTGCTACTCCAAGACTGGACTGGTAGATGTTGTTGTAGACGAACTCCACCAAGAAAACGTGCTCCTCCCAGCTGCCTCCGCCATCGAGGACACATGGTAGACATAACTTATCCTGGATAAAGTTGGTTTGATATATTATCCCATTCAAGAGGCGAAACAAGTTGTGGTTAGTTAGTTTCCCTCCAAAAAGTAGATAGCAGCTGGTCATAGCAGGTGGCTAGCAAGCCCAACGCTATCCTTTGATGTATAGCTAGTGGAGTAGAGATAAAGAGAAGAACAATGACCCATCCAAAATAAAAAAATAAAGAAAGTAAAGCAAGGGGTGTTAGGAACTTAGCGGGTCTCACTGGCTGGGCTGGGCCTTCAATAGCTACTGTGAGAGGGGAGGTCGACCCATGACATTGCTCTATTTAACGAGGTGTTAAATGCATAACATTGGAGCCAGTATATTCAAACTAAAACAAACAATTCCAACTCAAAAGAGATGATTATGTTTACTCAAATTCAAGACGAGATGGTTAAGTTTAAGAGAAGCAACTCGACGGATCTACTTTTAAAATGCTTACACCTTCTCGCAACCTAAGACAATACATTTTTCATACAGATTGGCATCCGGTACAAATTCTAATCGGTTTGAATCTTTCCAAACAACACGAATTATGAACTAATCCCAACACATGAAATATCCGACTAATTGGAACAGGCTTACAAAAATAGTCTTCCGACTTAAAAAATCTGCTCTGATGATATCATATTAGTACTTCAAAAATTCTGCCCTAATACCATACTAAATCACCAGATGTCCCGGAAGCCTAAAATTATAGAAAGAGGTGAATTTATTAGTCATTCAAACTATATCCCAAGATCTTATTCCTACGATAACTCCATGACCATGATTCCCAACAACAACGCTATACACCATTTTAAAATAGACATCATCTGAATTATACAACCGCTAAAAGAAAATATTCAAAGAATAAATTAACTGAAGAATAGAATTTATAGCATATGTTTCCCACAAAAGGTGTCTTTTGACACAAAATTGAAGCCCAAAAATCTGCACATAAATGTTCACTGCCACGAGGAAGAGGTTGTGTCTGGCGGATCATCTGTCCGTGGTGGTGCCGACCCAAAATCAAGACTCGGGTACACACCAGGCGGTCTTTCCCGAGATTGAATTGATAACAACTGAGTTGAATCACCCACAACATCAGCCCATCCATAATGAGGTTCAGCCCTGTCACAGATATACACGGTGAAAGTCGGCTCAATAAGGTGTGGAAACAAAAGACTCCTCTTATGTCATTCAAATCAGTACATACTGATGTCGGTGTTTACTTTAGAAGCATAAACAATCAATTAGCTAAAAGAATCCTCTTACTCGTAATAGCTTTCTTCATCAACAACGATATCCCAGCTCTCTCCTGTTGTGCTTTTGCCATACTTGTGTACTTTCCTAAAATAAACATTTGAAACTTACTTTCAGCTCAAACCAATGACATATTAGCAATTAAGTTCATTATCACAAAGAAATAGACTGTTAAAATACGTCACATGGCCTAGGTTAGAGAAACTAAAGTGCATTCAGCTGCTGACTGGACAGGTAGATATAATAATGCAAGACAATACAACATTTTGAAGGGTATTATCACCTCTCAAGGACTGCATGGGAAAAGTTCTCTACCTCATTCATCTCAAAATTAGGTACTTGGCCATCATTTTTCCATTTTGATTTTACAACAGATCCATGTTATCCAATTATGCCACCACATCTAAATATTGATCTTGATTCTAAATGACAATTAGAAATCGGAAGAATGCTTTACAAGATCAAACTTCCAGCTATATCAACTCGACTGCGGGGTGTCAACTGGAAGTCAGCAAGGTGTTTTCGGTATCAGCACTGGACCATCGTGGCACTAAATGCAGAAGTCAGCACATTCTGTTTTCAGTGCCGGAGCTGGGCCATCATGGCACTAAATGTAGAAGTCAGCACAATACGCATCAGTTGGCACGGTCCATGGCCACCGGCACTTAAAAACCAAGAATTCTATCACAACCTTGTTCTCTGATGCTTTTACCAAGAGACATAAGCATCCCTGGAGCATGTGTAGCATTAGAAAGTAACCTTTATTGACAAAATTAACTGTGATTACTTAAGAATTTTACGTGCAGAAAGAGCTATAAGAACTCTAGGTACTGGGTACTGAAAAGAACTTAATCTTTATGCACCATCAGCAGTAGCAAAGTACTTTTCTGGAAGGTTGTATATCTTTTTGGCAGTTGCTCAGGGATTTTTACTCTCACTTCACACTAAATTCATAAACATGCTAGAAATTGTCTGGCATGAGCATCATTTTAACTGTCTTTTCAGTTGACATCCACACAATTGAAGTTTCAGTTATGGTTTGTTAAATTCCCATGTGCTCCCATAGAACTATGAGTAAGCCATATGACCAATCACAATACCCTTTATCCGAATTTGTCACCTTTGTAGTCAATATGAGGTCGGAAGACTCGGAACAACCTAAACTACCCAGAAATCTATTTTTATTGCCTTGCGTTCATAGTGTTTAATAAATAGTTGCATTGAGAGACAACTTTCACACAAAATGGCCACAAAAATATCAAGGCCATACCAAATTTAGTCTAGTAATTCATTCTGCTTCCTTTAAAGCGACAAAATAAACATGAGTTGAGTACTAGGACAGAACTCAAAAGAATGAAAAGGGAACAGACAAGATGATGCTAGAGGATCAATTAACACAATAAAAATACGTGGTATTGGACGTACTGGACAAATTACTTGCCTTCTCAAACTATATAGACTATCATTTTCAATTTGGAAGAAAACTAATTAGGAATTTTCATTCAAGAGGGCAAGCTTATAGTTGTTGTGAAGACCTATAAGACAATATGGAGCTGAAAAATAGAAGGGAGTAAGGTTAAGTTTATACCCATTTCCGAAGTGTTCTTCTCCCCATGTCCTAGACCAACCTAGAACAACCAAAGTTCACAATAAGTTTGAGTAGACTGTCCACACAATTATGTAATACAATATGTACAAGTAGCAGTATTGCTAAATAGTATTAGGCGCATAATAACACAAGGAAAGGAGACATGTAAAAGGATACAACCAGTAGATTGTGTCATAGGCACAGACAATCTTTTTCTTCTTTTCTTGTTTCTGTACTTTCTTGATCGTACCAACAAAATGCAGAATGAAACAGTAAGACATGAGAGATGTAGCAAATTTGGGTAATTGTTCTGACAGGGCAACAAAACTGGTGGACATATACTACTAGTGTTCCAGTAGATATTCACAGCATAAGGCATGCCCTTCATGATAAATACCTAGATGGACAGAAAAAGGTCCCTAATAGCAAGAACTTCAAAATAAGAATAAGGTGGAAATCACCAATTCTATGGAGACAGTCATAAAATATCAAAACTTCTGTCTCCAGTTCAATAAACAAAACCATTGCAGTAGATGCTTTTCCATACAGAATGCATCTTTGTCTTTGAAAACAGTACAGTTCCTTCAATTAGAATGACAATTTTCCTTCATAACCACAACACCTCTAGCATATGCATGCCAAAACAAAATAGAGTTAAGAATCTAGCCTAATAGGCTGTGCTTGCGAGAGAAAAACAAAATACGGTGCCCAATCTCACCGTGTTTATCTCATGAAGTGAGGATAGGTGTCCCCAACTTACATGAGAAATTGAACTAGCTTATCTTGAAAGATGAAAAAAAAACACTGTAGAGTTACACCCCATTCTGAGTTTCTCTCTTATCTCAGACCTTCAATGATGCAGGAAACCCTATTAGAGAGGGAGCACTCAAAAGTCAAAACACAACATCGAGAGCGACAAAGGTGAAATTACCTTAACACATAAAGCTAATTTTGTCTGCAGACCTCCAACTAAACGGCTACTTCTTATGTAGCTAATCATTTAAAAAGCTGTCTCACGAACACAGGGCTTGAACTCCCTCCCATTGATTCCAATAGCATGTTTAAATCACCAATCGTCCCAAAAGCTTAAACCGATTGGAAGGCATAAATTATAGATATATTATTGTGTTAATGCTATTTTTGACCATCTAATCAGTTTCCCATAGGGATTACCGCATCTGTTGGTATGGACTGGCTCAGACAGGCATGTATTGTGCCATTAAATTACTAGCACGCTACATGTATCGGCAGAGACCCCCTGCCAATACCAATATTATCTCAGAAGAGCTTCACACGGTGGCCAGAGACCAACACGACATGTGCAACTGGCATGACACACTGCGATTTCACATTACTAATAAAACCATAGAAATGCATCTTTACTAAAACACAATGACAGGATTCAGTAAGAGACAATTTGCACATGATTGTGGATATGCCCATTTATATTTACTAAAATAGCTTTCAAATGCTCCGAATTGTTGGAACGAGTGTATGACATAGGTCCTTAAGTGTGCAATTGAGTGAGAGAATCCAGGTTCCACATATCTTCACCATGCTAATCAAAACTATTCCTATACTAGTTACCTTCAAAGTTCATTGCTAAAAATTGTAATGAAAGGACTTACTGACACAATTATCTGACTAAGAATATAAACAACGAACCACACATACGTTCACCAGTAGGGGATGCATGCCATGTCTCTCCTTGTCTTGAACCGATACCAGCAAAGAATTTTTCCTCCCATTTGTCTCCCCATCTGGTCCCTAACTCAGTCTCCGCCCATTTATCCGTCCTAGGTAAAAGAGCCAGAGGAGTTAAGAAGTAACATGTAGAATAATTTAAGCAGCATTTTTCAGTAGAAAAAATATGAAGACTTCATTATTACAGTATTGAAACGTCCTTATTGATATAAAAGAAATAATGGTTTTGAAGTAGATAAAGCAGATACAAAAATAATGCTGAATTGCATACCTGAAATATAAACTGCAAATTTGTTAGGGATTTATTTTCTTGCCCTAGCGAATAACAGAAGTAATAATGGCCAAAAAGCAAAAAGCACAAGAAAACTATCTTTAAAGAAAAATTCATCAAAATGTACAAGGGTTTTATCAAACTATAATGGCACATAAAAGAGCCCATTGCTCCTTCACTTATTGCCCTTGCTTATTGCTTGAAATCAAGATGTTTTAACTCATCACAATTTACCAGTCAAAAATTGGGAAAAGATCTTCTAAACTTTATATCTAACATATGCTTAAATACATCAATCCTAAAAATCAACTGAAATGTTAGGTCCTAGGCTAAGCAAGTGAAATATACCTCTATCACCTGGCTAACAAGGATTTCCGTGTCGGTCGACATGGTCGGCACTGAACAATACTTATCATGCCAGTAGCCTATTGGCACAATCAATCAAGTGTCAACACACATGCGCCGGTGTCGGCACAGCCTGTGCCCACCCTGGCCATGTTAGTGATCAGCACAGAGCATACCAGCAACAAGATAACCCATGCTGCCGACAACATCAATATAATCACTTAGTTGATTACATGACGACATTTCTATTGATGTTTGCTAGCAAAAGTGCCAATCTTCCCCAAGAAAATTTGGTTGTCAGAAATGTTAACGGCAACTTAATTATAATTAAAAGTTGAATTTGAGACTAAAGCTAAGGTCATTGACCATAGTAACAGAGTAAAATAGGCTTCGCCCAGAAAACCTCCTAATCCACCCAAAATTTTCATACATGTATCACAACTGTTTCAAGCCACTAGAACTCTGTGCCAGCAGCTCGAAGCTCTTTCTGTGCTAATACATGTAGTGGCATTGTGCCGGTAAGACGACAATAAATACCTCTACCTAATGATTTGACTTGACGAATTTGATAGGCCAATTCGTATCATGAAATTCAGGATGAAATAAGAAGTTCCTTATTAATCTGGAACTAGTCATTGCAAGCTCATACAAGGGGACTGAAAGAGTAACATCACATGCATGTTGGTGCAATTTAAAAATCAGAGAATTCAATTAATTTACGCACAAATGACAAACATGAGAGGAACACTAGGAAGATGAGATAGAATGAAACAGATTGGAAGTCTAGATGCTAGAGAAGGACACCCATAATTGAATTGACTGCGCAATTTAAACAGAGGCAAATTTAAGTGATAAAGCGCATCTTTTTTTTTTAGGACAAGTTGAGCCCGAGGGCTGGGGAAACAAAACAAAAGTACACCCTTTACAACAAACCACCCACATGCCAACCAAGCCAGGTTGGCAAGGGTCCAAAATCTCTCAAACAGAATAGTTCTCCATCTTCATCTCTACCTTCCGTAGCGAGGGTGTCAGCTAACAAATTGGCATCCCTAGGGATGTAATTAATGAAGATCTCCCCAAGCTGGACAGCCTGACAGCATAACTTGGACCTGATAGTATAAAGTTCCAGGAATTATAGAAGACAGAGACTAATCTCACCATTTAAGTACGAATCCTCTTCCATCATAGTGCTCCCCCCATTTCTCCCACCACGATTGTTCATTCAATCGTCCATACTTATGAGCTCCTTTCTCTGTCCATCCTTTAGCATCATATTTTTCCCACCTGGAAGTAACTTATAGTTTGATAAAGCCTAAAGAGATGTTTCTTGTGGATGTATGTCATGGGAGAGTTCCTCACCATTTCTCATACCATCCAGCCGAATCTGTTCCTGACTTTGCTTGTTTCTGAGCACTCCTCTCTATCCTTGCAAGATTACTGCAGCCACAAAAGCTTGTTAGAATTCACTTATCCTAAAAACTGAAATCATTTCACCAATGATGAGATCATGATACTTCTAAATAATCACCATTGTCCAGCCACAACCAACAAGATAATGGATACATAGGGGGCAATAAACAAATATTCTTCGTGCATTCATTTATTCCAAAAAAAAAATAGAGGATAGATGTAGCAAGAAGTTTGAAGAGCATTAGTCATTAATCATCCAAAGAGATCTCCCTAGTGAGTCTGTCTGTATCACAGACAGCAACCTGTTGCAAAAGATAACTAGAACAATGAAGAAAATATTTGATTTATTCTCATTCTTACTTGAAGGTCATTACAATAATGTTGAGGGGGGAATAAGACCAATAATTTTAAAAATAAGTAATCAAGAATTAGCAATGTAGGAGGAAAGTACATTCTGACTTGATTTGGTATTACTCTAAAATAGAGCATCACTTACAGAAACTACAATCTGGTGTACTGAAAGTAACTCAAAAGTCATTTTGCTGCTGTCGATATCAATGGCAGTTTTTGGTTCTCATTGGATGAATAAAACCATGACAGATCAAAATATCAGGAGACAATAAAACATTGAAGGTCAATAGTAATCCAAACAAGAATCGCAATAAATAGAATTTATCACATGGTTGTATCATTAAATTAGATGGCAGGGAATGAAAGGCTGCTAGACAAACATCTAAGCAAGATACGACTAAAATAAAAATGAATGCAAGCCCACTTTTAGACTAACACTAGTCAGCAGCCCCTATCCAGCCTTCTAAAAAATTTCAGCTCCTTGATGTCAGCTGACATAGTGTTTTTGGTAGTTCTACATGGAGTGCAAAACCAGCACCACGAAGTAGATCACTTGTTGGGGGAAAGATTCACTACCATCTGCTACCCTCCACCTGCTGATATAGCTAAACCAGCAATAGGTAGTACCGTAGTAGTACCTTTTTAGGAAAATGAAACCTCACAATCAATGGTGTGATGTAGTATAGAACAGTTTTCCCTCCGATGAAACTGTATTTGCTTTCCATACAAGTCCACTACTTAAGAGAAAACTAATGCAACTATTTTCTGCATATCATTTTATCTCCTGCTCCCTGAAGGCATAAGAATTTGCATTAGAATCAATCAACAGCCAAGTAGGGATAGAATAGAAAAGAAGAGGGAAATAATGGACAGAGTTCGATGCGGTATCACTCAAGGATTCCCGAGCCGACCGGCACCTTTGGTGCCGACCGACAAGTATCGTGCCGGTGGGCCAACAGCACCGACTTTGCCCCCGGCACTGGCACAAACACCCTTGCACGCTTGTCGACCGGCACCGTCGGTTGCCGATCGGCAACGGGGTGGTGCCGGTCGGTGTCGGTCGGTGCCGGTCGGCCAACTGGGTTATAAGATGGAGAAGAGAGGTAACGGGGTGATGCCGTGCCGGACCGTGCTGGTGGCAAGTTCCGAGCCGGCCAGGGACCGGCTCGGCGCGTGCCAGCGGCACAGCAATCCTTGGTACTATCACTATCTTTCACAAGACAACATTGACGAAATTCTAATCAGGAACTTAGATAAAGATGTAGGCGGGCCAAGGGGTGACAGCTCAAAACACCTATCTGACCACTTTGACTACTTGGTATGTACAGCAGACAAAAATTACATATCTACCCAATACAAACTTATGATTTTCCACATCTACCCCCCAAATTCATCTTATTTTTAAAATACCCCCATAATCTTCGGAAAAATCCAAAAAATGCCCCTCCAACTGCATCCATCAAATGGTTCAAATCTGTTATTTCACTCATCACAATAGAGAAAGAGCCTCAAGTGCACCACATGTTCATGTTAGCTAGTGGCAGTTAGAACCTTGCTTCATAAAATTAAATCTAAAGACCATCCTTAGTCGATATGCATAAATTTGCATACAGATGAGAATGGTAGGTTGAGAAATTCTGCTTTATATAGATCTCACAGTTTGACATCTCCTATCAATGTATAACACTGACTTCATGTCAGATATTCATGCAACATAAACCACCATATCAAAGAGAATGTGCCGTGCACATGCCTCAAAAACACTAGAGCAATATAGTAACTTCAAAAAAGAAAATGTTTTTTTTTAGCAGACAAAAAAGAAAATGTTTCGCAACATTTGTCTAGTCATTTAAAGCAGAAAAGGTTATTTATAACATTTATAGCATAACAGTTTTATTTCACTAGAATTGATGTTGCTGAGAACTAGTTAGATTAAGGTGTAAACCACTGTCAAAACCTTACACTTCCCCACCTTTTAGTCTTTTTTATATATCGTGCAGAAATGGATATCTCTAACTCTTAAGACTAATTCTTAATGCTAGCAATACAAATAAATAAGTTATCATAGACATAACTAATATATGTAGGTGAACGTCAATGTCTCTCGTGTACTCTAAGCATTCAAGTTTGAGATATTACCTCCATTCATCTTGATGTAGAACTTCTTGCCATGTTTCCCACCATGAATCACCTTCAGCATTTTTCCCAGATTTTTCTGCTCCTGTATCAAATAAAGATAGAGCTGAAGAGAGAGCATGTAAAATACAACATAAGATGGTCAAGGTGATTACGCGATTTCAGTCAACAAATTCAATGACTCTTTAAGGATGTAGGCTGACCAACAGCAAGAAATGGTTTAAGTGCTGTCTGCATGGAAGATAATAGGGAATATTACTCTCAGCATGGTCCCCAATTGGAGTATATGTATAAAACTGATTACACATTTTGAATCCAGCATTCGACCATACACCCCAATTATATCAGTATTTTGGGGTACACCCTTGTGATGTAAACACATTTTGCATCCATACACCTGCCTTGGAGATCTTTTTGAAGGCTAACAAAAGTTTAGACAAGCTAAACTGTGACCGAAGATGTTAGGAGGCAAAATTGAAGTGCTATAAAGCAGGCTTGTATATTTCCCCTAAAAACAAGTATCCAGCTAACCATTACTTTTATCCCAGCGCAATATTGGTTTGCCCTTCCATGATTGAATGGTCACAAACATAATCTCTCAAATTGATAACCAATGTCAAAGGGCATAACTGTAAGGAGCAAAAAAAAGCTTTCAAGTTTACACACATATGTTGATTTTATAGAGGTCTAAAATCACGCAAGTACTTTTCAAGGTATATATTCACATGCTCTCAACATTAATGGAGAAATGTTTGTTACTCTATAAATTCTAGAATCTGTAGAAGCATCAGGATAGCAGAAAATAAGAAAAGACCATAAGACACATCTACGCCAATTTGACGCTACAAGTGATCATTTGGCATGATGGACTTCCCAAACATTTTCTCTTAAAATGAAGTATTTGATGAAAAACTGTACAGAATGCTTCAAACAGACCAAGTCGGCATTACAATATGATACCAAGGTTAACCATCTGAGCGACAAAGAGCTCTCCAAATATGAACTTCCATCAGAACTACGAGGAGTCAACTGAATGAAGTGAAACAACCAAAAGATAATGCATTCATGTGCAATATAACTATCACTAATCACCCACGAAATAACATACCTAACTCTTTGTATCCAGTCCAATCACTTTTCTCCCACCACTGCCAAGTAGATTAAAAAACCAATTAAACGCATTCACGGTAGGTGCTACAAAGGATCATGCAAACAAGAGCAACATCCAATTACAACAGACCAAGTAACTCAACAAGATAATACTAAGAATAAGACTCCGAAATTTTGCGTACTTCACAATGCAGAAATATATCATTATCAGTAGATTGTACTATCGTAGACATCATCACATCAAGAGGTGGTGTATTTTTCAACAAGTTCGCTTGGATTCGACTTTGATGGAGTAAGCAGAATAAGAAGATCGAAAAATCAGAATTAATGTTGCAGAACCCTGGACAATCTTTTTCATGTCAAAAAGGCCAGTTATTTGAGAACAAGTGCAACAGAAAGTCCCTAGTTGGATAGCTCAAAATACTAAAGTATTTAACACTTTCCATAGTATCTTAAATTCCACAGGATTTATTTCCTAATAGGCATTTTGACACCAAAAATAGCCTATCAAAATAAAATAGTAAAAGTTAACATCCAATCTTTTCTCCATATTCACACAATACATAGAATTCCAGGCCCCCTCACTTTTTCCTTTTTTATCCCTTCTCTTACTTCTCGTTCAATCCATCTCCTCTCACTTCCTCCATTACCACAAGCCTCCCCCTCCTTCATATTTCACCTGCCCCACCGGCAACCCTCTTTCCACCTCCCTCCTTGCTCCTCCCCTCTCCTCCTTGCTTCACATGCCATGCCCCCACCTCTCTCTCTCCATCACTAGAAGGCTAAACTTTCTTCCTTCAACAGTAAAAAAAGGGCAAGTTACTCCATCGAGTCCATTCTTCTATGAAGAAATTTGATTTCACAATGTGGCAGTCAGATTGACAGAGTCAAATTGCTATGCTCCATCTACATATGAAAGTAGCATGTTTATATCATGCATTAGTTCTTATGGATGCACATAAATCAGAGCCATGCTTCCAATATCTTTGACAACACTTCAGATGGTGGACCAACTATAGTTCTTGTCTTCAAGGATCCAACTATCTCAAATGAACCAAAATTCTTACTTTTGTTTTAACAATGATTCCATGTTAAACAACAAATACATCATGATATCTTTCATAACCACAATTTATCAGGCCTACTAGCGCAGAATCTTGCTTGTACCTAAAATACATGCATAGGTTTGGTTTTCCTCCATATTTTGCGTTATTTTATCACATAATCACTTAATTGAGTAGATATTGTCCATTATATTTTTTAGCTTACAATATTTTGCGTTATTTTATCACATAATCACTTAATTGAGTAGATATTGTCCATTATATTTCTTATGGATGCACATAAATCAGAGCCATGCTTCCAATATCTTTGACAACACTTCAGATGGTGGACCAACTATAGTTCTTGTCTTCAAGGATCCAACTATCTCAAATGAACCAAAATTCTTACTTTTGTTTTAACAATGATTCCATGTTAAACAACAAATACATCATGATATCTTTCATAACCACAATTTATCAGGCCTACTAGCGCAGAATCTTGCTTGTACCTAAAATACATGCATAGGTTTGGTTTTCCTCCATATTTTGCGCTATTTTATCACATAATCACTTAATTGAGTAAATACTGTCCATTAGATTTTTTAGCTTACAATTTCCTGCAACTTAACACTGCACCAGTATCACATTCTCCAATACACTAAACATAAAACACCTTGACAAGAACACAGCACTCGGCATTGGGATCAAAGTCAAAGAATTAGGATTCTAAGTTCTTTGAATGTACAAAACATGTCTAGCATCTTACCAGAAAGCAACTGAAAGTATCTCTGAGCATGTGAGAAAACTATGAAAAGCTACAAATAATTATCTTAAGAGGAATCAAAGAATTACAGTTTCTTTCCATTCCGAGGAACCATCACAAGATTGACCTCCCATTCTGGTCCAACGGCACCTGTATCCATTATATCCAAGCTCTTCTCCACTTTCCCTGTACCATGTACTACCATCTTCATTTGTGCCGGCCTCATTTACATTTTCATCGATCAAGTTGATTCCCCAGTCCTTCTCACTAGCAATACCAGTGTCTATAAGAAAGATGTCAAAGTAGGCATATATCTTTAGAAGCTATAATAACAATTGCACAATAGAACAAAAGGCGAGCAACTAAAACTAATTGAGCTTTTCCTTTTAGAAGATATTCAAAAGAGGTGCATATCTTTCTGGCTTAAGCATGAAAAAGGCTCTCTCTGGAAACCCATACCTACAACAAAGCATATCATATACTACTCTAGCTGTTCAAGGCATGATAGATGACCTTATTCAAAATTATCCAAGTTGATTTTCAGACAAACCTCTCGTTGGTGGCATATCACGAGACTGTGGAGCAAAATTCTTCTGACTGCACCGGGGAGAAAAGTCTTGTTGTTTGGCTGAACGTTGTGAGCTATGATAGCAAAAACGTAAAACATCATGACCAATGATAGCATAAACTCAAAACTTCTTGAATTATGTAAAATGTCATGAGCTATAATAGCGCTTGACACATGGTGAGCTACAGTAGAAAAAACTTAATATCAAAATACTTAAACCCAGGATTGTCACGCCAGTGGAACATGTCGTGCGGTATTTGGCATGTGCCAACACTTACACTTGACACAGGGCCCATGCCAAAGGCCCCCATGCCAACGGCGAAGCCTCTTGAGAATGGAATATGCTTAGCAGTTAGCACGGGACATATAGCAAGTACTTGTATCATGCTGGTAATTTAAGGACACGATACATATCGGGGGCCACAGACCATGCCAACCGGCATGGCAATTTGTGCTAAACTAATAGTAGCAAAGACAAGTGGATTATATTCGATGCAGTGATTGATGTGCTGGTCGGTGCATACCGACACGGACCCTTGCAGATAATGTGGCAAATTACCAGCACAATGACTGTATCAGCACAACCCTGTGCCAATACAAGTATTAGCTCAGAAGAGCTTTTTGTCATCGGCATGAAATTTGTGCCTAGTATCAACACTGAAATTCTTGCACTGATGTCATCCATAACCTAAGGTAGGACACATCCCTGTGGCCTAATATCAGCAACTGACATGGTTCGTTTGTGAAAATTAGATTAAAAATAAAAACTGCGGTTAAGATGACACGAATGAAGGTTAAGAATCTGTGATATAGAAACAAAAAAAATGGATGACGAAAATAACCAATAGGAAATAAATATTTCCTATATGCATATTATTGTCTCCTTGCCATGCTTCCTACTTCAAAATACATTGTCAAACAAGCTCAGAAGATGTAGCTGACACAATTCTTAGACTTTCCACATTGCATTCGGTGATCTTTAATGTGTTCATTGTGTAGTATTAGAACTTGTCCTTAACCCCTAATCTAAGACATCTCAAATAGATTCTAAACTAATGGATTTTGCATCTATTGCATTCTTCCAAATTGCTTGTTCGTTTTTCACTATTTCAGAATTATGAGGACATTGGCAACAAATTAATATGGCCCAATGCACTAATGCAAAGCGAACCAAAAAAAGTGGCCGTCACACCTTAACAATTTCCTCCACAGCACACAAATGTAGTTGATATATAGAAGATTCTACTATATGAACAAACTGTAATCATTCTCCAAAGATCAAGCAAAAATAAGCAAAGTAGCAAAGTAGCAAAGATAAAATAAAAGTTGAGAAAGATGGCTATAATATCAAACAAAAGTAAAGCAGTATATTTGTAGCGACTATTGTCCCATAATACATATAATTTTGACTCATGCCCTCTAATATTATCCTTTTGAACTCTCATCTCCTACTTTTGCCCTAATAGTTTCTCCTGTATAACTCTGCATTGCTAGCACCTCCTCGAAGCATGCAACCTAAACCCCACCCAACGTATTCTGACACAAAACATGTCTAACCTAAGCCCAAACCAGGTCCAACATATTGAACCCAAACAAAATATATATTTGGACCAAGTCATCTTGGTCAAATAGCAGGTTCGTTATTCCACTTTGTAGAGTTGACGAACTCGAAAAAGGCTAGACATTAAACTACGGCCTACAAAATGATCAAAACTCTTGCATTGTTATCCTGGAAATTTAATTAGAGAAGGATGTCCAAATTGAAAGATATCAACTACACTAGATGTTATAAATGTTGGAATTCAGGCACGTTAATATCCTATAATATCAAAATTTATAGGTCTTGAGTTGGATCAGATTAGTCAAGAGTCACAAGACTTAACCCCGGAAATGAGTAGATTTGAAATTGAATTGGTATTTTCCAATCAAAAGCCAAGATGAGAGTACATTATGTTTCACTACCAAAACTTAACTTCTTCAAAGCTTAGAGCATATTGTTCGTCCTTCTTGACCTCTGCACTTATCTCATCAACCTCCAAACACTCGTGTTTAGACTAGGAGCTTGTTCTAGTCTACCCCCACAGCACCTCTATGCCTTGTGCATCTTCTTCGGTTGTCAACCAACTCTATCCTACTCTAGAAACTCCATGTGGGCTTCAATATCGACTAGATAATAATCGAGTGAGAAAGCATATTCATAACCCTAAGGTTTGGGCCAATTATTACTAGCTTCTTCCATTCTTTCGATCTCATCATGCGACGAACTGACAGTAGAAGCCAATAATTGGAAAGAGGCTACAGTTAAGATGGGTCCTTTAGTGAACAAACAACTGGGATATTGCCAATTAATCTCCAATAAACAACCTGGACCCCAACAACTAGGCCTAAAAGACAAAGACATGTTTGGTATCATGTGTATTTACCTCAAGAAACAAAAATCTTATTAATATCGCCAATTCTGATTATTGTATGACATTGTATCTTTCACTCAATTGGTTAGACAACAGATGATTTGCCTCAGAGTCCTCTATAACAGTCTTTATCTTTCCTCTTCAACAACCAACATATCGTATGTTCTTCATGTTCATTGCAACATTAATGGTCTCAAACAAGCAACAATCCAAGACGTGTGTGTGTGTGTGTGTGTGTGTGTGTGTGTGTGTGTGTGTGTGTGTGTGTGTGTGTGTGTGTGTGTGTGTGTGTGTGTGTGTGTGTGTGTGTGTGTGTGTGTGTGTGTGTGTGTGTGTGTGTGTGTGTGTGTGTGTGTGTGTGTGTGTGGTTACAATCTCTCTCTCACAGCTAGACCCCACAGCTAGACCCCATGCAGCTCTGCGTAGTTCGACATAGATGTGCCAGCAACAATCCAAGACACCCCAATGCACAACAGATGGGGGAAGGAAGGGTGAGAAGTTGTATATGTGACTATATTTTGATCAATTATTTTGCTAGATAGATTAGTAGGATTTTTAGTTGGGAGTAAATTCAGTATAAAGCAAGGTTTTTTGCATCGTCTTCTTCTTTCACTATGAGAAACAAGGAGTTACAGTTTCTCTCTCACAGCTCAACCACCATACAGCTCTGTGTGCGACATAGTCCAGCAACAGAATCCAAGAAATCCCAATGCACAAAAGAGGGGGAAGTGTGAGAAGCTGTATATGTGACTATATTGTGATAAATTATTTTGTTAGATAGACTAGTAGGATTTTTAGTTCCTTGGGTGTAAATTCAATATATAAGCAAGGTTTGTTGTGCCAGCAAGAAACATGTCGCGAGCATAGGCCATCTCAACTATTGGCAAGCGCCATGTGCCCATGGCAAAGCAGTGGTGTCGGAGCCAAAAAGAGATAGAGGGAGAAGGTGAAAGTGAGAGTGACACTGAGATATGGAGAAAAGATCGGGTGACCCGAAGGGCAAGATGAGAAGAGAGGACCAGGGGAAGCATTGGGGAGTACCGTAGGAGGCTTTAGATGGTAGAGGGCTGGAGGAAGTGGACGTGTTGGACGAAGGCAAAAACAAAGGCATCCTTTGCAATTCAGGCAATAGACGAAAATCAAGGTTCTCATTGTGCACACACTTAAGTTTTCCAGTGAAACCCGCCTTTAAAGGAACCAACATGAACCATTTTGGGGCTATTTCAAACGGCTTTTGGCCGAAACCCATTTTTCATTATGTGCCACGATACGAAGTTTGTATTGTACAGTAAATTACTGGTACTACACATGTCAGAAGGCACATTAAACCATGCCACACAGTACCTACCTTTGTGTACCAACTAGAGACATAATGCCCTACATAACACTGTTGACAAAAAAAATTGCATCTACAAATCACTAAGAAGCTTTTTACCCAAAATTTAGGGGCATGGGTATCTGTTCCTTCCTTATCTTTGTACTAGCTTAGCTTAAATATGAGTGATATGGATATTACATTGCAAAATTGTGATGATCACTTATAGCATACCTTAAAAAAAGTGAATATCACTTACAGTATACCCTAAAAAACAGCCAGAAGTCAAACACTTTGCTTGATGATATCAATTAACAACATTGATAAGGAGTGACTAAGCGACCAAAATATTGGAAGTTGGAAGCATGAAGCAAATATCCAATGAGAATTAAACTTATGCAAAATAAAGCCAGGTGCAAAAAATCTGCATCAATTGTAGAGAGAGACGGGTTTTCTATAAGAAAATTAGTTGAACCCGTAACACTGGCTTTGGGATCCCAAACTTCACTACTGGCTTGAGACACATCGAGCACCACTGGTAGTGGGTGTTCATTCTTCAAACAATGTGATGGTGGTGATGAGGATCCCAAGCCCAGTTCTCAATCTCGAAGCAACTACTAAGACCGGTGTTTATATAGAAGCAGTTATTGAATCTCACACTAACATACCCTGAAGTAAAGGTATATGTTTCAGCTGAGTGGGTTGGATTTTCTACACCTATGATCAAGACCACCGAGCATTCCATAGACATTACTGTTACCTGCTGCTAAAAGCAACATCTCCATTTAAAGAACACAAAGATAGTCCACACAGGCAACTAAAGGTCCAGACTCTATCTAGTTATTCTTTACCAGTCATCTGAATTTTCTACACATATTTCACTACTAAATGGTTGCCACCGAACGGCAAGAACACAGAAATAGGTGCCACATTATCCAGTACAAAATCAAGCCGACATAATGTACAATAAGATTTGGTTGTGTACCGCGGAGAAGGGAAGGGAAGGGCAGGCATGGCCCTGACCCGGACTACCCTATTGCCGCATCGCTTCTTGGACTCAAGCCACCACTCCTCCGTCTTCTCCACGGCGGCAGCCGCCGCCGCGTTCTTCCCCTTGACGAGCTTCCAAAACTCCGGGTGGTCAGAGCAGCAGCACCGGATCCCCTCCCGAACCCTCCTCCTCCTCCTCAACTCGAGCCCGTGAACTGCCGGCTTCGATGCAGAGGCATCGCCACTCCTCCTAATCCGAAGGTTGAAAGGCGCCGCGCCCAATCGTCTAGAAGCAGCCGCCATCGCTCATTCCACGGAACGATCAAACCGAATGGAATGCGAGGGGAAGTAAACCCTAAGCTCCAGTTCTTGCACCTCTAGTTACGGCGAGCAAGCCAGCAAATGGCGAACTTATATAACAAGAAGCAAGAAGACGAGTAGAGTTCGACGAAGGAGGGAGACAGAGAGCGCAGCGGAGATGTCACTGGGAAAGCGATGACGGAGTGGACTGTGGGGGAGAAGGGCGAGAGAGACGGGCGCGCCTATCTGGGCGGTGTTTAGTGGCCCCACCGGCTCCGCTGGATTCTGCCGCCATACACGTGAGCCCCGGCGGGTCACATACCGCTATGGTCCACCCGGACCGGACCCGAAACGTGGCTCGGTCCTCGCCCATAGCTGGCTCGCCTGGTAGTAGATCGAAGTTATCTTCTCCTCGATTCGATTCGAGGAGCAACTGCTCACGGTTATCAGTACCGGAATCGGTTTCAGTGGGGGTAAAATGGTAAATGACTCTTACGATTTCTGGATGACGTGGCCTCCACTTATTAAAGGAATGATAGCCCGACAGTAGTCGTCGCGTTCCCAGCAGACTGCGGATCAGCACGGGACCCGGATTGATCGTACGGCCACGATGGAGATAGAGTCGCCTCAACACGCTGAGTCACCTCCACGGATGCCTGGGCACGTGTCGCGAGGTTTGTGGGTCGGGCGGACGTGGCATGGAGCACGAGATTAGGATAAAGGGAAAGATGAGAAGCTAGGAACGAGCCACGTCACCGCCCTGCGTGAGGGAAAAGTAGTGGCTGGGTGGAGCTGCCATGGACGAGGAAACCAAGGATAGAGAAGAGACCATTGGGAGATCACCTTAATCGAATCCTTATCGGCGACCATTGTGGGATTCTATTTAGCTCTCACATCAGCTATGGGGCAATGGATAAGTTTTTGGATGCCAGGTCAGGTTAAACACTTAGCATGATGCTGCTGGTTTGGCTACATTGACAGTTGACAAAAGATTGTGCCAACTGGGATGGGAAGATTTGTGTGCCACATGAAATTATTTTCTCTAGAAGTAATTTTGTGAAGGATGATTTGGATAACCAAATATTTGAAACATCAATCATTGAGTACAAAATCTGGAAAAGGAATTGGAATTGTACTTCCATGTAACAATGTACCACAATTTTAGAACTATTCAAAAATTGGGTGAATAGTGATATCCATGTCATCTCGCACATCCAGCAACACAAAAGAAAGGCAGTGGGCTGCACCTTGATATCAGCACTGCACCAAATGTGAAATTTACAACAAAAATGGGTAATGTAAAGAAGAAAAAAAAGGAGAAAACTAATTTGAGGCCTGCGGCAATATCACGCCAGTTTCTCGAGCTCTTGAAGTTTGCCATGAAGTTCTAGCATGGCACTCCAATTCTAAGTTCAGATGCTGTACAATTCTTCCATCAAGTTTGTATGTACAGTCGAATGATGCAGCAGCAGCAGCAGGTTGTATGGAGACTAATCGCCCAAACACACCAAAAAAATGTGATGAATGAATATTTCATGTTAATTGGCAGGCAACTTAACTAGTCCGAAAGTATCTCCTCTAATTCAGGCTCCTCAGATCTGATAAAGAGATCATAATCCAGATCACTTCCATTAGATGAACCTTTCCCTAAAGGTGCATTCTCACCATAGTCCAAATCAAGCCAGTCCGCTTCCTCGTCACTAGAACGAGAGTCTGTTGATGCGTCAACACTTTCGCTTAAATTACCCTTCCCCTCCTTGCTGCCAACTTTGGGTTGAACATGGGAGCCAGGGTCTGATCCCCTCTTCGCCTCAGTTTTTTCACATATACAGGCAGCAGGATTTTCATGAAATTCACCTCTACCTGGTCTTACCTCATTGGGGTCCCCCATAAACCCCTTTTGAAAAGTCAACACCTTGGAGGCAAAAATTTCCCAGGTCATATTTGTGCAGTTCAGGAACAAAGGGTACAGCTTTTTGGCGTTTGGTCGTATTGTTCTCTTGTGTCCGAAGTATCTCCTGTTTCAATGTAAAAGCAGATAAAATGAGGAAAGAATAAATACTACATAATATTTCTTGAAATCCCAAGTAGAGCAAACCATACCTTCGCCCAGCCAGCATCTTAGCCATATTGCCGTTGTTGTTAGTTACAAATGCATCGCTACCATCACAGACCATGAAATCAAGAGCAGCCATGCGAGATGAGAATGAGGAGAATGGAGCCAACTCCGCCTTGCTTGCTAAAGTATCCTTCGAATGAATATTAGGAAAAAGTGCTTTTAGGGGTGCTAATGTCTCTTCCCCTCCATATACCTCACCAGATGCCACATAGATGTGAACATCATTGCCAAAACCCAGAGCCCTTAGCAGAAGACCAACCTCCTCAGGAGTTAAAGGGCATTTTCCTTGCCTCCGTTCCTTATCTGGGTTGCTCGTCTGCATACAGTCCAGAATACCATCTCAGACACAGAAATGAAATAGTTTTTGTACTTACATAAGCAATAAACACTGCTGTCATACATGTAATGTTTTCCATCTCTTGCGTATTGCACCCAATTCTCTCCTTTCCTTTTCGCCTCCACCATAATAGCATCCAGAGAAAGCAAGCATATCAGGTTCAAATCTGCACAACCAGCAACATTCATGAGTACAGCAACATTCCAAAATGTGTTATTGTTTTTATCAATCTTTAAAATATCTCTTAAATGAGTGCAATGACTTGATTGCTAGCTTCTCAAGAACTTGTTCAACACAAAAATTGCCCTCTTTAACTTTGTTCAGTGAAAACACTTCTATGGTCTAAGCAAATCCGATATGATGAAACGCATTATCATTAAGAAGAAAGATCACAAATATTAATTTAACCCACTTTAGTAAAATTCAATTCGACATAATTTAACCCACTCAAGTAAAAAGATCACAAACATGGGCCGACATAATGTCATTCAATTCAACACAACGGACTGGTTAATGCAATGTGTTATTCCAATAGACAAGCAAATGGGTAAGTTCAGCAAGGAGGAGAGCTTAAACCTTAACACACTAGGATTAAGTAGCAGGAATAACCAAATTTAATAATGAATGTACAAGATTTATTCAAGTCAAAATCAAATTTTAATTGGACTTTAAACAGGACCAACAGTACAATAGATTGATAGAATAAAGTGCACCTTAGATGAAGTGCAATAAAATGCTTGCTCTTTGCCTTCATCCTCTTAATCAAAGTTTCACCCATTTCTAGTATTGGTTCTGTGAACCTTAAAGCATGGTAATTTACTCTACATCTCAGCTTTTGTAGATCTGTCGCCAACTTGTTTGCAAGCCTGTAATCAAACTTAGTGAGCTGAACAACCTGCAGCATCACAAAAGACATACATTTATACTCAAGATTCAACAATTTTATGTATAGAATCAAGAAATATATTTACATTGGACCATAATAGAAATAATACCAAAAGCACTTGAAAACCTTCACACTTTATTGGTATTCCAACATAAATCACTCAGCCATTAGTTGTGCATGTTCAGTATTGTCATCTGACAAAACTTCCTTTTGCATGTGATTTCACAAAAATGCACCACATAATAGAATTTGGGGCGAAGAAATATCATCATTATGCAATGTCACAAATCAACATACACCCACTTATGCAACATCAGGGATCTGCCATACACCGATTGCACATGAATCTACCTGCTATACAGTAAAACATTGACTTGAAATACCAATAGCATTTTACGTGTTCTGGGGAGATAATACTCATGCAAGTAGACAAGATGAAATCTTACAGGATCAGTCAAACATTATCAATTTCACTTAAAAATCCTGCTAGAATATAAGATAAACTCCAGGCTACACATCACTGGCATCGCATATTTCAAGAACAACAACCCTGGCAAGTAGACAATTGAAAATTCACAGTAATTGGTAAAACATCATTGGAGGTCCTTTCACATGACACTTAAAACTCTGAGAAAAATAACGAGCTGCAAACACTCTTATATAAACACATGAAACATGATTGTCCTCTGACACCTAAATTTTAACTAGAGATTCAGCAGGAATAGGGAAATAAAAATGAGAAAAAGTCTAGCTACTTGCATGCAGTAATAAGAGGCATCCAATGACTTGGTTCAAGGCCTCTAGACTTGTTGAGCTGCCTTTGTCAGACTGTGACTGCACATGTAGATTAATCGTAGACCAATACATTCATAAATTTGTGTGATGGTATCAATTTTTGTGTCATAAGCAACACTGCCATGGTCAAAGGATTTCATCGATATTTACCACTAAAACTGTGCTCAATATCGCACTAAACCAATGATGTCAGAATTCCTCCAAGAATCACCACCTAAAGAATTGTCCGTTAACCCTAGCAATCACCATCTAGGGGAACCTCGGCATCACCACCCAAAGAAGAAATCTTCTTCTTCATTCATCAAAAGCTTAAGCCCTAATGGACACACAATCTCTTATTTATAGCCCATATAAGAGGCTAATCAAAATAGTATACCTAATCAAATCTCCTATTTATAGCCTCTAGGCTAATCAAAATAGGAAATCCTAATCAACTACGAATGCAAATTTGGATTTGATTTCTAAATGGAATTTGAATTCAAATTCAAATCCTTCCAGTTATGGACAATACTTTGCAGTCTGTTATGAAAGCTGTATGCAGTCAATAACTATGACTATGATTCAGTACATCAACATGAACAAGTCTCTAACCTGTACAGCTAACCCTATTTCGACGGATAAAGTTACCTTCCCCATTTCGGCAAGTGATAAATACGCTGCCTACCACAAACTCTAAAGGTTTGGCTCATGAAACAACAAGGTCAATTAACCAGCAATTATGGTGCACCAATATACAAGAGACTTGGCCTCAGATTTATAGTCAAAAATTTTGTGAAGCATGCTATAAAGCTTAACGCTACAGCCAAATCCTTAACATAATAAGCTTCACGTTTCTCATTTCTAAGGCTGTGGGATGCATTGCCTTGCCACCAACCCTGGGTACATTTTTTAGTCATCTTGAAATAACCCCTGACCCGACAAAAGCATAGATCATAAAACTTTCTGTTTGACTATAAACACTTGCTAGTCTTTTCCACCTCAAAAACAAGTTTTCAAGAATCTATTATCAAATTGCAACTTGTCTGTTTCTCCAATGTTGCTGTCAGATCATAACCTTAAACTAGGAAGAGTTTTCATACCGCGTGATACAAGTCCAAAGTGATTAACATTGCTAGCCTTGAGAGTTGGGATCATTTAAGGTAAAAACTCAGGCAATCGCTTCCAGTGAACTGCAGGTTTTTGTTATAGTTTTGCTTTTAATGAGAACAGCCTTTTGCACTTGATAGCTTTAGCTTGGGTTAGCCGAAATTCTAACAATTCAAATAAAAACAAGAGAAAAGAAATAACCAGAAAAACTATGTGACACATGCAAACCAAAAGGCGATCACATTTAAGGCCAGTTTGTGTTGTTTGAGATTTGCAGGAATTGGTGGTCATGATACTAATTTGCATTTACTACAATAAAGGGCTGATTACTATGATATGGTAATAAAAAACCTTGAGTACGCTCATTTGTTTAAGTTTCACTCGGTCTGCCTATTTAAGGCTTTTTTGCATCTTTTCATATGCTAGAACAACTAATGGGTGAAGATGCCTGATTGAAATAAGATGGGCTCATTTCATTTGAGAGAAGAAGGTGAAATTTTTTTCCAAGATGCCTTTGGAATCTGTACGAGGTATCCTCAACTTTCGATCTAGAAAGAAAGTTGATTAGAAAGGAAAAGAAGAAACATGAAAGGTGATCATACTTATTGATTTATCCAAAATTTAGTGGTTACACTCCTTCACATAGATGATTAAAAAAGCTGATAGACAGGCACAAGTTGTTCAATCATTCCACTGCCAAAAGGAAACTTTCACAACATGCAAACTGTCAAGCTGAAAGTAGCTAAAATTGAAACCACATCACTAAAAAGGTCACGTTCCTGTGCTAAACAGATCACTTCCACCTAGCACACTGAGGCCTTGTTTAGTTGTGGGATTGGTTGCAGAATTGTAGCCAAACAGTAACCCTATTTCAGCATTCTTATCCCGGAATTGGTTGCACCAATCCCAGAATTGCAGCCAAACAGTAACCCTATTCCAGCATTCTTATCCCGAAATTGGTAATTGGAATTTTAATACAAGGTTTTTATTGGAATGTGTGCCACCAATCCCATCTACACACCCTGATTCCATCTTCGTCGTCGGACGGGCATCTATGGAACATGGCATGAGTGTCATGCACAAGTTGACAAATACTCGACTGCCTATTACAGCAAGTTTCGCTCTATGGACGAAGCCTCACAGTCACATGAAGATTACATCAGGGCTCGTAATGAGGAATCCAACGAGACAGCTCATGCAAAGGCCGACACGACGGCTTATGCCGATGCCGACCGGGCACGCTTCGAGCATTGTTCGAAGTTTTCTTCTACCGTTATCTACGTAGTTCTTGCTTGCTTTATTGTCCTCCTGGCTAATTTTCTTTTTGCATTGACACATCTAGTCTAAATCTGGAAGATGGCTTCTTGTTTACTTTATTTCGAGTTACTTTAGAATATGCCAGTCTATTTGTCTATCTAATTATAATTTATTCTACTTTAGTCATTTAGATTATGTCGAATATGTGATTTGAAAGTCAAGGTGGATATCTAAATCATAATATTAGTAGCACGAAATTAGAATATTATATATCATATGCATTATAATATTATTAATAATGAAATCAATGTGAATATTATATGTATTATTATATTATTAATCAAGTTACCAATATGTCCTATAAAAAATTCAAATGTGGAATTTACTTTTTACCTCACCAATCCCTATTCCTATTCCACATTTTTCATTCAAACACCATTTTCTTATTCCAAGCAATCATTATTGATTTATCCCTGCTTTTCAACCAAACACCACAACTTTTTCCCACTTGTAATTACAACATATTAATCCACATCCTCTCTAAACCCGGAATAGCATACCCCGCAACCAAACAACACCTGAGGCATTTCTATTTCTACATAATGGCAGTTCCAATTAGTTGTTATAATAAGTGCATTAGATTAACTTTTAGACAAAATCACCAAATCCTCAAACTTGGTGGCTCCAGATTGAAGAATAACAAAATCCAAACTTTTCATCAAAATTTATGGAAATGGTTCATGGTACAAAAAATATGCCGATGCTCACCAGAATAACTAGAGGTCAAATGAATTGGTTTCAAGTTTTTGCATTGACTTTCTACATTGAAATTTGGTTTCCAAATATGTTGGATACTATGCTTATGCCTCACGAAAACTAATCTTCAATACTTGCTCTCAATGAATCCGAGGAATAAACTGTATACCCACATCCCTATCAGATTGATTGAACTACTCCTAGAGCATAGTGAGTAGAATCCATCGACATAGGTCCCAACTGCAAAGTCCTAACCAAGAATTGATGCTAAATAAATTGATGATCATGCAATTATATTCAAAAGAAATTTACTTTCAAGATGTATCATTTTACATTTTTTCGTGATTAAATATTTTTGTCCTTCAACAGCATGACACATAGACTTGTTATACATCATACCACTTAAGAAAACACATCTTTTCAGCTTTAGGATCATACGTTGACCTATGGTGAACAGAACATTCATATATTCAATAAATCTTCTAACAATATTTAGAAGGGTTAATTACAAATATATCATTCAAAACCTTCATATTTACAGAAATATCCCTAAAATCTGATTATTTACAAAAATATCCCTCATTTTCCTAAACAATCCACAAAAATGTCCTTCCCACATTTCCCTAAACAATCCACAAAAAGTCCCTCAACACATTCCGTTGGATATCCAAGAAATATTCCGTTTAACGCTAACGGCCATAGGCAAAATGACTATTATACCCTTGATACTAACATAGTGAATAAATTATACAAAGGTATTTAAGTCCTTTCACGTGGCTAGGTTGGCATTTAACTAGGGTTAGGTGTCCTAACCTGAAGGAATTGTGGATTGTTTAGGGAAATGAGGGATATTTTTGTAAATAATTGGATTTCAGGGATAATTCTGTAAATACGAAGGTTTTGAAGGATATATTTGTAATTAACCCTATTTAGAATTGTTGACAAACAAGATTTAAATAGAAAAACACTCCTAAACTATCAAGGCCATCAAATGTGATTTAAAGGCATCAATGAGAGTGAGTTCAAGAACTAACATTAGAAGCTAAAAGTACACATGAGTTAAAGGACATTCACACTTACATGCTTTTTGAGGAGAGCAGGTAAGACTCGGTTTTGGTAGCATTTTGGTGTGCACTTCCTTGGAACACGCATTTTGTAAGGAGTCCCAACAACTTTCCCTCCTTTCTTTGGAAGCTCTTTTAATATTTTAACATCTTTTGAAAGGAAGGATATAAACCAGTCAACATCAAAGATTTCCGCAAAATTGCTGCACCAAAGTACCAGAGATTAATCAAAGAACATAACCTATTCAGTTGATGCCAAACATATAGCAAAACAAACAAAATCTTGTAAGAACCAAACCTAGCATCCTTCCAGAAAGACTTTTCATCCAGTTTCGGAACAACAAGGGTTGCATTTAAAATACGGGCTGCAACAACTGCGTCAGTTATCTGAAAAAAAAACAGTATGTGGTATATTCTTTCCATCAGCAACCTAATGACAGTTTTTACAAAACAACGATCGCAAATCCACCTTATAATCAGCAAATACAATTTGCAGGGACCAATGGATATATTTTCTGGACAAAATTGATGCTTGACTTATACGGAATGGTGGCCAAGCTTAACTTGATGCTCTAACTCCAAAACATCATGGTTTCTTGACACTATTTCAATTATTTTACATACAGCAAAGTAACAAATCAATATGCCATTTCAAGAAAAGAAAGAAAAGTAGAGAACATCTGTCACTAACAAATCGGTCTAGCCATATTTGGAATTTTCCTCTAGCCACTTCAAAAAGAAGACAATTTCTATTCTCCTCTGCTAGAAATACTCCTAACTTGCTCCCCAGGAGTATGCTCCATCACTGGTCATATAATGTTTGCCACATTTGTGTTAGCCTGTTAGCACCATTCGTTTCTGAATCCATTAAAGCTGAAGATTAAATGATGGCCACTAGAAAGATAAATGACCAAATCGAAATTCAGGTACTTGACAGCACCCATAAAGTTTAGACCTCGATTTGCCCAAAAACATAAACCAGCAAGGATCTATTCTCTGTGAACAGTTCCTCATAAGCCCTCAGAAGACTATTCTAGAACAATCCAACTAAATCTGAGGACTTAATTGCTCCAACAAAATTAGACATCCTAATTTGTTAGGTCCTTCGCTTCTTCTAATTATACATATCAATGCTTTCACAAATAAATCTAAATAATGATTGTGTGTTTTCTTTCACAAACACAAGCTTCATTTAAGCACTTTACACTTCATTATGTTCCCCTTTCTCTCCTATAACAATGTGATTATGAATGTAAAAACCACTATTAAAGAGAATATCTGCTTTCAGGCTCACTTATCAACTTGAGAATTTACAGGTATATGTATTATGTATGTCTACAAGTTTCCCTTGTCTTCAGTAAGAGGAATCACAGAAGCGAAATAGCTCTTTCTAGAAACTTACATAGAATTCTATTTTTAAACATACTATTTTCCTATTTGATTAGATAGTGTTGCAATTACCAAATAATATAGAAGTGAAGCATTAGGATGTGGATGTTACTAGAAGGTATGCTAAAACTTCCAGGACAACTGAACTCTACTAAAAATATATTCTGTGACAGATGAAAACACTGAGAAATTGATGAATGAAATTGTAGGAGGGACAAGTATCTTACCCCTGTTCTCTGCTGATTTAAGCCTCCACTTGTAGCAATCATCAAATACCTATTGGGCTGCGTGATCGCACTAGCTTCTACAGGAAAAGAAGGAAAAGAACTCCACATCTCAAAGAAAGTTTTGTGGCATAATAAACAATTCCAGCAAAACCACAAGATAACTACACTCATTATACTCGTCGAATCTTACCTAGACTGAAAGAGAAGAATATGCCATATAATCAGTAAAACCAAGACTAGATCACATGAAATTCATCAACAAAATCTTGACCGAAACATTTGCAATCAATAGGAGAACAGGCAGTACTGACAGATGGATCGAATACTCACTCGCAAACCCATGACTTGCATTGCTGCATCCATAGTAGTTCTTAGACATCTTCAAACTCCACAGATCGCTCAGCCCACTCCCTCCTCCGCTCTGCAACATACCAATACATTAGGCACAGAGCAACACCAAATCAGCAACACACTCCATCTCACAGATGGAGTCAACGAATCAAGAACACGAGAAAGACGGAGAAGAAACCAAACCGGGACCCGGAAGACCTCCGCCGCCACCACGTTCCGCTGCACCTCCGCGGGATTCTTCAGCTAAAAAACCATGCCAAAACACCACACCAATCAATCACGCGCACACATGACTTTAACAAGCGCAAGGACATCGGAAAATAACGACGATACGAACGAGGAGCGACGAGGGCATCCGGTGCACGGGCCGGGGCCGGCGTGGCGGGTTGGGGAGCGAGGGGTGTTCAAGGAGAGGCGGCGCGAGGAAAGCGAGAAGCGCGAGCACCACGAGCAGCAGCCCCGCGGCCACGGGTATGGCGGTGGCGGCGCGCACCGGCGGGATCTGCCACCGCTCCTGCTGCTGCTGCTGCCGCCGCCGCTGGAATCCCATCCCGCGTCCCAGCCACCACCACCACCGCCGCCGGAGACCTATCTCTACCTCTATAACTTCCGTCGTCCTCGTTTAGATCTCGGGAAGGCGACCTCTATCCCCAATGATTCCATTGCTCTTCATATAGTTTCAAAGAATCGTCCCTCCCCTCTCGCATCACAGATTCACAGGTAGGAGATGGGTTAGGTTGGTGGCTTTTCGTATAATTATAGATTTGGTAAGGTAGTATTTGGATTATAACACCACACCAAATCCAAACGCCTTCCACACCTCCCTCTCCCTCTCCCTCTCATTTACGTACATGACTCAAACCATGTATATTACACGTTACATATGTCATCGAATCGATAATGAGATACAAATTAATTGATCTACCAATGAACTAGATCAATCAATCGGTATCTCCTAACCGATTGTATATATCAATGATCAGATCGGTAGAGGATACTCACTATCGATGGAATAATCAATCGATCGGTATCTCACTATCGATTAAGATTACATATACCACATTGTCATATACACAACTTTATTCATATCACAATCTTTAATTTAGACTTTAAATTATACCCTTCTTAATTAAACGGGTCGCTTGCATTGAGATTCATGCCTTAAAGCCCTGAGTGTCTCATTTTCAATCCCGGACAGTAATTCAGATCTTTAGCATCTATTCTGATCAATATTTTATTAATGATCTGAACTGTTCAATCCAATCAGTATTTTATTAATGATTAAATCATCAAAGAGATTTAGTTCTGTAATGACACAAGGTAAACAGAACTCGACTGGCATTGGCAAGCGAGAGCATTCCCGCCTTACACATGATTTGATTTGAAAGATGTACTAAAACGTAACTAGTAAGGGTGGCAACTATTTACAAATGTGTGGGTCACTCAGATTCTGCTGCTTGGTTTAATCCAGGATAGGCTTGGGGCAATGGACCAATTTGGGTAGTTTTGGAATGACATTAGACTCTCATGTTGTCCTTATGTTGACCACTAACAAGTTAAATACAGCATATATTGGTTAACACCAAGGCTCGAAGTTTTGGCTCTGATGGAACAAAAAATGGATACGTTTCATTAGTTTCGGCCTAAAATAGCTTTGCTTTGGTAGTTTCGGACTCTAGTATGGGAGCGATAGGTGCCAAAATCCGATATGTTTTAGAGTTTTGGATCGGATATGCCGAAACTTCAAACCATGATTAACATGATAGTACGATGCATTTTATCATTAATCAATACAAAATTATTGCTACACCCCTCGAGGAAATAGTTCTCTATAGACAAGCATATGTTAAAGGCCAGGGGTGTTTATCTAAAAAATAAAAATGTTAAAGGCCAGTGGTATTATCGTCAAAATGGAATTACCGACTCTGGTGGTCAACGTATGTCACCGGTTAATATAAGCAAGCACACCGGCCAAGAAATGCGAGAGGGAAGGTTACTATAGCATTTATACATGTGAAGTTTTGGAGTGGAATCCGTGGACCCCTAGGTGCACCCGTGGTGAGCTTTTTGTTCCTACAGTCCTACTCAACCGAAATAACCAAACAACCTGCCTCGTCTAGTAAATCATTTGAATATATATAAGTAGAGAGAGGAATTATCCTGCGACAATCAGTTCTCTAAGTCTTCTCTAAGTCTTATATAAAGAACTAGCATCCTGACCGTCCAATCTCCATCGGATGGTCAGAATCCACTCGCCTTACTGCTTCCCCCCTCCCTGACTCTTCTCCACTCCTCTCTCTTGTCTTTCTCAGTGGAGAAGAGTCAGGGAGAGGGAAAAGCAGTAAGGCGAGTGGATCGAACGGTCAGGATGCTATTTCTTTATATAAGACTTAGAGAACTGGTTCTCCTTGGACAATTCATATATATATATATATATATATATATATATATATGATTTGCGTCCCACCCCAAAATGACTTAACGTGAGTTCACGTCGTCACGCTAACGTGGGTTCACACCCACGTGGTGGATGCCAATCATTGGATTCGGGGTATTTCGGGGGGTTTTGTGGGGTCCGTGAGGGATTGTTGTGATAGTTTTGGTTTAGATGGTTTGGATGGTTTAGATTGTTTGAATGACTTCGTATGTATGTTATGTACTTATGTATGCAAGTATTTGTAAATATTATGCATATATGTATATGTGCATATCTATAATATATATATATTTATTTATAAAATAAATGTTTATGACGTTACATATGAGTCATCATCTGAGTCATATATCTCGATCAAATACGTGACATAAATAGATCCATGTCAGTAAGAGTAACCGAATAGAGAGAAAATAGTGGGGGTGGGTGGCCAGGCGTGCCATGTGGCATGAAGGCCCACCTATTGGTTCTGGTATAGATGAGCTTATCTGAGCGACGAATTGAATCTTCCTTACAAGCCGTTTGACCTTCACATTTCCATAGGTTCGCAGGTAATCAAACTTACCACTGTAAGGGCCACCTGGTCCAACATTTGGATTTCCCTCATCATACAATTCCTTCAACAATCGGCCAGTAGAAATGCACCGTCTCCTTGCTTCTGTTGTGATATTGATCTTCTCCTCTACTTCAACATACTCATTTTCTTCTTCAGGCACTAGTATGGCCGACGTCTGACCCATGTTCTCATCGACCAATGAGGCTGACGCTTCAGTATCATCGGTCATATCGGAGATATCTGAATCACTCTCAACTAGACACTGATGTCCAAGCTGACTAGGAAGAATATAATGATTAGCGATGACTGGAGGCATGGTTCCAAATTACATCATCTGGTTTTCTTCATCATCATCATCATCGTCCTTCTTGGGACAATGAAACTTACTGCTGCATTTTCCTCCTGCCTTAGACCTGCTAGTATTCTCTTCTAGATCCGTGGTGTTCTCGGTATGTTCTTGGATACTCTCTTGAGCCTGCTTAGCCCTCATGATTTGGCCATACTTCTTTGGGTATCGTCGGTATTGAGTCCTGGTCATTTCTTCTATGGGAACTGATCGGCGAGTATAACAATTGTAATTGTACCATCTGTCTGGTCTAAATGGATGATAAGACGTGAAAAGTACACAAATCACCGTTTTAATTGGGTCTCGTTAGTCTCCGAGCAATGCCATTTTGATTGTCTTCTCCCCATTTCAGGTATTAGGACCCTCAACTAAGATTAGATTAAGTTTAGTGCTAAAACGAACAAATAAAGAACCTGCAAAGTCAAGGAAGTCAAAGAAGCAAAGATGGGTCATCTTTGACACCAAAACTGTATCTTCTCAGAACGAACCAGATGATGTGCTATACATGGTTGGAAAGCTCTAGAAGTCTAGTTTCTGAGAGTTTTTACAGTTCGTGATTTGGAGTTTCTTAGAGGAATATATGCTATTTTTAGTACAGAGGTGCAGTCTAGCAGTTACGAAAAACCAGATCGATCCGAGCTAAACCAGATCGATCTGGGTCGGGAAAAATCTAGTTTCTGAAGTCATCCGAGAGAAGAAGATCGATCTGGGTTGGCGCTGTGGGAAAAATAAAAGGAAACTGACTAATCCGAGTTAGGGTTTGCCTTAGGCTATAAATAGCCTTCTTCGGAGTTCTTTTTGGGGCTTTTTCTGGCAGCTTTTTAAGAGTTCTCTCTTCTCCTCTTCCTCAATAAAAATTAGGGTTAGATCTGAAGATAGATCCATGGAGGGAGCGCGTCATCAACCTTCTTCGATGGATCGTCTCTTCAAGATGAGTAGCTAAATCCTTAGTTTAGGAAATTCTATGACGTAATAAAGAGTTTATCTAGGGTTTTCTTATGGATTAGAGCATGTACTTTATGATGGTTTAATGGATAGATTTCATATTTTATATATCTATTGGTAATATTTATTATGGTGAATGAACTGTATGTTCTTTGTGCCCTAGATTCGGCCTGTCTTTCCTCGGTTTTTCCGTGGTTGTACAGCCCGAATCTTTGAAAACTCAAAACACAAAAGTTGTAGATCTCTTCCTTAGCTTTTCACCAAATCTTGAATCATCTCATTTCGAGTTCGGATGTGAAAGTTACGCTGAGATTACGATCGCTGGTTTTGAGTATTGCATGTTAGAGGCTAGGATTAGGACTTTTCCAAGATGCTTTCATACTAGAACCATGTTAGATCTTATGATTGGATTCTAAACCCTAGATTATGATTGTAGGAGTGCTAGAACTACTACTTTAATGCTAGAACCATTAAAACCTATGATTATAACCTACAATTCGTTCTTTATCTTTATTGATTAGGCGATCTCAAAGTGCTAGAACCACTTTGATTATTCTCATACCAATTATCCGCTGATTAGATATTCGTTCCGACTTAGACTTCTAATGAATCTATGTTGAGTGATAGTGGACCTAGCCGATCTTCTATCAACCTTAGAAAATCATCTAGAACTTATGGAATTGCTCTTATCCTAGGAATGCCTAGATAGCTCTCGATTACGGATTAGAATTTTGCTAGCATTTTCTCATATTGATAATTTGTTTGAGTTTCTCTGTTTAAGTTTTAGTTAATCTTAGTTAAACCCAACTCATTGACTTTTTTTTCCCTGTTGATTGATTTAGAACAATACGACGTAATTAGAACTTCAACCTCAATTCCCTGTGGATTCGACTCGGACTTGTTACTATCTACCCATAAAGTAGTTAATTAGTAGTTTGATTATAAATTTCTAATTTTGTCGTTCTTGTTAAGACCACGACATTTTTCAAGGCGTGTCAATGGATGAGGCAAAAAGCTTCGAGGATAAGTGTGTGGCTGACCTCTATTCCATTGTCATGGTTGTGGCCGATGAAACCGCAATCCGTCCTTAGGAGGGATTGGATGATTGATGTCCCAATTGCACCTTGGGCATAAGTTTTGTTCCATATGTGCTTTACCCTTATCCTGGCTGAGCCTTGTGAACACACCTGGACGACCATCGTCTTAGGTCTCATCGATCACAATTTTGAATTTTGGTATTTTGAAATTTACCACATCGGTCATTACCATTGCAACTTGAGAATTCTTAGGGAATGAGTTCTTATCAACACCCATATCTTTTGCAAGAAAACTAATTCTGCCCGAGTCAATAGCGTCATGCAAAATATTGCGAAAGACTAAACAATTACTAGTGTGATGTGATCAAGTATTATGCCATTTATAATATTTTTTTACCCTTAATTTGTTCAGGATTTGGCATAGCATGTCCATCGTTCAATTTGATTTGTTTATCTTTCAATAACTTATCAAAAATTTGATCAGCCTTTGAAACATCAAATCTAAACTTTCTCATTTGACGTTTGCCATTTTTTACAATTTCTTTAGTATTAAGTTCTCATTCAATCCTTGCAAGTGCTTTCCAAATATATGGCCGCCCCTTTATCAACTCGGCCAAGCAGATATTGATCATACATTCATATCCTTCATCAAATTCTTTGATGTGATTTATATCATAATTAGCATCCTTATAATAAGTTCCTCTAGAAGAACATTTTATTTGATTTTCCTCTCTTAACAACTGCTCATAGCTTATGGCGCTAGTTTGCGGTTGGAACATATCAACAAAATCTCTATCTTTGAACTTTTTCTTAAGTTAAAACGATAGACCGCCTTGAGCAATTTTAACAAACTCCCTCTCAGGCAATTGGATAAAACACTTACTCCTTGCTCTTTTCAACCGTTGTAAAAAAGTTTCTGCATCTTCTTCTGGTCGTTGTCTTAATTGAGCTAAATCAGCCATAGTTATCTTTGGTTCGGTTTTTTAAAATCGTGAATGGAAATTAGTATGTTCCATTTGCTGCCAATTCTGTATAGAGTTGGTCGGCAACTTAATGAACCATGAATAGGCCACTCCAACTAGTTTAGGAAGAGCCTTAACTTTATGTAATCATTCACTTCACCACATTGTATAGAAAATATTCCGATATGCTCCATGGTCGACGTCTCGTCGATACCAGAGAACATGGTAAACTCAGGAGCTTTATAATTCCTTGGAAAAGGATATATTTGATCGATCCAATCAGGATAAGGTTTTCTATAAATTGGACGAATAGCTAGTCGTCCTAAACCTATTTGCTCTTGTAATATATTGGCCACTTGTTCTCGTAGAACATCCATCGGATTATAAAGAGGATTGCAATGCACTTAGTCATATTATTCATTCTATGATTGAGCATTGAATTGAGGTTCATTTGGCCGATAAATATTCTGAGGGATAAATGGTGGAACAAGATCATTTGGCCTATAATTATTTTGAGGGATGCATGGTGGAAGAAGATCATTTGGTCGAAAATTATTCTGAGGGATGGATGGCAGAAGAAGATCATTTGGCTGATAATTATTCTACGGGATGAATGGCGGAAGAAGGTCATTTGGCTGATAATTATTCTGAGGGGGTATATCGACCATTCTTGGGCCATTAAAATTGTTTCCAATCGGCCTATAATTTTGTCCACCTACTTGGCCAAGATTGTTATGACCATTTCCTTGACCATAATTTTGGCTACTTAAATTATTGTTTTGGCCAAAAGTTTGACCATTGTATATGCCATTATTGGTTGGAACATAAAAGGGAGAAGGATTATGAGGATTAGTAGATATACCATTATTTGGCATTCCTACAAGTAGTCGTGGTATTTGACCGATTCCATTTGGTCTTGGACCATTATCATTAGGCATCGTCGTTGGTCTATAAAATTGATCATTATGACTTAAGTTATTCTAGCCTAATTGGCCATTTTGAACATTCTCATTTTGATTGGTCGATGGATGGTTAAGTAAAACATATCCAGTGCTAGTCTCTGGCCCAATTATATTGTTAGGTGGGAATCCTTAATTATTGCCATTAACATTATTGTTATTGTCGGCATTAGTATTTTGGTCAATGTTTAGAGCATTAATATCAATCGCCCTATTGGTGTTATGACCATTACCTGAGCTTGGAGTGGTCACATTTATGAAGCTTTGCATAGTCTCTATGAAAGGCCTTAAAGCTAGAGTGATATAATTGGTCATTTGCTGATTATTAGCATGTAAGGCTTCATCGACCATTATATTCGCGGTTCTAGCTGTTATGGTCTCATAATCTTGACCATTTCTAATCGATGGTCCACCTCGCTCTAAGCTACGATATATTGTCCTTACTTGATATTCTACTTGAGGTTGAGCGATAGGTGGCTGGTCATTGGTACATTACCTTGAACATTTTCAACACGTGGGGCATCACCGTGATCGGCATTTCCTCCCCTATGAGTGTCTAATCAAGTACGAGTAACGACTATACCATCATATCCAATTTGACTACTTTCCATAAAAACTTGACACAAGGTCCCACTGGGTGTGCAAAAAACATGTTGACGTGGAAATCTTACCATTGACCGGCAATGGTCAAACTAGACAAAATGTCAAAATCAGGGATGTGTTTAGGTTCAACTCCTTCGAACACTCAGTTCGAACAGAGGTGTCAAATTAAATGAAAAATATGATCAAACTCAATTAAAATATATTTAAATGGATAATGGACCTAGATTACTCCCATATTAAGCCTAATTTAATCTATTTAAAAGGATGATATTATCTAAATCAACTAATTAAACAAAAATAAACGATAGAAAGCACTTTAAACTAAAAAAATCTGAAGTAAAGTTATATTAATCCTACAGATGTCCTAAATCTATTTAAATTAAACTAGTCTAATTTAATCTAAGAATTAGTTTAAACTAATTAAATCTAGAGTAAAACTAGATTAACCTTACAGTAATCCTAAGTTAATATACTGGAAAGAGACTAAGATTAGTAAACTACATTAATTAGACTTATCTAATAAAGAAGAAAAGAAGAACAATAAATGAACCAAAATGATTTCTATTAATTGAAATAACTTACAGCTGGTATGAAAGAAACGTAAGAATCCATACTTGAAAGCTTGTTACAAGAGTGTCAGAGAGATTACAGTAGTGAAGGAAATCTATTTATATCCTATTGCTAATAACCGTTCCCGCTTTGAGTGATGATGGCGCATATATAGGAGATCGTGCTGCAACTGCGCTATAACTGCTTCCCCACGTTCAGTTCTTGGTTAATGACTGCACGTGGTCTATGATCCTTCATTGCACACGTCATGATCGCGTCTGATCAATGATCATTCCTTGTACACCTCATGACTACACGTGGTTAATGATCTTTATTTGCACGTGTTGGAATTGCTTCAGGCGAATAGCTTTTGCTTACTTGTCTCGTCATTGCTATTGGTCGATGATCTTCCTTCACTTGCTTCACCATTGTCTTTGACCGTTAACTTGACTTTACACATATCTCAATGGCATTTGGATGATGTTCCTTTCTTGTATATCAATATTTGATCGTTCATTGATATTGGACGATAAAGTCATATATCGATCGATCATTGATCATTGTTATTTTACTTACGTGTCAATTATTTATTGATTAGTTATTATTTTAATTAATAGTATTCATTAGAAGAGACGGGGCGAGTTGAAGCCAGGTGGGTGTGGGGAATCCACGCCCTCCGAACCAGCTACATTTATTTTAATGTTTAAGGACATGTATCATGGCAACAACTCCGTTGACCCTGTATATATATGGGGTGGTGTGATGTAGGCAAGATGTGATGTGATGTGATGTGATGGAGAGAGTGAGCTTTGCATGACTAATGATTCTGTAGATCGAGTCTAGATATATACAGTGTGAATTGTGAAATATGATAAAGTGAAGGATAAGAGTTGTTATGGAATTATACGTGGGTCGGCGTCATGCAGACGCTTGTCACACTTTTACATGCATGATGTGTCACGTCATTCCAATTAATTTTACATTTTTGGAGTTATAGAATAGGTCTTGTGATAAGGATTGTGAAATTGAGAGGTGTTGGAAGCCATGGCGTTGATATGGTCCTCCTAAGATGCTGATTAGTTTGTTGGGTTTTATTCTCAACTTGCTTTCTTGTAATTCAAAATTATATCTATTCACATCACTGCTTCAAAATCTGAAAGCAAATTTGTTAGACCACAACTACTTGAATGATGTGGCACGCTTGGTGGGGATGCAAATTTCAAGTCGGCCCCGAAAGTTATCAGCTTTCTTAATGATTGTGAGTGGGCCATGACATAAATACCACTCGCACACGACGGCATCGCATTGGGGATTGGGGTGGATTCCCGGAGGGCCTTAAAAGTGGCCCCTCGTGACAGCCCAGTTGGCATGTGTACAACATTCCTCTTCTCCTGCCACCAAAAGGGAGCGACTGTGCGGGCATTTGATGCTAAATAAGACCATAGTAATATAGTATTCACTTTTTACACTTTAGAATTTCATTTCATATTTTTTTTTGCATAGTAGAATTTCATACATGTAAAGAACACGTATATAAACTAATACATGTATAAATAATAATTATACGCGTATCATGATATGTGTATAATCAAGAATTATACGCGTATTCGTTTATACGCGCGTTCCTTACGTGTATGTGGTCCTACTATGCAAAAGAAAAAAACATGAGAGGGATCCTAAAGTGCAAAAAGTGAATATCAGGGTTCCTATTTAGCAAATTCCTGAAATATTTTCTGATCATATCAGCTTTAGTCATTGAAACGCATCATGAAATTTTCATACTCAACACCATGATTTTGTTGGGCAAGAAACATGTTGGACATACTATTATTCAACCAAATTCATAGTCAAAAGGAACGGATAATTACCAATTAGTCTCATTTAGAGACTTTTCTTCCTCCATAGTCCCCATAGAAGTTTTTAACTCATTTAGTCCTCTAACCATCAATATCATGATGAAAATACCCTTCCCTCTTCAAAATTAAAAAAAGAAAAGAAACGGGGAGCTGAAGAGGGAGGTGGCAGCGGGGATGGAGCCGGGGAAGAAGGTGATGACGGGGGCGCCGGGGATTGACGACGGACGGCGCGGTGACATCGATCCGACGCCGTCCGATCCCGTCGCCGATCTCCCCTTTCGATTCCGTCGTCGATCGGGAGATCGTCGGCGTCCGTCGGTGATGGGGATCCGGACCATGTCATGATGCGGTCGGTGTCGGTGATCGGCGATCTCGGGATCGTGACGGATGGGGATCGGGGTGGCGATGGATGATGAGGCCGATCAGTGACTGAGAGTAGAGGTGTCCAAAAAGCCCAAATGGCCCGGCCCGGTACGGGTCCGGACCAGACCCGCCAGGGCCATAGCCCGGTCCGGCCCGGGTGTTGGCCCTGCTGGACCGGGCTGATCCAGGTTCAGGGCCGGACCAGGGCCCCTTGGTCAAAAACCCGGTCCGGGTTTTAAAGCCCACTTCCCTCTCCCTCTCCCTCTCCCCCTCCTCTCTCTCTCTCGCAGCTTCTCCCTCTCCCTCTCCCCCTCTCCCCCTCTCTCTCTCTCGCAGCTTCTCAGTTTCTCGACAAGCTTCGTCGTCTCCGCCGCGGGGGGTCCGCCAAGCCGTCGGATGCGCCGCCGCTCTTCGCCGGCAGAGGCGGGAAATGAGGAGGCTCCGCGGCCTCCCCGTCATCGATCGACGTCGTGGCTTCTCCGTCATCGATCGATGCCGCGACTTCCACCCGTCATCGATCGACGCCGCCCCGCCAAGCTCCACCTCCACCGACGCCGGCCCCGCCAAGCCCCATCTCTCCTCCAACCTCCACCGGTTTTCCCTCCGCCCGATCTCCGACCTCTTCGCCGCGCCCAAGCTTCACCGATCCATGGTGGTGGAGGCTCCGGGATCAGCCGCGAGTTGGGTGAGGGCCCGTCCCTCTGACCTGGCTCGACCGTGTGGGTCGAGAGCCGGTTTCCTGTTAGTTTGGTTCCGCGTCGGGTATGATCGGGCGATCGTATGGCGGTTTTGGACCCCCAGGGGCATTTTGGTAAATATGCTCTTTAGTGGTCGGTTTCACACCCGCGTTCCACACACTGCCTTGGATTGATGTATGTGTTTGATTTGAATCCCTAGGGTGCGTCCGATCGGAGGATCGGAGCTCGATTGGGAAAGATCAAATCGGACGAGTGAGATTGATCCGGATCTCTATATAAGCCCTGTCCCTTTCTCTCTCTTTCCTTCTCTTCTCCTGTCGTTTTCTCTCCTTCTCTCTCCTTCGGCTGAGCTAGGGCTTGGGGACGCGGCTTTCGGAGCGCAGATCTTGGCGGCTTGACTGGTTTGATGCGTGGAGGAGCTACCCTACTTGCTCAAGTAGGTGTTTCTACCTTGATCTTAGGATCGGGTTCTCCTAGGATAGGTTTAATGCCTTTTCGCTGTAGGAGTACTTTGTTAGAATGCTATGTAGCTCATTGTGCATCTAATGTGAATGATTTGAAGTATTTCTATCACGCGATTTCCATATTCCAACGGCTGGTTTTTGTATTATCGCCGTTTTGTCGGTTTTCAACCGTTTTGACCTAGATAGGAGATTTGACCATCAAAAACGTGATTTCTTTATACCATTGGTTTCTCCATCGTTAGTTACACTTGCTTGCAAAATTTCATCAACTTCCAACTTGATTTGATCCTTGAATTCCAAGGAAATGGATTTTCGGTACTGTTCTGATGAACTGTGCCTAAGGCTCGACGGTCGATCGGTGCATCGACCGTCAAGTATTGATTTGCTCTTTCTGGGCCTGACGGTCGACCGTCGCATCGTCCGTCAGGCTCTGTCGGGGTTTTGGACTCCCACGGTCGATGGATCGATCGACCGCGGGTTCTCTCCCTTTTTCATCCCGCCTCACGGTCGACCGTCGGATCGACCGTCGCATCGACCGTCAGGCGCTGTTTGGTTTTGGCTTCCCAGGGTCGATGAGTGGATCGACCGTCGCCCCTTTGATTTTTTTCGCCTTGGCCTCACGGTCGACCGTAGCATCGACCGTGACATCGTCCGTGGCCTTACGGTCGACCGCCGGATCGACCGTGACATCATCCGTGGGCCCTTGAACTTGGTTTTCTGGCCTTTCTTGGATGGATTTGATTTGTGATTAATATCTAAACATGTTGGGAAGCAGGTATGTGGATGTTGTGGGGTTTTCAAAGGATTTCTATCGAGTTTGAGGATCGATTCGAGTAATTTTCTTTTTTGGGCAAATCTATGATTTCGTTTGCATTTAATACAAGTTTGATTGTAGTTGAATGCTTAGTTGGTTGTCTAACCATTAGCTAGCTGTGAGTGCTAGCTAATGAGAAATTGTGGAACCTTAGCCTATTGCCGGCGAGTGTCGAGGGCTATTGTATATCTGTTGAATTTATAACCGATGATGTGGCATGTAGAGACATCTAGGATAGATGTTTGTCTAGGCTCATGCATTGTGTGCATTAGAGGCATTTGAGGTTAGGCGGGCGATGGTTTGGGTCGCCAATCCGAGGCTCTCGGGTAGCTCGGATCTAACCTTAGGACCGTGGCTAGGTAGTCAGGAGTAGGGTGTGAACTTGTATCATCAAATCTCTTGTTGTTGAGGATTTTGCGATAGCTGGCTTTGATCGGTGTTTGAGGTTTAGAGGTCGTGTTGGTCTCCCAAGGCCAAGGGCTAAGGATGGTTGCCGGTGCCCCTAACGTGGTCCCCAGGCAGTGGCTTCCTGCTGGGTAAGGGTGATCCTACTGGTTCTGGTTCTCTGTTTCCTCCCAGCGTGTTTGGTTGATGTATCCCAGCGTGGTCAGTTGAGAAGAGTAGGATCCTTGGGGTAGTCGGCAGGGGTCGTGGAACCCCGTGGCATTCCTTAAACTTGAGCGGGGAGACAACACTGTTGTTGTTTTCCTCCTTTCAGTGTGTCGTAGAGTAGAACCCTACTGAGCTTATTGCTCACTCCTACCTGGGCTGCGTTTGCAGGTGCATGCGGCAGTTCTTCGTCTGTGGAGCCGGCGGGATCGGCCTTTGACGGCGCGAGTACATCCAGAGGCGCTTGAGGTTTTGCTAGAAGATAAAACTATTGTACCCTTTTTGATGATATATATATATGTTGTAAACATTTCAAGGATTTTTGGGATTATGTATTATATCTATCATTGGAGGACTTTTGTATCAAATTTTGAATAGTACAACTGATGTTATATAAATTGAATATCTGTTTGCCTCTGGATTATAATTTGTTTAAATTTATCCGTCTTTCCGCATTTGTATCGCGCCGATTGAAGAAGAATAGAGATAGGAACCCTCACGCCCCGTCCTGGATGGGTTTTCTAGGTCGGGGTGCGACAAGTTGTGCCTCGACCTCGCCCGAGCCAGTTGCCGCGTCGTCGCCGCCGCGCGCCGCATCTACCGCCTTCAATCCATGAGTGAAGAAATCGACCCCTTCGATCCATGAGTGAAGAAATCCGGCGTCCGGTCCGTGGTGGTTGATGAGTGCATGAAAGTGCACTCTAAATAGCCTTATAACCATCTCAATTGCTAGATTATTATCCTTAATCAACATCTTTATTACTATTTTTACATCTATATGTTGCTTCACATGGTTGTTTGGAAAATGCAGGAAATTGGGGCTAAAAGAAGCTGAAAAGAGTATATGGATCACCTTCAACAATTAATCTGTACCTGCTCGTGAAGAACCAGATGATGTGCCATATATGGTTGGAAAGCTCTTGAAGTCTAAATTCTGGGGAATTTTACGGTTCGTGATTCCGAGTTTCCTAGAGGAAGTTACGGCAATTTTAGTACCGATGGCGCAGTCTGAAGGGCAGAACCGAAAATAAGCTGGAAGTCCGATCGATCCGCCGATCGATCGGACCACGCAGAAACGTGATAGAACATGTTTTTTTCAGCCACAAGGGGTCCGATCGATCCCTCCATCCCTCCTATGGGGTCCGATCGATCCGACACCAATGGTCCGATCGATCGGACTCGGAAAATGCCAAAAACAGCAGATTTTTACGAAATCGATCGATCCGACTCCCTTAGTCCGATCGATCGGACACGGGCGAAGTTAGAAGTTGAAGATTTTAACGCATCCGATCGATCCAACATCCGGAGGAGGATCGATCGGACGTTCCCAGTGAATTAAATCAACGGTTTAGATCAAATCCGTTGATGAAGAGACTTTGGGGCTATAAATAGGACTCTTTCTAGGGTTTGAGGGGGACTTCTTGGACGTTTTTGGAGGCTCTTTTTAGGACATTTTCAAGAGGAAGAAGATGAAGACATCTCCATCCATGGCCGAGTAATCCACGGGCATGGCGGATGGATGATCTAGCGAGGACTAGGGCTTCTTCTTCAACAATGGTTCATAGTTTTTAATCTTTCTTGTTAAACTCTTCTTATGCATTGGATCTTCACAGATTGCTTTGTGGTTAAACATTATTATAAATCCAGTCATGCTTGTTTTATGATATTGTGATCCCATAGTTATCTCCTTTGATTCTCCTACCGAGTCTCGTGAGACCTTTGCTATGCATTGCCCGTAGTGACAGCTGGTATTGTGTATTCTTAGGGATCTGGTTAGATAAGGTTGGGGCTCTATACCGTGAGATATTTGCTATGCATTGCCGATTGCGAGAGTTGGTATTGTGTATTCTTAGAGATCCGGTTAGAGTTAGGGCTTTGTCCCGATGAACTTTTGCTGCGCGTTGCCTGTAGTGACAGCCGGTATCGTGTATTCTTAGGTTTGGTTGGATGAAGTTAGAACTATAAAAAGGAAGAACCAATCATAGGAAGAGACATTTATATTTTATCAGATTCATAACTCTATATCTTCCGGTTAAGGCGATTGGGATGTGAATCCCTTAACTGAGTATTATATGAACCATTGAGAAGAGAAGAACCTTAATCCGAGTGAAGTGATTATTGAAACCTAGCCTTATCAAAAGCCTGATATCTTTAGTTAACATTACATTATCATTAATCCTTTGATCTAATTTAGTTTAGTTAGCTTTCTTGATTGTTTTCAATTCATTGTTATCTGTGTTTCTGGATCTTTCCTGCTTGTCTCTCTGTGGGATTCGACCTCTCTTATGCTGTACTGCACCGCGACCGCTGTGCGTGACACATTTGAGCGACATCAAAAATTGGCGTCGTTGCCGGGGAGACGGTTCAGAAAAGCGTCAGAATCAGATTACGATGATTGAAGACATCGAAGGCGGTAACTTTGTTCCCTTTTCTTTGGATTTTTATTTCTTTTTCCTTAGTTTTCTTTATTTTCTTTTTAGTTTTATTTTGATTTTTCGTTTTATTTTTACTTGCTAAAAAAAAAACTGACCAAAAAAAAAAACTTAAAAAAAAGGATGGATAATGAATTATATCAATACTATTTGAGATCATGTTCTATGAAGTCGAGAGATGGAATGTCTCAAACAACAGTTCGTAAGAAAAGCATATACGAATTGAGAGAAGAGAATAGAACGAGTCATGTTTCTGTCAATGAGTATCGTTCTACTTATATGAGTAATGCATTGAAAACAAAAATTTCATCCTTTGCACAAAAGGATAATGAGTCATTATGTGATGCATGGCAGCGATTTACCAGTTTAATAGCTTCATGCCCTCAACATGGTTATCCTAATTGGCGTTTAGTTAGCTATTTTTATTATGGATTAACTGAGCATGAACGTCAAATTCTTGAAACAAGATGCAGGGGTGAGTTTTTGCAGATTTATTCTGATGAAGCTATGAGGTATTTGGATGAGCTTGTGGAGACGACTTATACACAGACGGTTCCATGGCGCTGGGATGGTTATCATGATCATTCCAATGCCAAATCCTACAAGCATTCCAATGTCGCCTTAACGTTCAGCAGCTATCAGCAACACAATGAGCCTTTCTACTCTTATCCTAGTGCTTATGATGATTATGTGCTTGATACTTATGTTGCTACTTCCCATGACGTGCATGTTGATGAGCCTAACACGTATGATGCATGTGTCAATGACTTTAGTGCTTCTGATGCATACATCCATGACTTTAATGCTTATGGTGCACATACTCAAGATGTTCATGTTGATGATGCATATGCTCATGACTGTAGTGCTAGCGTACATGTTCAAAATTCTAGTCCTATTGATGCACAAGCTGTTGATTCTAATGTGTGTGATGCATATGCACATGATTTTAGCGCTCATACGCATGTTCATGATACTAACATTCACTATGCATATGCTCATGATTCCAATGTTAGTAATGCACATGTTTATGCTTCTGATGCTGAAGATGCACATGTTTCTGCTCAAGCTCAACTTTCTATGGCAGAGATTTTGGACTTACTTAAGGAGGCTAAAACCAAGCCTAATTTTGAATATTTCATTCTGCAGCTACTTATGAAGGACGAGGAGAAGGCACGCCATGTCGGGCCCCGACCCGCGAAAGCCCAACCGGGCCGGGCGATGCGAACCGGAACCTAACCAACGCGGAAAAAGAACGACGAGGGTTCCCTCTAACCTATTGGTCTCCCTAGCAGTTCACCAAAAGCACCCTCAACTAAAACACAATATTAATGAAGCCTCGAACCACAGATTTAAAACTCAAGTGTTAATATACAAATCCTCGGAGAGGGAAAGATTTCAAAGTACAACATCACTCCCGTAGGAGACTAACTAACATAAGGGTAAAAGCAGTAAATATCGCCACCTCTCAAAAGCCACCAGGTGCCGCCGCACCGCCGTCCAACTGCCCGTTAGGGGCCACAGAGGAAGAACTGACGCCTGCACCTGCAAAACGCAGCCCGGGTAGGTGTGAGCACTAAGCTCAGTAGGGATCTACACTACGACACACAGAAGGAAGAGGGAAACGCAACAGTGTCGTCCTCAAGCCAGACTCGAGTGAGCTACAATGGTCCCATTACCATTCACCGGTGATCTCTAGGCATATCCAACCATGGTCACCCCAACGGACATGGCCCATCCTGGATACGCCTAGTGTCGCAGGGTTCCAGCTGTGGTCACCCAACTTGCCATGGGCCCACACTGATGCCCCTACTGGCAGGAACGGACACTGCCCAAAGAAATAAGACAGGTCACCGGTGGCATCCTCAACACCTGTTTTGAGGCCGACACGACATCTACAATCATCAAGCCACAAGTGTACCAGTCATTTAAGCCTATCATCGAATCGACTGGACACCACCATTCAAACCGGGTCCAAACAACCCAACCCCGGTCCTAGGACTAAGTCCGAGCTTCCAGCCTCGGGACGGCGACCCAAAGATCACCCACGCCCTAACCAATGCAACTAATGCACACAACAACAATGCATGCTATCACATACACATATAATAAGAAAGGCATGCAACAGTATGTCAAGCATCATAAAAGTCTACTGGATCGCTGCAGCAGTACCACCAACCGCTGCCAGCCAATCCGCAGCGGGTCCCAGCATTACGACGGTACCGCGACCGTCAACCGTGGACTACTGCAACGGGAAGCAACCCCGAAAACGATGATGAACAAAACCCAACATAATATTATATTTCGAAATATAATATTATATTCAAAAACACCCAAAGCCTCTACTTAGGGGCTAATTGATCCCGTCGATCTGACGTTCAAACGACGTCGGATTCAAGATCCAACTTAGCCACCAGTAGGTGTATAAACCAGGATCATCATATCCAAAAATCATAATCATCCAACGGTTGGATTAATGGGAAAACGCTAATCAAAATCATTAATCAAACTAACTTACCCATTAATTGCTGCAACGCAGCCCTCCAGCAAACAATTCATAAGCAATCGTACATAAATCGGAAAAATATGAAACAAGATGGAATGGAAAGCTAACGAGTAGAGCTACAACTCTTATGTTTATAAAAAGCCAAGATCATGTACTCGCCGGCCGGAAAACTCGTCGCAAGCCGGCTGTTTCTCAAGAACAGCAGAAAACCAGAAATCCGAGACTAATCTTGCATAAAACCTACTCAAATCTCAAATGATTAACATGAAACTTAAATCAGTTATTCTACAAGGCATAATAAATCCAACAAAGCAAGGATCAACAAGATCCAATGGCTAGATCTCAAGAAAACCCGAAAAGAACACAGTAGGTATAACCCTACCTAGCTGCGCTTTCCTCGGCTGATTCCCCGCGATTTGATCACCAACAAGCCACCAAACCACTTCAGGGATCTTTCTCTCGTTGTCACAAATCCAACGAGCCAAAGAACACCCAATTTGATGGTCGGAGGAGGGAGAACGGAGGTGGGAAAGCTCGGCTGCCGGAACAGGGGAAGAACAGAGCTCTCGGGAGAAGAAGAAAGGAGGAAGAAGAAAAGAGAGGAGAAGAGGAAGAGGAGGGGAAGAAAAGAGGGGAAAGGGGGAGGGGAAAGCCGGAAAGAGGGGGAAAAAGCTGGGGGAGGGGAGGAGAAAGTCCTCCCCCTCTGACAGAGGAGAACGACGGCCGTCGGTGGCCGTCCTCGCGAAGCAGAAAAGCCACCGACGCGATTCCGATCGGTCGCTCCAAGGAGCGATCGATCGCTCGCGCCCCGGCTCGATCCCAACACCAAGTCGAATCGAGTCCGATCGATTGTCCCAAGGAGCGATCGATCGCTCAAGGGTCGTCAGCTGCCCAAAGGCAAGCTTTCGCGCGCCCGAGCTGGGATCTTCCGATCCCGGGTCTACCTAGCCGTTCTAAACAAGCATTAACACAAACAAAGCCAGTGTGTGCACACGCGGGTGTGAAACAAACCAACAAGGCGCAATTTACCAAATTGCCCTTGCGGTCTACAACGAACCACAGGGGTAGAGGGGCAGGTCTTCACACGCCAACTATGCGAGATAATCACATCATTTAGCGTGCACGAACTCGGATGGACACATCATATGGAAGAAGCCGAAGTACTCCAGTACGGGCCGGCCAGCAACGAGGAAGATCTGGAAGACTTCCAAGACCACAAGGATCAGGTATTCATTGAACCTCCATCGGCTGAACTTCAAGTCATTGCTTCTAAGCCACGAGGTATATTTCCTGTGTCTATTTCATCTCCTTGGATAGTTTGGAAGAACATGACCTTGATAGATACTTTTAAACTTCGACGGATTTATTTCAGATTTTGTGATCTTACCATCCTTGACCACGAGCATGATGACATTATTGATAGGTCATTGAATGAGTCATTGACACTTGAGCATAATGATGATACATATTTCTATTTGAGAGATCCAGCTACCTTGTTTATTGGTGTTAGAATGCAAAAGCTAGTTCTTCCACTTGTAATGTGCCACTTGGATTCACATGGTGAATTACCCTTGGTGATCCTACTAAGGTTAACCCTTCATGTCATGGCACTTACTGATTTTGCATATTATCGTGCTAGGGCACGGTCGCCAAGGGCGCGGTTAAAAATCCATGTCTGATATATAGTAGTGTAGTTTGCTCAATTTGCTTTCTTGCATGCTTGAGAATGCTTGAGTTATGTTTATGTTGTGTGCTTGCATGTTTGGTTGTGTTTTTGGTTTGTTTTGCTGTTGTTCTTAGGTGCTCGATCAGTCCCCGCCTTCCCGTGGAGAACATTGTCGCTGATCACCTATCAAGGTTGATGGTGGAAGTAGCGGAAAATGAGCCACCAATTATGGATGACTTCCCTGATGAGCAACTCTTTTCAGTTGCACGACTGCTCTGGTATGCGCATATTGTTAATTACTTAGCGACAGGTGAGATCCCTTCATTTTGGAGTGTGCAGGATAAGCGTAGATTTTTTGTTGAGGTAAAAAAATTTTATTGGGATGATCCTTGTCTGTTTAAGTATTGTCCTGAAAAGATTATGCGGCGTTGTGTCCCTGATTATGAAATCGAAAGCATTATTACATTCTGTCACTCACATGCATGTGGAGGCCATTTTTCGATGAAAAAGACTGCTGCTAAAATTCTTCAATGTGGTTTTTATTGGCCTACTATGTTTCGTGATGTTAATATTTTCTGCAAATCCTGTGATAGATGCCTAACACTCGGAGCTTTATCTAGAAGACATATGATGCCTTTGAACCCAATTTAAGCTGTAGAGATTTTTGATTGTTGGGGTATAGACTTTATGGGACCCTTTTCTTCTTCTTTTGGCTATTTATATATATTGTTGGCTGTGAAATATGTTTCTAAGTGGGTGGAGGCTATTGCATGTAGGAATAATGATCATTCCACTGTCATCAAGTTTCTTAAAGAGCATATTTTATCCCGGTTTGGTACTCCTAGAGTTATCATTAGTGACCAGGGATCACACTTTTGTAATCTCTCCTTCGAGGCTTTGATGCGCAGGTATGGAGTCACACATAAGATTTCCACTGCTTATCATCCACAGACGAATGGCCAAGCTGAACTAGCCAACAGGGAGATCAAGCAAATCTTAGAGAAGACAGTGAGCCCCAACCGAAAGGACTGGTCCTTGAGGCTATCAGACGCATTGTGGGCATATCGCACTGCCTACAATACTACCCTGGGGATGTCGCCGTTTCGCCTTGTTTATGGAAAACCATGCCATCTTCCAGTCGAATTAGAACATAAGGCTTATTGGGCTATTAAGTCATTAAATCTTACTTTGGATGCTGCAGGTCAGGAACGAAAACTCCAGCTGTCTGAGATAGAGGAACTCAAGAATGATGCTTATGAGAGTTATAGGATCTTCAAGACAAAGACAAAGGCCTACCATGACAAGAAGATCTTGCGAAAGACGTTTCAAGTAGGACATCAAGCTTATCTGTATGACGCACGCCTGCATCTTCATCCTGGGAAGCTGAGATCACGCTGGACAGGCCCCTTCACCGTTAGTAGAATATTTGAGAATGGGGCTGTGGAAGTTGAAGACCCAAAGGATGGGAGGTTATTTACGGTTAATGGACAGCGTTTAAAACAGATTTCAAAGAAAGCGGACCCTGAGGAGCACACCGATTCTCTCGTAGACCCTGTCTACGAGGGATGATCTTTCTCCTATCTATCATTTCCCTTTTTGATTAGGATAGTTTGTTTTAGTTTGTTTGCTTTTGTTTTCATTTGTTTTTGTTTGCTCTCTTATTTCTTAGGATGTTGGACCACCGTTTGCCTTGCTTGAGGAATTCGACCACTATTCTGGAGATGAGAAATTCGGCCACCATGAGGAGCCTTGAGGAGATAATCGATATTCTGTCAGGTGGCCTCGCTCTTATTTCGATTTCCTATTTTTATTTCTGTCATATATGAAAATTCAGCCAACACCATTCTTCTTATTTACATGATTAGCACACATTGAGGACAATGTGAATTTCAGGTTGGGGGGTGTAGGCATGCATGACCTTATGCATGCTACCTTATTGAGTTTAATAGTGTTGAATTGATTATGTTACTAGAAATTGTACATGAGCTGAAATTTTTATGCTTATTATGCATGTTGCTTTCATATGGATTGACCAATACATTTATTACATGCGTGATAACCTGAAAGTATAACATCATGTGATTCACACACGAACACTTTATGTTCCGTGGTAATTATACTCACTAGAGGAATGAGCATGCTATTGTCCATCGAGACCATGATTTCAACATTAGCTAGTGTTGAGTATTGCATGCAGAAAAAAAAAACAGAAAGAGTTCTGGAGCTTGATAAAGCTGTGCCTAAACAACTATTAAGTGATCTACTGAGTAACCGAGTATTCTTGCCTCAGGAAGCGGGGAGCTCGCGTAAAAAGGTAGAATCACTTATAGCGAAAAAAAAAACTACTAAGTGTTTTGCTAAGTAACCGGGTCTCTGCGCCTCAAGAAGCGGAGAGTGCTCGCGTAAAAAGACAAAATGTCTGATAGTTGAAAAAAAAAAAACAAAGAAAGAGCATGCTATACTTAAAGTGCGAGGGTTTGATGATTGGTCATGAAGATAGTAGTGTGTTTGGACTAATGGTGGGTAGAAGTTGCCTCTGCACGTAACATTTATTTGTCATGTCACATGTGTTCTTCTGGATGGTGATTAGCATATTTGATGTGTAGAAGTTGATTTCATGTGTTGGTAGTATGTGTATGAGTATAAGAAGTTCCCATGCTCTGTACTGCATAAAACACTATTGACTTGATAAGGTAGAATTTTTATCATGCATGTCTACATCCTTGAACCGTTAGTGTGCTTAATTATATTCTATGCGCTTTGAATTGCTAGAGACTAGCAATAAGCTGGTTGGTGATAAAATTTTTGATGGAGCGTGGAAAGTGTCGCGGCTTAACGCGCCCGATCAAAATTAGAAATTTATAATCAAACTCTCAACTAACTACCTTTTGGGGGTAGCAAGCAGTGAGTCCGAGTCGAAACCACAGGGAATGCGTAAGGAAACAATTAAACTACTTGGCCTAATCTAAGTGTTCCTACAAAGATAAATGAAAGAAATGGTTTTTGGGTTTTATGATAAGGAAACTAAGAAAGCATGTAAATGACTCAATTGATAGAGAGAGGTCCTAGGGAATCCCAATCCGGATTAGGCTCAATCATAGCTTTCTAGTGAATCAAGATGCGCAATCCTATCGAGACACTACAATATCGACTACCTTGTAGCTAACAAAGGTCGTCGCTAACGAATAACTAGTTAAAGACTATCCGTCGCACTAGGTGTATTCTAGAAAGTCGACGATCAAGGGATTAGCTACAATCATCGCCAACGAGAAGTCGGGTTAGGATCATCTCGTCGCAAGGAATCGGGTTGTATGGAGTATGGTAATGGATCAATGTGGTTCTAGCACATCGCATCCAATACACTACAAAAGATAGGATAGATGCTAAGTTAGATGTGGATTGGAGTGGTTCTAGCACAACCAAGTCCCTAACCTAGAGCCAAGACTCCCTTTAACACAAGTGGTCATGGTTCTAGCACAACCTACTCATTGGGGAATATCAACAAACACCTATTGGGCACAAGGTTCTAGCTTATGCAAACCAAAGAATCCATCCATCCAACATTAGAATCCCACTACAAAGATATAGAAATGAAGAATAAATCCATACAATCTTGTCTCATAAGGATTACAACATCCAAATCCAAACAAAACTACAAATAAAAACCTAAAATATCATGGTATTCCACTAGGTAAATAGATTAGCTACTCATCTTCGATAGAGAAGCCATGGAGAAGAGATGGATCCTCTTCTTCATCAATCTCCACCCTCTTGGATGAGAGCTCCCTTCCTTGCTCAAGGGGATTGCCCCTTTCCTTAGCCTCTTCTTCTCGTCCAAAGGAATCTCCAAAATCCCCCAAAAGGGGTCTATTTATAGCCTCCAAGAATCCCCCATTCGGATTAGATCTGGACCCTTGATTTTGCTCGGCTGGCACAAAAGGATCGATCCTTATAGGGTAAAGGATCGATCCTCCTCTTGAGTTCTGGCTGCGCCCCGAAGAAGATCGATCCTTCAGTAGATAAGGATCGATCCTAGAGAATGTTGCGTTCTGTCACTGAAAAATGTGTAAAAGGGATCGATCCTTCCCATAGTGAGGATCGATCCTTGTTTTCTGCATATTATCTCTTTTGCCATTCAGCACTGCGCATTGGTACGAAAAATGCCATAACTTCATCTAGGAAACTCGGAATCATGAACCGTAAAATTCTTCAGAAACTAGACTTCCAGAGCTTTCCAATGATATATAGAACATTATCTGGTTCTTCCTGAGAAGGTACAGTTTAATCTTTGAAGTTGACCCATATACTCTTTTCAGCTTCTTTTAGCCCCTTTTTGATGATATATATATATGTTGTAAACATTTCAAGGATTTTTGGGATTATGTGTTATATCTATCATTGGAGGACTTTTGTATCAAATTTTGAATAGTACAACTGATGTTATATAAATTGAATATCTGTTTGCCTATGGATTATAATTTGTTTAAATTTATCCGTCTTTCCGCATTTGTATCGCGCCGATTGAAGAAGAATAGAGATAGGAACCCTCACGCCCCGTCCTGGATGGGTTTTCTAGGTCGGGGTGTGACAAGTTGTGCCTCGACCTCGCCCGAGCCAGTTGCCGCGTCGTCGCCGCCGCGCGCCGCATCTACCGCCTTCAATCCATGAGTGAAGAAATCGACCCCTTCGATCCATGAGTGAAGAAATCCGGCGTCCGGTCCGTGGTGGTTGATGAGTGCATGAAAGTGCACTCTAAATAGCCTTATAACCATCTCAATTGCTAGATTATTATCCTTAATCAACATCTTTATTACTATTTTTACATCTATATGTTGCTTCACATGGTTGTTTGGAAAATGCAGGAAATTGGGGCTAAAAGAAGCTGAAAAGAGTATATGGATCACCTTCAACAATTAATCTGTACCTGCTCGTGAAGAACCAGATGATGTGCCATATATGGTTGGAAAGCTCTTGAAGTCTAAATTCTGGGGAATTTTACGGTTCGTGATTCCGAGTTTCCTAGAGGAAGTTACGGCAATTTTAGTACCGATGGCGCAGTCTGAAGGGCAGAACCGAAAATAAGCTGGAAGTCCGATCGATCCGCCGATCGATCGGACCACGCAGAAACGTGACAGAACATGTTTTTTTCAGCCACAAGGGGTCCGATCGATCCCTCCATCCCTCCTATGGGGTCCGATCGATCCGACACCAATGGTCCGATCGATCGGACTCGGAAAAAGCCAAAAATAGCAGATTTTTACGAAATCGATCGATCCGACTCCCTTAGTCCGATCGATCGGACTCGGATAAAGCCAAAAACAGCAGATTTTTACGAAATCGATCGATCCGACTCCCTTAGTCCGATCGATCGGACACGGGCGAAGTTAGAAGTTGAAGATTTTAACGCATCCGATCGATCCAACATCCGGAGGAGGATCGATCGGACGTTCCCAGTGAATTAAATCAACGGTTTAGATCAAATCCGTTGATGAAGAGACTTTGGGGCTATAAATAGGACTCTTTCTAGGGTTTGAGGGGGACTTCTTGGACGTTTTTGGAGGCTCTTTTGAGGACATTTTCAAGAGGAAGAAGATGAAGACATCTCCATCCATGGCCGAGTAATCCGCGGGCATGGCGGATGGATGATCTAGCGAGGACTAGGGCTTCTTCTTCAACAATGGTTCATAGTTTTTAATCTTTCTTGTTAAACTCTTCTTATGCATTGGATCTTCACAGATTGCTTTGTGGTTAAACATTATTATAAATCCAGTCATGCTTCTTTTATGATATTGTGATCCCATAGTTATCTCCTTTGATTCTCCTACCGAGTCTCGTGAGACCTTTGCTATGCATTGCCCGTAGTGACAGCTGGTATTGTGTATTCTTAGGGATCTGGTTAGATAAGGTTGGGGCTCTATACCGTGAGATCTTTGCTATGCATTGCCGATTGTGAGAGTTGGTATTGTGTATTCTTAGAGATCCGGTTAGAGTTAGGGCTTTGTCCCGATGAACTTTTGCTGCGCGTTGCCTGTAGTGACAGCCGGTATCGTGTATTCTTAGGTTTGGTTGGATGAAGTTAGAACTATAAAAAGGAAGAACCAATCATAGGAAGAGACATTTATATTTTATCAGATTCATAATTCTATATCTTCCGGTTAAGGCGATTGGGATGTGAATCCCTTAACTGAGTATTATATGAACCATTGAGAAGAGAAGAACCTTAATCCGAGTGAAGTGATTCTTGAAGCCTAGCCTTATCAAAAGCCTGATATCTTTAGTTAACATTACATTATCATTAATCCTTTGATCTAATTTAGTTTAGTTAGCTTTCTTGATTGTTTTCAATTCATTGTTGTCTGTGTTTCTGGATCTTTTCTGCTTGTCTCTCTGTGGGATTCGACCTCTCTTATGCTGTACTGCACCGCGACCGCTGTGCGTGACACATTTGAGCGACATCAGTGGTGGAGCTCGATGTCAGTGCCGGGAGCGACGCCATGGATGAGCTCACGTCGGGAGCGCTGCATCGACTGCCTTCGTTCACGCGCTTGGCACGGGGTGCTCCGGCGAGGTGGGCATCGGGTTTGGTGAGGCACGCGAGAGAGAAGGTGAAGGGGAGAACAGAGGAAGAAAGATGGGAGAGGAGAAATGGGCTGGCGGGCCAGGTTAGGCCCGGTCCGGTCCGGTCCGACCCAGCCCGGTTTTCAAGCCGGGCAGGGTCGTACTGGGCCCGACCGGGTTGTAAGCCTAATTGGCCCGGTACTGGCCCGGCCCGGTCCGGATGGCTACCAGGGGCGGACCGGGTATTGCCTCCAACCCGGTCCGGATGGACACCCCTAACTGAGAGGAGATCCGGGATCGACGACGGATGGGGATGGGGGGGAGGAAGGGGACGGCGAGATCGACGACGAGGGCAAGGAGCTTCGGGATGTCGAGGATTGCGACGGGGGCGCCGGGGAAAGGGACGGTGAGATCGGGGACGAGGAGCTCCGGGATGTCGATGGTCGCGACAGGGACGCCGGGGAAGGGGACGACGAGATCGGGGGCGAGGAGCTCGGAGATGTCGATGATCGCGACTGGGGCGCTGGGGAAGGGGACGGCGAGATCGGGGACGAGGAGCTCCGGGATGTCGAGGATCGCGACGGGGGCGGCGAGGAACGTGACGGCGAGATCGGGGACGAGGAGCTCCGGGATGTCGAGGATTGCGACGGGGGGCGCCGGGGAAGGGGACGGCGAGATCGGAGACAACGATGAGGGAGGTGATCGGGGAAGGCCGGGATCGGTGACGGCGGGGAAGGAGGAGATCGGGGAAGGCAGTGGGAAGAGGTGAGATGAGAGAGAAATAGATGGGGAAAGTAGAAAAATTGTATAAAACTAGGGAAAATAATAGAAAACGGGGGGAAAAGTTGGAAAATAGTAAAATATGTTGAGAAAATATGTGAAAAATACAAAAATTGTGGTGTAAAGTAACTACGAAAATTGTGAAAAGTAACTACCAAAATTGTGAAAAATAACTACCAAAATGGTGGTGTAAAGTAAGTAGCAGAACTGTGGAAGTAGCAACCAGTATTTTTAGAAAGTAACTACCAAAATTGTAAAAAGTAACTAATAAAATTGAGGAATGTAACTACCACCAGCATTGTGGAAAGTAACTATCAAAATTGTAGAAAGTAATTACCACTAGTATTGTAAAACGTAACTAATAAAATTGAGGAAAGTAACTACTACCAGCATTGTGAAAAGTAACTATCAAAATTATGGAAAGTAACTACCACCAGAATTGTGGAAAGCAACTACCACAAGCATTGTGGAAAGTAACTACTACCACCAGCATTGTGGAAAGTAACTTCCACCAGTATTGTGGAAAGTAACTACCACCCGCATTATGGAAAGCAACTACCACCCACATTGTGGAAATCAACTACCACCAGCGTCATTGTGGAAAGTAACTACCATTAGCATCATTGTGGAAAGTAACTACCAAAATTGTGAGAAGTAATTACCACCAAAATTGTGGAAAGTAACTACCGCCAGTATCATTGTGGAAAGTAACTACCACCAGCATTGTGGAAAGTAACTACCAAAATTATGGAAAGTAACTACTACCAAAATTGTGGAAAGTAACTACTACCAGCATCATTGTGGAAAGTAATTACCACTAGCATCATTGTGAAAAGTAACTACCAAAATTGTGAAAAGTAACTACCACCAAAATTATGGAGAGTAACTACCACCAGCATTGTGATAAGTAACTACCAAAATTATGGAAAGTAACTACCACCAGTATCATTGTAGAAAGTAACTACCACCAGTATTGTGGAAAGTAAGTACCAAGTACCACCAATATTGTGGAAAGTAACTACCACCACCAATATTGTGGAAAGTAACTACCACCACCAGCATTGTGAAAAGTAACTACCACAATTGTGGAAAAATAACTATTTTTGACATATTCTTTGTGAAAAATAACTACAACAATTGTGGAAATTAACTACTACAAAAAATTGTGGAAAGTAACTACCACAAAAAATTGTGTAAAGTAACCACCAGAATTGTTGAAAAGTAACTATTTTTGACATATTTTTTGTGGAAAGTAACTACTACAAAAAATGTGGAAAGTAACTACCACAAAAAATTATGGAAAGTAACTATCACAAAAAATTGTGAAAAGTAACTACCACAATTGTGAAAAAGTAACTATTTTTTACATTCTTTGTGAAAAGTAACTGCCACGGAAAAAATGAAAAGTAACTACCACAAAAAATTATGTAAAGTAACTAGCACAAAAAATTGTGTAAAGTAATTACCACCAGAATTGTTGAAAAGTAACTATTTTGGACATATTTGTTTTCTAAAAGTAACTACCATAATGTGGAAAGTAACTACTACAATTGTGGAAAGTACCTTCCACCAAACATATGAAATGTAACTACCACTAAACATTGTGGAAAGTACCTTCCACCAAACATATGAAATGTAACTACCACTAAACATTGTGGAAAGTAACTACCATAAAATTGTGGAAAGTAACTACTAGTATTGTGGAAATTAACTATCACAAGTATTGTAGAAAGTAACTACCAAAATTATGAAAAGTAACTACCACCAGCATTGTGGAAAGTAACTACCACCAGCATTGTGGAAAGTAACTACCACAAGCATTGTGGAAAGTAACTACCACTAGCATTATGGAAAGTAACTTCCACCAGTATTGTGGAAAGTAACTACCATCAGCATTGTGGAAAGTAACTACCAGAATTTTGGAAAGTAACTACGAACTGGAAAGTAAGTATCAACTGGAAAGTAACTACCAGTTGATACTTACTTTCCAGTTGGTAGTTACTTTCCAGTTGATACTTACTTTCCAGTTGGTAGTTAGTTCCCAGTTGGTAGTTGCTTCCCAGTTGGTAGTTACTTCCCAGTTGGTAGTTACTTTCCAGTTGGTACTTACTTTCCATTGGTAATTACTTTCCAGTTGGTACTTACTTTCCATTGATAGTTACTTTCCATTGGTAGTTACTTTCCAGTTGGTAGTTACTTTCCATTGGTAGTTATTTTCCAGTTGGTACTTACTTTTCATTGATAATTACTTTCCAGTTGATAGTTACTTTCCAGTTGGTACTTACTTTCCATTGATAATTACTTTCCAATTGGTAGTTACTTTCCATTGATAATTAGTGTTGGGCTTAATTAGGCTGGTTGCTTAAGCTCACCAAGACATCCATCTGGCAAGCTGTGCCTTGCTTATGGATCAGGTGTGGTCTTTCTATAAATTGACTACGCACTTAGAGCAGGTTAATCCAGCTTCGCCATGAAAGCAATGACCCAATTTTGCTTTGACTTGAGGATGAGATGAGGATAACATTATTGAGATGCCTTGGTTGCCATTGTTGGAATCTCCATTATAACCGAGGAATGCAACTAGAAAGAAACCGAAGTCATGTTGTAGTTTGTACAATACTATATGATATTTCCTGTTGGCACGGCGTTGAAGAAACATCCTCATTGAACTTTTTGTGCACTTGCTTTTGAGGGGTAAGTGACTTATTTTTGGATGTTGTCCATTTGTGACTGATGTGAATATTAATGCTATTGATAAAGTTTGTCGACTTGCGTTGAACCATTGAGAATTAACTGTTGCTCTTTTCTTCCTAGCGAATAATAGCTTAGGATTACTAACGCGACAAAGTTTGTAACAGTGCCAAAGCAAATGAATAAAACAAGCACGTATCTTCTTCCGATAGAGCTGGCTAATAAGTATGGGTACCGAGGGTAAGGGTATGGATACATATAAATATAATAAGGGTATTTTAGTCCAATAAAAATTTAGAGACCTAATGATAAATTAGTATCTTATAAAAGACTTATTGGTAATTCTCTCTAAAAGGAAATACATAGGAGCTAGAAATTGGGTACTAATGAAAACATTATTTTGCACCGGTCAATATAATGTTTGAGAGGCAACATAGTTGAGTTATCATGGCAAGCTGAGTAGCCTCCTCCATGTTTACAGGTCAACATTATAAGTTTAGTCAACTGGGACTGGTCGCATCTTCTCGGCTAGCTTCTTGTCTGAGCTCTTCACACAATACAGATGACAAGTACCTCTCCCCAGAGCTTGGAAGTACAGTCTGTATACATAACGTAAGTTAGATTATAGGAATACAGCCATTGTGCTTTTACAACTGAGCCAGATGTAGCACTGCAATATGATCAAGCATTGGAAGCATGGCTTGTGTAAAGAATTTGAGATGATATTAATTTATAGCTCACAACAAGGAGAATGCTAATTCCAAAATGAGATGGCTAAAATTTTTGGGTTCTTATCATCGTCAAAAATGATGGCAATGAAACTGCACAAACGACTATGATTGGCGACTGATATTTGAAGTGCTTACTACAATAAGTTTGTCTTTGTTCTCATGCTTTTTTGCAAGCCCAAGTGCTGCGACAACATTGGCCACTTGTGTTCTTAGCCACTTGTGTTCAATGATTGAAGATTGTTTCTTAAACCCCATGTCCATACCTCAAAACCCAACTATACTTCACTTGATCCATGTTCATATTGCTTGACAGAATTTCCAACAACTAAACAAAGGCTATTCATATCCTCACGCCACCTTCAGTCAAGTGAGCATCATTGCAGTAAAGCAATCAAGCAATATCTTTGTATATCCCAAAGCTTTATCCTTCTGCAAAATAACAATTTTATCACTAATTTCCCATTGTAAAACTATCATTCAGTTCAGCCACAATTTCCTCAAATTTTGCATCTCCAATAGAAGTACTTCCTTTACTGCCCAAGCCTTGAAATGGTAACAAAAAATAAGAAGCTCTAAATGAGAATTAACCAATTTGGCTCTGTTTGGTGTGGGGTTAAGGGGGGTTATTCCCCCTTAACCCCCCATTTATCCCCAAATAAGATTGGGGTTAGCTAATGGGGTTAGGCGGGGATAGTGGCTTAACCTGGGTTAAGCAAACCCAGTTTTCAAAGCTTGCATCATGATGTAAATTACTATACTACCCTCAACTATTACAAGTAATGTTGTTCTAATATTGCAATTAGGGGTGGCAAAACGAGTTGGCGGGTCGGGTTCGGGTCGAGATCGATTATCTCGACCCTAAGGTCCAACCCGAACCCGACCTATTTATTAAACGGGTTGGTTTGGTTGACCCGAACCCGACTCGTTAATAAACGGGTCAACCCAAACCCAACCCGCCGGACCCGTTTAATAAATGGGTCGGGTCGGGTTCCCAGCGAGTCGAGTCGTTTCAAACACATTATTCCAACATTAATTTTCTATTAAAAATATCATTTTATAAGTTAAGGGGCCGGTTACGGGTTGGGTCATGGGTCGTTAACGGGTCAGGTCACGGGTCATGAGTCGGGTCACGGGTTACCATTCTCAACCCGAACCCGATCCGTTTATTAACGGGTCGGTGACGGGTAAACCCGAACCCGATCCACACCCGAATACCCCAAACCCAAATCCGCTAAATTCGGGTCGGGACGGGTTCACGGGTCCAATTGCCACCCCTAATTGTAATGTATTTGTTGTAGATGACTTATTACGTGATCTATCGTGGTCGACAACCCGGATCACGGGTCCGATCTCTTCCTACGTGATAATATAATGTTGATTTATTAATCATTTGTATTTATTAATATAATTTCATATAATTAACAGACATATCTGGAGGCATGTCGACATTCCCATAATTAAATTAATCTAATTCTGAGCACATTATATATAAGGGTATTTTTGGTATTAGTTACAAATCCTACCCCTATTCTCAAAAACTTTTTTTTTATTCCAAGCAATCATTACTACTTATCCCCAAACACTAAAATGAGAATAAATTTATCCCCACTCCTTAACCCCACTTTTCTAACCCCAAAATTCCTTAACCCCTCTTAACCCGGAATAAGGTAACCCCATACCAAACGGGGGCAAAGTTTTATTTTGATTAACTTTCCTGCATTTTTAGTGTTTTGCTAAAAGAAATATCCGTCGGGTGAAATGAAATGAAATGGACTTATGTCTTTTGTCCAGCACCATTTGCACAAAAAGCTAATTGATGGAATCAATCAAAGTTAGGTAAGATGCTGAACCACCAAAAATTCCCATCCATCCAACAAAAAAATAAAAAACGACCAAAATAATAATACACCCAAAATAAAGAAAATAAAGAAAAAACCACCAAAAGATAAGAAACTAAAAGAAAATAAGAAACATGAGGGATTGAGAACAAGGGAGAAGATAAATGGCATTAATGTGAGAGGAAAATTGCTTGTAAAAGCATAAAAAGACATATATGGATGTACCTATTTCAAGCCCTGCATACTCTCCATCAATTCCGCTGCGACTCATCCAATTCCTGCAAGAAATCTCAGCAATGAACACTGAAATAAAATGCTTTCACCATAAAAATCTAGACAATACAGGAAACTAAAAACACAAGCTGTCAAATAAGTACCTGTCCATCTGTTGGCTGCTGCGTGCGCAATCTCAATAGCATTTTTTGCAATATCAGAGAAAATCAGATCCCTCGTGTTAGAAGACATAGAATTGTGATCGACAATCAGATACAACGAAGAAATATGTCTCCTTATGTGAGTTTTTATATGTTATTAAATGAGTTTCTATATATAGTTATGTGCGTTTCTATGTGTGATCAAGTGAGTGTTTTTGGGCGGAGATGGGAGGGCGACAGGAATAGACGTAGTGTGTGTGGATGAGGAAGACAGTATCAGCTGGACGATGTTTAATGTGGTGGAAATTAGGGAAGAGGCAGTCCTCTATGGTGAGTTGGCGCAATCAAACTAGCTATGCAAGCGGGTATTGACAGAGGCTTTACTTCAGTAACGGTGGAAAGTGATTCCCTGGCAGCTGTTAATCTAATTAATGGGCGATTCCCTGGGTTGGGGAGTATCCTCTTGCATGTGCGCGAGATCTGGTGGCTGACGGGGAGTTTCAAGAATTTCTGTGTCCTATATGTCCCCCGTGAAGCTAATCAAAGAGCGGACTTTGTGGCCCGACAAGCCCGGGAGGTGTCACCTGTCATGTCTGGTCACCCCCGCTTATGGGAGTGACCCATATGGGTAGGGGCTAGTAGTCTAATGGAACCCGGTCGTCGGGCTTATCTTTTCAACAAAAAAAAAAAAGAGTGTTTCTATGTGTTGGCTAATCGGTGCTTGCCACGTGTGTGAGGTAATTAATGTCCCTATGACTTTCGAGAAAATGAAGTATTGTTTTTATGTGGTATTAGCATATTTTCTACGCGCGTATAGTGATAATCACACGTGGAAAATCATATATGCGTACGATATTATCTTTTATGCGTGTTTGTTTACTACGCATGTAAATTTTTGCGCGTAGTTAACGACACTTTTAATGCAAGCACCACAGTCTGCATGGCATGTCTTCTCATGTGCTGATACCGTCGCCAATCATTGCTTAACACGTGACAGAAAATTAATGATATCCTTGACTTTGGAGACAACACATGGATTATTTAATTATATATGTCATGTATGTATTATATATGCAACGATGTTGAAACTGAGGGTATGATGATAATTTATCTGACTGATGATACCAGATTGCAATAGAACAATACATAGATATCAGATTACTAATAGTGATCAATAGAGATATCATATCGTAAAAAATTTCTTTTAAGACCGCTCATGTCAGGTGTCAAAGGTGTGTTCCAGCTGGAGGCATATGGTGCCCCAAACCAGACTCAGAAAACAAGTGTTTTCTTACTTTCCACGTCTATGATCAGTGTGGTGACACCGATGGTATGAGGAAAAAACGAGTTAATATCCGTGAGCGGCGCTTACTTTTATAGCTGGCAAGTGATCGCATCACGCATATGCCACGGCCCCGATGGGCTTGTTTGGTTAGGGATAGGAAATTTTATTTCGAATTAAACTCATTTTATTCTTGTATTATAAATAAACACCATCTAATCCTCATTTTTATTCTCACTTATATTTTCATTCATATTTTTATTTTATTTTTATTTTTCAATCAATCATTACTATATTTTCTCTTCTTTTCAACCAATCATATTAATTTTATTCATACTTTTTTACTTTTCAACCAATCATTATTTCATTACTCCCTACTTTTCAACCAATCACATCAATTTTATTCCTATTTTTTCAACCAAATATTATTAATTTATCACTATTTTTTAATAAAATATCATACATGTCCCACTACTTATCTCATATACCAATCCTCATCCCCGTTAATTTTAAAATAGACTGCCCCGTGATCAAATGCAACGTATGTTTTTTCAACGGGGCGCACGCGGAGAAACCTGGGCGTTTCCACCGAAGGCTCAAAGCGCAACGCGCAATGCGCGTGACTTCGTCTGCTCGACTCTCCTAGTAACCAGTGTCTTCCAGATCACATGGCTTTTCCATAACGGCCGAGACCCGGCATCGCCGCTATGTCCCACATCCCAACCTCAACAAAGACTTTGGAGGTCAGCCAGTCAACTGCCAATCCTATGCCTATGTATAGCCAGGCCAATGCAAGCCCACCAACACACCCCACCAACACAAAAGACGATGAGGCCGTCGGCTGTGTTCCTGCTGTATCCTCTAGCGCTATGGCTCTCCTCCTCCATCCTCGCGGCGGAGGCGGCGGCGTTCACCTGCAACGCCACCGCCACCGCCAAATGCCAGTCCTTCGTCAGCTACGCGCCGTTTAACGCCTCCACCTACGCCGCCGTCCAGTCCCTGTTCCAGGTCCCGTCTCTCAGCTCCCTCCTCGGCGCCAACAACCTCTCCCTCTCCACCGTCTCGACCAACCTCATCCAGCCCAAAGTCTACATCCGCGTGCCCATCACCTGCGCCTGCGCCAGCGGAACCGGGGCCTCGTCGGGCGGGCCGACGTACACCGTCAAGCCCGGCGACGGGCTGGACGCGATTGCGAGGTACACCTTCGGCGGGCTGGTTACCTTCCAAGAGATAGCGGCGGCCAGCAGGATCCCCAACCCCGACAACATCATGGTGGGGCAGAACGTGACGATCCCCTTGCCCTGCAGCTGCGATCCGGTGGGATCACGAGAAGCCGTGCACCTGGCCTACACGGTCCTGAGCGGCGACAGCGTGGGTGGCATCGCCCACCAGTTCGGAGTGGATAACCAGACGCTCATGGCCATCAATAACATCTCCGATCCCAAAAAACTCATGGCCGACCAAATCCTCGACGTCCCACTCAAAGGTATAAAAATCCGCTACTATCCCCCTTCAAAACCTTCTAAATTAACTAACCATCGATGGATGATTCATGTCACAGCTTGTTCTTCCTCCATTAAAAGCAACGCTCTGGATAGCACCCTGCGTCTCCCCAGTGGGAGCTACGCTCTCACCGCCAACAACTGCGTCCTTTGCAGCTGCACATCTTCCTATCAGTAAGCATTAAAACTTTGATCTTCCTAATCTCTGAATAGGTCCGCCCCTGTATGGAATATTAGGTGGGCAGCAGGTCGCTCACGAAACGTTACTCATGGATTATCCAAAGATCATATCTCTAAAATATATATTTATCTGGATATAGGTTAGAGTGCCACGCACAAGGCTCAAACGCGGCCACCTGCCATGTGCCCAAGTGTGGGAACTTGCCACTCGGTGCTAATTCAACCTCAGGTTGTGAGCTCAGCACTTGTGCTTATGCTGGCTACACCAACACCACCTCCTCCGGCATCAACATCCTCATCAGCACCACCACCACCAACCAATCGATTTGCAACAGTAAGTATTGGTATTGATTGATTAGTACTTCGCAAAGTTTCTTGTTTTACCTACATATATATATATATATATATATATCTGATGATTTAATTGGAGCAGATGGTGGTGTTTCACCGGCAACTCAGCCTAGCCCCCCCCTCGCCCCCAGTTTTGCTCCAAGGCTGGGATTGCATGGATTGTACTGGACGCCACTTGTCATCCTCCTCCATTCATATGGCTTTGGTCTGCTATGATTTCTTATGGTGTAGGAGCTGATGAATGATGGATTCTGGATTTATGGATTTTGTGATATGTTTGTGTATTAAGATTGATTGCTTCTGAAGAGATTTCATTTCTAAGCATGGATTTTGCAGGTATATTATATTAGCTATGTAGTCCGTCTCTGTTTTATTACAATAATTGTGAGAAGTGGGAGAATCCACTCCTTCTGAGTGGATGAATAAGTCTATGTTCACATGGGTTTTCCACAATATAGATTGGAGGGAAAAGAAAAAATCTCTCTTTTCATAGATTTTCTATGGTTGAACGTTGTTTTGTTTGGACTTAATTTTTGCACTGAAGTGCCAATTGGATACAGATGTATAAGTCAAAGAATGTCAATTTATCACCCCCCACCCCCACCCCCACCACAACCGCCCACCCCCACATGAGAATGGTGTCATCTGGTTCATTAATGTGACTACTGGATCACCCACTGACCATGGAATTTTAGGAAAACACCGACTAGAAATCCAGGTCTTTGGTCTGGGTTTTAGGTTGTGCATGACATGGAAAGCCAAGTCATCTTGTCTGGGGCCATTCTAAGTTAAAGTTGAATTAGACCCCTATGCTCACACGATCACCCGCAAAAGATGAGTAGGAGAGGTTGTAACCTTCAGTTGGGCTTGGTGCTTGCATCGGATCCCATGCCCAGGCCCATAGGCCAGGGTTCACGTGCAGCAGCAGACTTGGGTTCGGCATGAGTGATGAGGCCCAGCTAGAGCTGAGCCCGGCTGGACTCTTGTTCTCCCAGGACCCTCCCAAAATTGGGTCCTGAGTCAGGATAGACAGTGTATGTTCAAATAGGCTAGTTATAAGCGTCGTCGTAAAGGTCCAAAAGCCAAGTATCAAACGGTTCGAGCTCAGCTCAATTGAAATAGACTTGAAATCAAGCTCGACTCGAAGATAATCAAAGTTAAGCTTAGGCATCAATGTTGGACTCAAATTCATTTCAAGCCAAGACAGTTAAGTGCCAATTCCCACAGCGGCCCACCCATTCCACCATCAACACATGATTTATTTTCAAATTACTTTGTAATATAGATCAAAAGCGGAAAGAAGCATACTAATACAAGTTATCTCCTTTCTTAACAATTAGAGCTTGATTGAACCTACCATTGTTCACGGTCAGTTTGAAATTAGGGTTTTTTACATATATGCTCCTAAAACCTTATTATATTATATGTACCCCTATAAATATTGAAAAAATTTAAAACATACCACTATGTTCTCATGATGTTAAAAAGCCCTATAAAGTGACCATCTTATCATTTATTCATATTTATTAGGATTTATCTTACAATAGACCTGATTATGGGCTAAGAGGCCCGAAAAACCCGCCCATCCAACCTGTTATTCTTCGAGTTCGGCACAACTACTTTTGTCATAGGTCGGCATTGGTC
>OY986963.1:29957784-30020768 GCA_963920575.1 Narthecium ossifragum | reverse complement strand
CACTTCTCAGGAACATGTTGTTGTTCCTGATTTCATTAATTTCACCCTGTTTTACTGACATTTTTGTATTTGTATCCCACAGGACTTTCTCTAATTTCAGCAAATCATCATCCTTAGCTTTATTTGCTCTTTTCAGATCCTCAATTTTTCTGATGTATGGATCAAGGTTTTTTTATTTGTTATGCAATCTGTGTATCATCATCAGCATCCCTAACACCCTCTCTATTCTTTATTACTAACTGCAAATCAAAACTATTCTTCAGCATCCCAATGATTTTTTCTTGCTAGTTCAAGCTTTCGTGTGTTTGAAGCATCTTCCCTATTTTTGAGCACTAGCTGCATAGCATATCTCTCCCTCTGCAGCTGAATAATCTTTCTCACCAATTGGCTATTTCTTATCTTTGCAGCATTTCTTTCAGCATCTGCCTTTTCAATATCTTTCTTCAGCTGATCATTCTTAGCTTTCAAATTGTCCATGTTGCTATCAATGTTATGATGTTGAACCTGCAATCCAATGAGAGAAAACCCAGTCAATGAGAGAAAACTCACTCCAATGAGAGAAAACCCAGTTCATTGAGAGAAAATCCATTTCATTGAGAAAAAACTCACTCCAATGAGAGAAAACCAATTTGAATGAGAGAAAATCCAGTCAAATGAGATAAAACTCACTCGAATGAGAGAAAACTCAGTCGATTGAGAGAAAACCCATTTCATTGAGAGAAAACTCAGTCGAATGAGAGAAAACCCAGTCCAATGAGAGAAAACCCATTTCATTGAGAGAAAACCCAGTCCATTGAGAGAAAACCCATTCCAATAAGAGAAAACTCTATCTATCGAGAGAAAACCCATTACATTGAGAGAAAACCCATTCAGTTGAGAGAAAACTCTATCTATTAAATTGAGAGGAAACCCATGACATTGAGAGAAAACTCTATCTATTGAGAGAAAACCCATTATATTGAGAGAAAACCCATTCAGTTGAGAGAAAACTCTATCTATTGAGAGAAAACCCATTAAATTGAGAGAAAACTCATTCAGTTGAGAGAAAACTCTCTCTATTAAATTGAGATAAAACCAGAGAAAACCCATTTCATTGAGAGAAAACCCATGACATTGAGAGAAAACCCATTCAGTTGAGAGAAAACTCTATCTATTACATTGAGAGAAAACCCATGACATTGAGAGAAAACTCTATCTATTACATTGAGAGGAAACCCATGATATTGAGAGAAAACCCATTCAGTTGAGAGAAAAAACCCACGATATTGAGAGAAAACCCATTCAGTTGAGGAGCAGCTTCTCCCCCAAAAACCTGTCAAATCCATTTCAGAGTTCCTATTTCCTTTTGTCATTTCTCTCCCCAATAATTCAATTAAAGTTCTTTGAATCAGACCATTCTCTCTGGAATTAATCGAGTTCTAGATCTCCTCTTTTCGTTCTTCTTCCAGGCAAATATGAAGAAAGCGAAATCTTTGGATTGGTGGGGATTTGAATGCCCCCAAACCAATCAAACCCATCTCCAATTTCATCTCTTTTATGTGTCGATCTCTAAAGATCTGATTTTTATTCTCTGAAAGCCCTCAAATCAATCAATTTTGTCTCCAAAATCATCTCTTCCATCCATTATTGTCTGAAATCCATCTCCTAATTCACTTTCAACTCTTCAAATTTTGTTTTTTTTCCTCAACTTAGAATGACGGAATCAGCCACCACCACCGCCACCGTTAGCGCCATCTCCACCGCCTGCGGCGCCACCCCTTTCGTTCTCCTCTCCGACGACATCGTCCTCAACATCGTCGCGAAGCTTGAGTCGGACCCCCCGCGACTGGGCGCGCCTCACCTGCGTCTCGGCCCGCTTCGCCGGGCTTGTTCGCGACGTCTGCTGCGGGGCCAAGTGCTCTTGCGTGATCCCCGCCGACCTCCTCCCCTCCCCAGCCGACGCAGCACCGGCCGCAGTCTGGGTGGCCCTCCACAAGCTCGCCGTCTGCTGCCCGGGCCTCCTTCAAGCTGGTATCCTCCTCGAGAACTCCGACTTTGGCCTCGAGCGTGAGATCGGCCCCGACGAGAGCTACCACAGAGATGCTAGAAAAGAGGAGCTACGAACTGGCGGTGCTCTGGTTGGGTTTTGGATGACGGGAGTAACCGTAGTGGGGTAGGGGAGGGGAAGGAAATCGATATCGAGAGCTAGGTTAACGGAGGACTAGGTTTTAAACCGGTGCTGGCTTTTTTTCGCAGGAATAGATTAGCGGAGGCGTCGTTTGACAAATGAACCGGGTTTTTATCCAAAAAAAAAAACTGTTTAGATGCGTTTTTGGCCCCATGAGTCTAACTTACGGGGGTTTGACCCATTCCCCCCTTTTATTTATTAGTCAAGCACGAGGGCCGGCGCTCTTATCCAAACGGTGGCTCAAACTCCCACGCTCCAACTCCTTCAAAGCTCCCTCCTTCCTGGTCGCCTTACCATCAGCCATGTCCAAACCAAGAACACCTCCACCTCCCCCTCCAAGTGCCAATCCACCACCGCGACCCAACAGCCAAGCATGGTCCCGCCCTTGGCTTCTCCTCCTAGTCCTCATGCCAGTCACCTTCTCTCTGGTCCTCTACGAACCCCCAGGCTTCAGCGCCGCGCCACTCCCCAGCGACTACTCCTACGGCGCCTCCGTCTCTGCACCCACGCACAACGCCCACATCCTGGCGGCCAGCCAACGTCTTGGCCTGGGGCGGCTTCCGGGGCCGGAGGACTTGGCGTACGACGATAAGCAAAAGATGTTATATACTGGGTGCCATGATGGGTGGATAAGGCGTGTGAGGCTAGTAGATGGGGAGGAGCCCAAGGTGGAGGACTGGGCTTACGTTGGTGGCCGGCCGCTTGGAATTGCTCTTGGTGCTGATGGATCTCTTCTTGTTGCTGATGCTCACAAGGTCAGTGTAATTACTTCTCTCTCTCTTATTAGCTTTCAGAAGTCCTTAGGAAGAGAAGAGTACATTGGTTAAAGCAAGCATAGATCAATTTGCTAGATTGATCTCTTCTTGACCGGAACTTTCTCATGCCAGATTAATCCTGGTATGGGAAGTTTCACCAATGACTTCTCTTTCCCAAGAAGTCATCTGACTACCTTGAATAATTGAACATATATCGGTTAAAAGCAAGTACTTGTCCTTGGCCCAGTTTCCATATTTATTTTTAAACATTTTTTCCCCTACAAAACAGTCATTATTTATTTATCCCCATTTCATTTATTACTGTCATTCTATTTTTTTTATTTTAAGTAATCATTAATATTCTATTCTCACTTTTCCCTACCATGAAATAATTTCAGACTTATTAACTTCAAAATCCCTTGACTCAAAATATCTTATTCCCATACCAGACGCTTAAAGCGGTTGCTGTCATGAGTGTAAACAAGGAATGCAAAAGCAATAAAAATTCTTCAATTGATTTCCTAATTGTTAAGGGAAAATGATTTGCGTCCCACTATTAGCGGTGGACGGATCGCAGCTACGTGAAAATCTGGGCTGCTAAGAGAATTTAGTATAGAATTTAGTTTTTTTTTCTTTTTTTTTTAATTAGATAAGCCCCTTGGACCCAAACATATTTTAAAATAAAACAGAATATGACAGAGAAACAGAGGTGGGGAACGAAGCTAAGAAGAAGAAGACCAAAACAACATAAAAACCCAAAGCTCCGTTGGGGGAAGCATATAATTTAGTTACTAGCATAGATTACTTATCTATACAATACATATATGGATATAAAACAGTACTAGTTGATGAAGGCTCCAGAGAGAGGGGGTGTGATTTGGAGAGAATCCAAGTCAAAGTTTTAAAGAAGAGCATTTTTGAGTCAAGGTGGAGATTGTTGATGTTGACTCAAAATTTGGTGCAACCCAACTCTCTTTCACTCGGAGCTCTGTCTGAAGATCCAAAGCCTCCATCCAAGCAATGAGGTGCGGGATCGTGCTGTTTGGATGCTTAGAAGTGATGGTGCTATCACGTCTGCTTCCCTCTACCGTTGGCTCTCATTCAAGGAGAATCCACAGTGGGTGGGCGAAGATATTTGTGCTGGCTTGTAGATGTTCCGGAAGCTCCCCGTTGGTCCTCGCATGAAGTTTTTCATATGGAAACTCTTCCATGAAAAAATAGTCTCAGCTGAAGCTCTATGGCGCTGGGGATGCATCCATGACCCAGCCTATTCGAGATGCCATACCACAAGATAGGATCCAGACCACATTTTTTTCTACTGCCCCTTTGCTCAAAGTGTATGGGATCATATCGCGCAAGATTGGCTGCCCCCTTCTTCCTTTTGGGAGTCCAGGTTTCTCTTCTCAAGATCTGCTCGTGCTAATCTAGAAAAAAAGAAGACGATCGTGGCCTATACACTCTAGTGGCTCTGGAAGGAGAGAAATGCGATGACCTTCAACAACCAACTGCTCCGGCCTGATCAGCTTTCTTGCATCATCTCTCACTAGGTCAGAGAGTTCCTTTCCTCCCACACCCGCCCCCACGACCCTTTCTCTTCTCCCTCCCCCGCGCATCCAGCTCTTGTCCTCAGAACGGATGTAGCCTTCGGTTCCAATGCTATAGGGACGGTAGCAATCCTTTTCTCTTTCGTCGTAGAAGTTTGGAGATGGAATTCTTGCCAATTGCCTTGCTCTGTTGTGGAAGGAGAGCTTCTGGCAATTTTGGAGGACTCTTGGAAGCCATGGTGAAGGGCGTTTCTGATTTGGTGGTTGAGTTCGACTCAAAGCTTGCTGTCGCCCTTATTTCTGGGAGCATTCTTTGGCCAAGAGACCTCCTACGGATCTTGCGTCACATCTAGCGCATGTGTTCTTCTTTTTCTAAAGTCTTGTTTGTTCATATCCCTCGTGAGTTCAATGCGGATGCGGATGCAGATACTCTCGCTAGTTCGGCTCGGACTAGTCCCTTGGGGCGTTGGGGCCACCACTAGTTGCCATATAATTTCTTCGTTCTCCCCCAGCCCTCGGGCTTAACTAATAAAAAGAAGAAGTACTAGTGGGGGCTGTGCCATCTTGCACAATTATAACCGACCTCTTTCTATATATATATATCTCTCCACTAACTAGGGATGGCAACGGGGAGGTTGGTGCGGAATTCCCCTTACCCCGCCCCGACCCCGCATCCTACTGAATCACCTCAACTCCGTCCTACCCCGATAATGAAGGCACCCCAAACCTGACCCCGACCCGCATGTAGGAACCTAGCCCCACCCCGCTCCGCCTCGTTCCAAAATTCATGGTTTTAAATTAAAATAACAACTCAAATAAAATTGAATTGAAGATAGAGAAAGAGAGATTAGATTATATAAACCAATAGATTAAATAAGAGTGGTTGGATTGGAATTTTTTTGGGAACAATGAGCTATAATAAAGATATATAACTAAAATCAACATCTAATCGGGAGTGGTGGGACATGGGTGTCTTTCCCGCCCCGACCCCGATTAAGGTCCCCTCAAACCTGTCCCATTAGGGGCGGGGTGGGGCGGGACCATGTCGGGGCGGGATAAATTACCGTCCCTACCACTAACTCCCTCACCCCTCTCCCCACCATTAAATTACCCAAGTCATAAACAGAAAGAGATAACATCAGCCCTCTGATAGGATGCATCGGGCCTTATAAAATTGATAAAAAGGACAATAGTAAGAAATTAGTGTTAATTACAAATATGTCTCTCTAAATTTTCATATTTACATAATTATCCATGAAATCGAATTATTTACACAAGTATCCCTCGTGTTCCTAAATAATTCACAAAAATGTCTTTGGGTCATCTTCGATTGGATATCTAGCGTATATTCTCCATGGCGCTGTTTAGAGCTAACGTTGTGTTACGAGCCTTTTGCTCGTAAGCAGTTCAAGCTCGCGTGACGGATTGGGATTCTCCTGCTTGGGGTTTCCCTTGGACTTGGGATTCTCCTTCCCAATGATGGCAGGAGGGAGAAGAGTCCCGAGCGCGAGCCCAAGTCCTCATGGGGTGGCTCGAATCGGGGAAGTCGAAGATTGGTGCGGCGGAAGGGAAGTTGATGCAAGGTGAGGGGGACGTGGTATGGGCGTGGGGGTAGTCGTGGTACAGAGGATGGCGCAGCGCTGTGCGGGCTCGTCACGGCCGTTCGGCGGCACCAAGTTGTGGCATGGTGCGGCTAGCGGAGGGTGCCGGGGTTGGTGTAGTGCAGGAGTTGGGCGTATCGAGGAAGGTGCAGCGGTGGTCGGGCGGCACGGGCAAGGTTGTCAGTGGCGTGGGCCGAGAAGGGGTGAGGGCCGCGAAGGGAGGCTGCGGGTGGCAAACCGCCAGGGAGAAAGAGAGAGAGAGAGAGAGAGAGAGAGAGAGAGAGAGAGAGAGGGGCGCCACGGGAGGGAGAGAGAGAGAAGAGGGAGAGCCTAAGGAGGGAGAAGAAGGGAGGTTGGCGACGTGAGGTGCTCGGGGAGCAGGCGGTGCGGCAACGATTGGGGGTCAACGGGAAGAAGGAGGCCGGCGTGGTGAGGGAAAGAAGGAAAGAGGGAGAAGGGGAATCAGAGTTTAAAGAGAGAGTTTGGAGGAGTTTGAGTGGGAGAAGGGGAAGAAGGAAGGTCGGTGGCGGAGTTGGAGGGGGACTAGGAGACGGGCTCTTGGAGTCCTACTTGGGGAAGGAAGGAGGAAAGAGGAAGGAGAGGGAGGATAGAGTGGCGGCCAATGAGGCAGTGGCGTGGTGCGGCGATTGGCAAGCATCTGCTAGGCGTATGGCGGCAGGGAGCCGTGAGAGATCGCGGCTTGGCCTCGGTTCCTTTCACGAGTACGGGCGGCGCGAGGTCGGGCGTGAGAGGGGCGACTGATGGGAGAGAAGAAGGGAGGAGAGAAGGAAAGAGAAGAAGAAGAAAGAAAGAAGGAAAGAGGAAGGGAGGAGGTGCAACAGCTGGGCTGCAGGTGCGGTGGTCAGGGCCGGCGGGCACTGGGCTGGAAGGCTAGAAGAGGAAGGGAAGAGGAGAAGAAGAGAAGGAAGAGGAGGGTCGCGGGGTGGCTTGGCGTGATGTTGCCGCACGGGCACAACACGAGGTCGGCGGCCGGGCCGAGGGGAAGAAGGGGGGATAAGAGGAGGCTGAAGGAGAAGAAGTGAAGGAAGGGAAGGGAAATAACCTCGGAGTGTCACACCCCGACCCAGAAAACGCATCCGGGCCGAGGCATGAGGGGAAACCTACACTAGTCACACCCAATACGACGTGACAGATACATAAAGTGGAATAAATTTGAATTTAAAGACTTCCAAGGCATGAAGGTAAAACTAATATTACATTACGGAATAAGATTCAATCAAAAGAGGGAACATGATTTCATATATTAAACGTTAAATACATCATCCTCAAAAGACACTTTAAACAAAGCTGCCAAAAATGTACAATTGTCCCTCTGGAACCTCAAACGCCTCCGGAAGTCGACGCGCCGCCAAGTCCTGATCCAGCTGGAACCACCGAGGAAGAGCCGACGCCTGCATCTGCAAACGCAGCCCGGATAGGAGTGAGCAATAAGCTCAGTAGGGTTCTACTCTGCTCTACGTCGCACAGGAAAGAGGGGAAACTATAAAGTCCCGGGTTCTGTCTCATCTCTAAGAAAAACTCACGTTACGTCCACCGCCTACCCCAAGGCACGCGCTCTGTGACCTCAACTGTCAACAGCCGTCCCTCTCAACCACCAAGCGCCCAGCGCTGAACAACAAAGGGGTAGGACCCAGGGCAGCACGTAACTTTCCTTAACACGGATACTGAGCATGAGACGAGAACTCTGGGCGACCTCTACACCTTAAACAACAGATGATAGCCAACTAGAATCATCCTCGAGAATACAGAGATTTATCATAACAATCACGCCCTAGTCCTTGCTACCCAGCCATGGTCCTGGAGCTAGATCTGAGCACCCCGAGAGCGTCGGATCGGCGAAGACCCTATTCACTCGTACCCTAGCCTTATGCTCTAATGCAAAGAAGATGCATGCAATGCTCAGACACATATAAAGAGATATAAGCAAGCAACAATATGACATCAATTATACAGGGCTAGGCATAGCCTCTAGCTAGCCAAAGGGGTGAGCATAGCAATTCAAATACATGTAAGCTATACCAACAATACAACGATTAGAGCAAAGCGATAAACACAGATATACAATAGTCTTCAGTGCTCTCCGACACTTGAAAGACTAAGGTTTCACAGGTAACTGGCCAAAAACAAAGCGACAATAGCAATCAAGCCAATTTCGGCATTACAACGACATCCACAGCCGTCAATCGAAATTGCTACAAGGGGATACAACCCCGGCCAAACCAACAAGCCACACAATACAAGGTATGTATTCTACCAATACAACGGGTTATGCCCCCGGCGCACGCCGGCAATCAGTAGGGCTATTAATCAAAGCAGTAGATCTATACTAAGCATGCATGACACACTCTCGGTCTATTTATACTAAACATTCCCGAGGGTCGTCACTCCCCTGGTTACCCATGAAGCGATAAAGCAATCACAAACTACATATATATACATATACATATATGCATAGCATGCTTATCGAGAAACTGCTTAAAAATCGGTAGAAATCGATAACCGATTTGGAATCCAATTCACGACGTAATCCAAGGATAAACCCGCCAAAATCCTGATTAAAATATTATAATAACCATTACTTATCATCGGGAAAACCCCGTGAGAAAACTGGGTCGAAGAGAAATCGAAAACATCGAATTCGAATCAAAATGTGTTGATAGCAAACAAGAGATCGATCTTCACACTCTGTGAAGATCGATCTTCTCATCATAGCCAATCCTCAACAAACAAATGATCGATCATCCTCAAAGGGGTCTTCTGTCTGGGGAAGGAGGATCGATGTTCTCATTCAAGAAGATCGATCATCCTCAAAGTGGTGTCAAGAAGAGGATCGATCTTCTTATCCCAAGAAGATCGATCTTCTTCATACGGGGCAGAGCACTTCAATGGAAGAGATCGATCATTTTATCCAAATGATCGATCCTTCATACTCGTAGAGAAGAGTGAATAATGTTGAATAGTATATGAGATCCATTTCCTTGGATTCGATCTATCAAAACGTATCGAAATCAAACCAAACTTGGTAAGCATGTGTAATTGGATGTGGGGAATCTAATGACATTAAGAAATCCAAAGTCAAATTCTCCGAATTAAATCAAATGGCCCGAGAGTCGACGAAACCGACGAAAAACTGAATTTGTTGGATTTGATCTATCAAACGGCGATGGAATCCACTCAAACTTTACAGAAAGGTCTAGGAAATTCATACAATAAAAACCAAATTCAGATCGTGAAATATCAGATCTGAGTCCAACCCCATCGAAAAACCGACAAAAATACGGAATTCGTCCGAAAGAATGCAGAACTGAAACCATAGTTAGCTTCTAAGCATGCTAAGGAACTAGAATACAGAAATTCAAAGCATTCCGATACAACCACTAGCCACAAATCACAAAAAGACGATCCTACGGTTACCAACTCATAGGAATTGGGTAGAAACATCTACATGTATAGACGTGCAGGCGATCTACAAGATCCTCAACTTCGATCGCCGCGGATCCACGCCGAAAAGCCGCAAGCCCAAGCTCCAAGGGTCAGCTAGCAGCCAACGAAGGATAGAGGAAGGAGAGAAGAGAAGAGAAAAGAGAAGAGAGAAAAGAAACGGCTTTAAATAGAAAGCTGGAACCGATCATAGCCGTCCGATTCGATCTCTCCCGATCGAGCTCCGATATTCCGATCGGAAATGCCCTTAAGGTTCTAATCAATCACAAACATCAATCAAAGGCTGTGTGTGCAACGCGGGTGGGAAACTGACCACCAGGGAGCATATTTACCAAAATGCCCATGGGGTCAAAAACAGTGATGCGATCAACCGATCGCATCCCAAGGCCAACCGAGCCAAACCACAAAACCAGACCTTCGACCTAACGCGGTCGGACCGGGTTGGAGGTACGGGTCCTCACACGGAGGGTCTCGGCTTAGTTGGAGCAAACACGGAGCAAGGAAGAAGAAGAGAGCGAGAGACGGAAACGATGGGAGCTAGACCAAGATGAGGAAAGAGGAAGGGTACCTAGGAGGGGAGGGATCGTCCACGAAGGCGCCGAAGATCATCGCGGTTGGAACTCTATCAGGAGCTCCGGAGGGGGGTGGTGACTTGGGAGTGAACTTGTCACACCCCGATCTAGGAAACCCATTCGGGCCGAGGCGTGAGGGTTTCTACTCTACTTAATCATCACTGGCACATTTATAATAAAATAAATACAACTAAACTAACAATTGATCTGGGGTCAATATAAAATTTCAATTATAATTCAAGATTCGGATACAATATTTAATCCTCAAAAAATCCTTACAGAAGGAAAATTATATATTTAAATAATTCATCAAGATCAAATGAACCCCAAGTCCTTAAACACCTCCAAAGACGACGCGCCACCATGTGCCTGTCCAGGTCGGATCTACAAAAGAAGAGTTGATGTCTGCACCTGCAAAACGCAGCCCGTGTAGGAGTGAGCAATAAGCTCAGCAGGATTTTATGCTACGACAGTCACAAAGAAAGGAGGGAACACAACAGTGTTGCCCTCAAGTAAAGCTTGGGTGTACACATGTGCCCCATAACCCCCACCGCGTGTCCTTGAGGGCCTTAGTCATGGTCTTCCAGAAGAACTGGTCACATGCTAAGTCACGTTCAGTAAAGCAGGAAGCCAACACTGCTGACTTACAAGCAGGAAACCGGCACTGTTAGGCGGGAAACGACATCGCTGAGTAGGCACACCCTCTACTCAAGAGTCAAAGAACACTGGACACTGGCTACATCTCAGAACCCGGCTCGAGGCCGACACGACCTTTAAACCTCAATCAAGCATAATTGCAGCCAACTAAATAGTAACCTCAAATCATCAGATTATTATGACAGATTAAATCCTAGACCTTGCTACCCAACCTCGGTCCTAAGGCTAGATCCGAGCTGCCCGAGAGGCTCGGATCGGCGATTAACCCATCACCCACGTCCTATCCTCTATGCATCTAATGAAATCAGATGCGTGTTATACTCATGCACAAACAGAAGTGTAAGCATGCAACATGATGTCAGATAAAACACAAGTCTGGGCGTATGCTACAACTCGCCAAGGGTATACATAGCATCGGACTAGAATAAAATGGAAGAAGTAGGCACTCAGGCCTACAAACAGGATATAACCTCAGCTAAACTATCAAACAACTATGACAACAATATAATAATATTTTAATGAAAGCTGAGTGCGTACTTAAGGCCCATTTAATATACACATCCCAGGGGAGGCGCAACTCTTCTGGTTCAACCACAAACCACACACGGGCTTAAAATAATATATCCAAGATATGATTAAAATAATCGATTTACAGAAATCAAACCAATTATATCACGAAACTCGGAAAATCATACCTCGGAAACTTGATATGCCCACTCAATGGCATACCTCGAATCACAAATCCGAAAACTGGATTGATCGGATAAACATAAATAGATCAAAATCTACAATTTCGGTAAAATCTCAGATTTGATAAACTAATCAACATTCTATTGAAAATAACTTGGATTAAAACCAAATTTTGCAGATCTCTTCCAAAGATCATCAAGATCATCCCCTCCAAAAATCAGCTCAATTAAATATAGAAAAAACCAATAGAAAAACCACTTAAATCCTCAATTTAAACCAACTACCCTGTTTCAGCACGGACAACCTATTTAATTCACCAGAAATGCTTTGTAGCTCCAAAAATCATGGAACATGCTGGAAATGAAAGCTAACTTAGAGATCTACAACTTTCAGTTGGGAAAAAATCCAAGGAAGGTATGGATCTACTCTTCCCCTTGCTGGCGACGTCCCCAAGCCTCTGGATCGAGCTCTCCTCGCGGATCAAGGGAACGGCGAAGAGAAGAAAAAGAGAAAACTAAGGCGGTTCGCGGGCTACTTATAGACTCGAGTCCGATCGGTCGCTCTCCGAGTGATCGATTGAACCAGGTCGGTTAGCCAGGTCGGTTAGCGCCCTTATCAGGACACGTCGGAGGTGGTATCGACCTCGAATCGGACCGATCGCTCCGTGGAGCGATCTATCGGTTTGGGCTGACAGCTGTCCTAAAGATAGCTTCCGTGCGCCCGAACTCAGATCTTTCGATCCCAAGTTCTCCTAAGGTTCTAATAAGCACAAATAACAAACAAGGGGGATGTTTGTGTATATTGCGGGTGTGGAACCAACCACCAAGGCACAATTTATCAAATTGCCCTTGGGGGTCTTTGCGATCAACCCGATCGCGGAACAAGGCCAACGGACCAAACCCTTGAGCTAACGCGGTCGGATCGGGTTGGAGGAACAGGTCCTCATAGAACTCTATCGAACAATCCCTTTGTTAAGGGGATCGAGCCTAAAAAGCCGAAGCCTTTGGTTTAATTAATTCCGGATGATTTTATTCATAAGTATGTGGGCCTTTATATATGCAAACTATAAGAGACCTAAGTGGAGTAGAACTCCGACTCAATGACTTCCTACTCAAGAAATAAGGAAGTAAAGTACAAGTCCTATGCCAATGCAAACTATTGAACTAGGAAAGCAATAAGTAACTAGGAAACTAATCAGGATAGGGTTGAGCCAAGGAGGCAGGTGGTACCTTGCTTGGCCGGCTCCTTGACGGGCCAGCTGAAGGGGGAACCTGCCCCTTGTGGGGCTGGCTTGGACTTGGGTTAGGCCCACGTTGGGTCCTATCTGGTGCATCGAGTCGGGATTTTTGATAATTTAAATTTTGATGTGTATCACGTTGATAGATAAAATGACTATTATACTGTTAGTACCAACGAGAGTATTTAAACATGACTAAAATGCATACAAGGATATTGAAGTCCTTTCACATGGCTAGGCAAGGATTAACCAGGGTTAAGTACAATAGGCGACAAAAGGACATTTTTGTGAATTGTTTAGGGAAATGGGATATTTTTTAAATACCCATATTACATGTGTAATTATGTAAAAAAGAAGGTTTTAAGAAATTTATTTGTAATTAACCCAAGAAATTAAAGGAAGTACATGTGAATAAATTTTATGCTAGCTTTGTTGTTGTAGGGGCTATGCAAGGTGAGTGAAGACGGCTCCGTGGTGGAGCTCCTCACGAATGCCGCCGATGGCGTGCCCTTCGCTTGCACGGACGGTATTGACGTTGCGTCTGACGGCATGATATATTTCACGGATGCGTCGTACAAGTTCGGCCTGGAGGATTACATGCTGGATCACTTAGAGGGTCGGCCGCACGGCCGCCTCCTCAGCTTCGACCCCTCCACCAACCGCACAGCCGTTCTCGCCGCTGGACTACACTACCCCAACGGTGTCGCCCTCGCCCCCGACCAAGCGTCCCTCATCTTCTGCGAGACACCACTGTGAGCTTTCATGAAAAATCTGTAGAATTCTGGGTGCAGCAGAGTTTCAAGAAGAGAGAAGAATTTGAGAAACTGGCACACATGAGGCCAGGTCTCATGCTCTACTTATAGTGGTAGAATGATAAAAGGATTATAACAAATCGAAGATAGAACTTATCCTGAACCTAAGCATTATAAGGACTAGATACATTTATTCAAATTTGAAAAGAGATAAACTCAACTAATTTGAGTCTATCCGAGACTAACTTCCAAACAAATCAAGAATCTATCTAAAACTAAGATAAAACTAAATCAAGTTCAAGTTAGGATGAGGATAGAGTTAGAGTTGTCAGCCAACCCTCCTCCTCAACACTAACTATTTACTCATGAGTCGAAGCTGTCCATGAAACTTGATGAACTTCTGATGTGGAAGTCCCTTTGTGAAAACATTGGCATCTTGTTCCTTCGTGGACACCAGTGTAAGTGAGATTTCATTATTGAGAATCTTCTCATGTATGTAGTGATGATGAACTTCGATGTGTTTGGTTATCGCATGAAGCACTTGATTTCCAGCCACTCGAATTGCACTTTGGTTGTCACAATGCAATCCAACTATGTAGTCAATCTCATCGCCAATGTCCCGCAATAGTTTAAGTAGCCATGCACATTCTTGAGCTGCCATTGTTGCGGCACGGTCCTCGGCTTCAATTGTAGATAGTTCAACTTTCGATTAACGCTTGCTACACTAGGAGATGATGCATGATCAGCCACTTAACATATATCCAGTTGTTAATTTACGCCTATCTTGATCATCCGCATAACTTGCATCACAACAACCCCAGAGTTCAAATGGCACATCCTTTTCATAAAGGATTCCATAATCAAGAGTGCTCTTCAAGTATCGAAATACTCTCCAAGCTGCTTCAAGATGAGGCTTTCTTGGAGCTTCCATAAACCGACTCACCAGACCAATTGAGTTAGCTAAATCAGGCCGAGTAAGGGTCAGATAGATCAAGCTTCCAACTAGACTTCGATACATCTGACTATCTTCCAGTGGAGCTCCATCATCTTTGCTTAGCCTTTGATTTGTTGCAATTGGAGTAGAAATATGCTTACAATTCTTCGTGCAAAACTTTTCAAGTATGTCTCCTGCATATTTCTTTTGGCATAAGAATAGACCCTTAGGTCCGGCATATACTTCCAAACCAAGGAAGTGTTTAAGCTCTCCAAGTTCTTTCATCTCAAATCTCATACTAAGATTTTTCCGAATGGCTTTAACTTCTTCCAAATCATCACATGTGATAATAAGGTCATCAATATAGACAAGAACAATGGGAAACTTACTCATGATCTTCTTCACAAAGAGACTTGAATTACCCGGTGCCACAACATATCTAGTAAACACCAAGAACTTGGCAATATTTCCATACCAAGCACTTGGTGCTTGCTTTAGACCATATAAAACCTTTTTTCTAACTTGCACACATGGTCTGAATTTTGCTGAGATATGAATCCTTGTGGTTGACCATAGATATCTCCTTATCAAACTCTCAATATAGGAAAGCATTCTTAACATCCATTTGGCATAAGCTACATTTCTTACTTGCTGCTAAATCAAGTAATGTACGAATATATGTGATTTTGGCCACATGACTGAAAGTTTCATCAAAGTCAATCCTATACTTTTGAGAAAATCCTTTAGCAACCAATCTCGCCTTCTACAGATCAATGGTGCCATTTGCTTTCTCTTGACTTTGAATACCCAATTGCACGAAATGGGTTTTGATTCTAGAGGAAGAGGAACAAGATCCCATGTCTCATTCTTCTTCAACGTTGTGATCTCCTCCTACATCGCCATCTGCCACTGCTTGGAGTCTTTTGCTTCTTCAAATGAAGTGGGTTCCTCCACCTCATGATCTTGTGCAGCATCACAGTACTCAAGTATCACTTCTTGAAAATAAGTAGCATTTGCGTACTTCGGATTTGGCTTCGAAATACGCGTTGATCTTCGCAATAAAGTTTCGGATGCATCTCCTTCCTTAAAGTCATTCAAATGTGATGGTCGCGTCTTTTTAGTTGAAATTGGAGTTCTTTGTGAAAAGCTCCTCCCAATCTTCCATGGGGTGGATGACTTGCTTGCACGACTACTTGATGTGGGAAGAGGACTTCGCGACAGTTGTTTAGAATTTGAAGCTTGTTGCAAGTTTCTTTTAAAAGAATCTTGATTGCATGCATCAACATTATTATCAGGCAACATAATCAACTCCAATTTCTCCTTGAACTTGCTCGCAATAGAAGGTTAATCGGGCAAGGTTGAGTTCTCCGCCGACTACCAAGAAGATACTTCATCAAAGACCACACCACGAGATACATGGATCTTTTGAGTCTTTGGGTCTAGACATTTCGAGCCTTTCCTTTGTTCGTCATAACCAACGAACAAAGCTCGTATCTCCGTTTTCTTCATGTTGGTCCGCATTGGCTTTGGCATAAAAACATAGCACACACAGTCAAACACCTTAAGATGTTTTACCAATGGCTTTCTTCTAAAAAGTTTTTGGTACGGTGACTCGTAACCAAGTCCTTCCTGAGGAAGACGATTGGTTACATACACAGATGTGCGAACTCCTTCTGCCCAATACTCCGGGCGAACATTTCTTCCATACATCATACTTCTACATGCATCCGCAAGGTGTCAGTTCTTCCTCTCTGCCACTTCATTTTGCTGTGGAGTATAATGACAAGTAAATTGTCTCTTGATATGTATAGTCCTCAGATAAGTAGAAACTTGATGTGAGGTGTACTCGACTCCATTATCAGTCCTCAAACAACTGATCTTGCAGCCTGTTTCAGATTCAACATGCTTGTGGAATTCTTTGATAATTTGATAGCTAGACTTCTGACTTCTCCTTTAGAAAATACACCCACACATATCTCGAATAATCATCAATGAAGATGAGAAAGTAACGTTTTCCACTTACAAAGTTTTGTTTCGTAGGACCACATACATCTGAGTGAACCAATTCTAGATGCCGTGTCGAGAAAGACTTTGATGGGGGAGAAGGGTTGTTTATGAGACTTGCCCGTCTGACATCCACCACATACTGTATCTTCATGGCCCTCTAATTCAGGAAGGTCCTTGACGAGCTTCCTCTCTACCATAAGTTTAAGCTTATGATAAGTGACATGTGCAAGACGAGAATGCCAAGGTTTCGTTGCGACGAGCTTTATCGAAATAAGCTGTCCCAACTGAAAGAACATAAACAACCTCCTTTTGCTTCCCATGCATAATAGGATATCCTGAAATAGTCATCTTCTCGAATACCTTCAAATCATTTAGGCCAAATAAGACATATCGACCCGAAGATGTTATTTGAGAGACAAATATAAGGTTCTTTGCCATTCCCAGAACATAATAAACATCTTTTAAGATGTCGTCATCGCCTTATCAAGGATTGATATTCACATCACCAACATCTTTCACAACATAGACAAAATTATCTGCTGTGATGACATCACGATGACCTTCATACTTTCTTTTCCATAGGAACTTGCTCGGATCACCAGTCATATGTTGCGAGCATCCGGAATCGATCAGCTAGTCATTGTCATAGTCAACGGTGTCCTTTTGGAAGGACATTGCTACATCAGTCATGCTTGCAGTAAATGCAACCTCCCCCTTGAGATCAAAACTCTTGGAGGTCTCTCCTACAAAAGATGCTTGCATATCCCTTTCACCGTCATTGGTTGAATCTTGCATTTCAATGTATAATAGCAACATTCCCATTGTCGATCTTGAGCTTGACTCGGCAATTTCTTTTGATATGACCAGGCATGCCGCAACGACAACACTTAAAACTTTTTTATTTGTTTCGTGAGCTATTATTACTGCTTGAATGATCACTTTTATTTCCACCTTTCATCATCTTCTTTTGTTTGCTGGTAACTACGAGAGCTTCATTGTTGGTATTCAAGGATAAGCCTGCCATTTGCTTGGTTAACTCCTCTTGATTTACCAAGAGATTTGCCAACTCGATGATAGAGGGTTGGGTAGACCACCCACTAATGCTTGTAATGAATCCAAGATATTCGAGCCTTAACCCACGAATAATCAATTTACACATCCGTGCGTCAGTAATTTTGGATTCACTATCTAACTGGGACATCTCATTGTAGAGATTTTTGATCTTCATGAAATAATTAGAAATTGACATCGTATCTTGCACGATAGTGCTAATTTCATTCTCAAGAAACTGCAACCGAGCATCATTCATCTTGGAGATCAGAGTAGCAAAAATCATCCAAGCTTCATTTGCAGTTTTCACATCTCTAATATGCTCCATCAATTCCTTCTGAACATATGTCTTCAACACGTACAAGGCTTTGCCAATATAAATCTTCCACTTTTGTGGCAGCTCCCACGTATCCTCTGATGCTTTGGTGTCGTTGCTGTTCACCTTCTCCCAAAGATCTTGTCCTTGCAAGTAGGACTCCATACATGACTTCCAATAAACATAGTTTGTATTATTGAGCTTTTCGAGCCCAAGCGATGAAGGCCATCTTTGTCTTCCTAATCGTCGAAGGAGTAACACTTCGTCTTCTTCACAAGCAACACTTTATCCTTCGTCTTCTAATAGCAATCCTCCTTCACGATCACCATAGGAGTTCGATCCTCGTCTTCTCACGAGCAGCACTTTGTTTTCACGATCGTCGTAAAGCCTGATCTCCGTCTCCTCACCAGCAACACACCGTTTTCACAATCAAAGAAACCTCGGCCTTGGCCTTCAAATGAACATCACTCGGTTCTTTGTCACCACGATCATCGAAGAAACATGGATCTTCGCCTTCTAGCGAACAACACTGCGTCGTCATGATCATCAAAGAAATCTCGCTCTGATACAACTTGTAGAATTCTGGGTGCATCAAAGTTTCAAGAAGAAATAACAATTTGAGAAACTGGCACACATGAAGCCATGTCTCATGTTCTGTTTATAATAGTAGAATGATAAAATGATTACAACAAATCAAAGATAGCACTTATCCTGAACCTACACATTATAAGGACTAAAAACATTTATTCAAATTTGAAAAGAGATAAACTGAACTAATTTGAGTCTATCCAATACTAACCTCCAAACAAATCAATAATCTATCTAAAAATAACATAAAACAAAATCAAGTTCAGGTTAGGATGATGATAGAGTTAAAGTTGTCATCCAAGAAAATTTCATGCATATGCACTTGAAAATTCACATTAAATTTCTGAATTAAGACTTTTTATTAATTCTATTTCACTTTTATTGTTTCATCTACTCTATTTCTTCAATCTTCTCATGGTACCTTATCTACTTAATTCTTTTATTAGGAGGAGGTGTAAGAGATACCACATTCACGGCCACAAGAAGGGAACTATTGAAATTTTTATTAATAATCTGCCAGGTTTTCCTGATAATATTCTATACGATGGCGAGGGCAAGTATTGGATTGCACTACCAGCGGTATTCCTTTCTAATTTTTTGTCTGCGCAATTTTCAATAATAGAAGTGCAATAATGCTACAATGGTATTTCATAAGATAGCTAAGAATAATATATATATAAGATTATTGGATCAGCTAAACTCATATGTCATCATATTTTGCGCAGGGAAGAACAATTGTCTGGGATATAATGTGGAAGTACCCCTTCGTGAGGAAAATGGTTGTGATTTGGGAGAAATTCTTCAAGATACCAAATATGGTCACAAATGGTGGTCTCTTCAGCGTGACTTTTGACGGCAAGCCGCTTGCTCATTACTCTGATCCGGCCTTAGTCTATGTGACTAGCGGACTGAAGATTGGGAAGCATCTATTCTATGGTTCACTTGTCTACTCTTATATTAGCCGGATTGATCTGGATGACCATCTTGCACTGGCTAAGTGAACATCCTGCCATTTAATTTTCAAGTATGGAATATTGGGACGCTAGGTTTTTCATATTCATAGCCAAAAATGTATGTGGGCTTGTAACATGTTTGTTAAATATGTTAGTCATTGCTTGCTAGAATTCCCATAAGTGTGTGCTAGCTAGGTTTCCTTATGTGATATTATCATGCGGTGCCCTACCATTAAGAGGATTACCATAGTTGTACTTCATTTTTTATTGTCTCTCTCTCAATCTATAAGAGGGAAGAGATCTTTGAATGTTGGTGCACATATATTTCCTCATTCTTTCTAGCATGGTATCATAGCCCGGTTCCCTAATCCACCATCCCCGTCGCCGCTGAAACCCTCATCCACCACTTCCCCTCCGTTGTGGCCATTCACCCACGGCACTGTTCACAGTGAATAGTAACATGACACAGTTCATCATGACTAGTGCTCCGCTGCCCTGTTCACATGTCCAGTTTAATCTCACATGGTTTCGGATTTTGTCTTCTTGATCCTATGCCCTGCCAGATCTCTATATGCTTCAGATGATCGTGACTGTGTCTTCTGCTGCCTAACTACTGCCTAGTGTGCTCCCTGTCTCTGCTTTCTTGTTCTAACTTCATGGCCTCCTCCGATCACAAGGTATCATCTTCGGGTACCACGATCAAGTTCAATGGTTCAAACTACAACTTGTGGGCACATGCATTTCAACCATTTCTTGGTTCCCAAGACAAGATGGATCACGTCACCTCCAAAAGTTCTGATAGTAAAGATGCCAAATTCTCATCATGGCAGAAAGATGATTACATTGTTATGACATGGCTTCTCAACAGCATGGAATCGGATATTGCTTCGAATGTTATGTTTCTAGAATATGCGAAAGAGATTTGGGATTCTCTGAAGGAGATATATGCTCATGAAACTAACATTTCCTGGATCTACGAACTTTATGAAAGGTTATTTTCTTTGAAGCAAGAAGATCGTTTAGTGAATGAGTATTTTGCTTCTCTTAAAGGAATTTGGGATGAGTTATGTTCCTGTTAGCCAGTCACGTCAGATTTGCAGAAACAACAAAAGCAGGAGGAATTTATTGTTGCCAAGTTTTTGCAGGGGCTTAATCACAACCTCCGCTATGTTTGTGACCAATTACTGGCTGATGATATCGTACCATCCCTATCCAGTGCTCATGCACATGTCCTACGTGCATCTGGGTCGTCTGTTACTCCACCTACTCCTACCAATGAGAAATTGTGGCGGATCTGTTAATGGTAGGGGCAATGGTGGGTCTGCTCGTAGATTTCACCAATGCTCGCATTGTGGGACGACCAACCACATCTCTGAGAAGTGCTGGGACAAGTTTGGTAAACCTGATTGGGCAAATCAAGCTACTTCAGATGCTGTTAAGCCTACTACTCATGAGGATGCTGGTGTAATGATCTCTAAGGAGGTTTACGAGAAGTACATCAAGGGCCGGTCATCTTATACCGCTTCCCAGGCTCCGCCTATAGGTAAGTTTGTGTTTCATGCTTCACATGAAAAGCCATGGATAATAGATTCAGGAGCAACCTCCCATATGACATGTAACCGGTCAAAGTTTTCCTCTTTACAATTGACAAATTCTATACCTCCTGTTTATATTGCTGATGGCAATACCTCTCGTGTCTGTGCACAAGGGGTTGTTCAGACTCATTCGTCTCTTTCTCTTCATAACGTCTTTTATATCCCAAAATTTTCTGTTAGCCTTCTCTCAATTAGTCAAATCACTAAGTCATTAAAATGTTCCGTTCACTTCTATCTGTCTTATTGTGTCTTTCAGGATCTCCATATGAGGATCAAGATTCACTACAAGAAAAGATGGATTCGATAACACATATTTCATAGCATATATTTGTAAATGCTATTAAAGATTGAGTATTGATAACATAAATATTCAATATGTCATAAATTTGTAAAGAAGTCGTGACATTTAGAGATCGGTGACATTTTATAGGATGTTTTATAGCATATTATTTGCTGATGCTATCAATGCATATATCATAGCACATGTTTCATAACATTCTTTACTAAATGCTATAAAAAAAATTGTGTATTTATAACATAAATTTAAAAATGCTATAAATTTGAATGTTACAATAAGCAAGAATCCTGCTACTATTAGAACGTTACAATAAGCAAAAAAACAGTACTATTAGGACGCTATAATAAGTCTCCCAAAACATTATTTGCATGTTGTAATAAGTGAATCATAACACTACGTGGTTGTTATAACTGGCAAAACATAGTATTATTTCGATGTTATAATGTGTATTTCATAATACTATTTAATAGTTACGATGAGTAAAACATAATATTATTAGACTGCTATAATAACTAAAGCAACGCACTATTGCAATATTATAGTAAGTTAAGCATAACACTATCTGCATGTTATAATAAGTATAACATAACGCTATTAGGATATTATAATAAGAAAGCTTAACAGTATTTGAATAAGTGTTTAGTCTCACATCGGAGGTGACGCGAAAGATGGTTTGCCCGGAGGCTATATAAGAAGATTAGGGGGCACAAGAGATCAATACTTAAACAAGTTTATGGGTGATTATAAAGGCTCCTAACCAATAATAGCAATAATAAAATGCTATAACAACAATAGATTTTTGTAAATGTTGTGCTAATAATATTTACCACTCAAATATTGTTAAGCTTGAGTTTGATATTTACCTATAATTTTTTTTGAATATTATATCAAATAAAGCATAGCACTAAATGAATGCTACAATATTAAAAATATAACACTAATTGGATGCAATGATATTAAAAATATAACACTAATTGGATGTTATAATAAATAAATCAAAACACTATTTGGATGATGTAATAAGTATATCATAGCATTTATATATTGCGATGAAAACTAATTCATAGCTTAGATTAGTTGTCATATTATAATATTCACATATCTTTTACAGTGCTATCTTTACTTTTAGATGATATAAATTTATAACTTTAAAAATGTGTTATGAAAATTCGATACTTTTCATAGCACCGCATGCTATAACAGTCACTTTTATGCTATTGAATAGTTTTCATAGCATTTTTTGTGTGCTATCGAATCCATCTTTTCTTGTAGTGATTGGTGGAGGACATGAGTCTGGAGGCCTCTACTATCTGGACGATGAGTTATCACCTAGTGGAGCTTGTGTTGATGTGAGTACTACATTGTCTGCGTAAGTGTCCCCTTTCCAGTGGCATTGTAGGTTGAGTCATCGCTCTCTGCAAAAGAGGAAACAACTCATGGCACTAAGTCCATTCGTGTCTTCTTCAGAGTGTGAAACTTGTGAGTTTGCCAAACATCACCGCACTTCTTTTAGAGCTAGAGTCAACAAACGGAGCTTAACTCCATTTGATTTAGTGCATTCTGATGTGTGGGGGCCATGTCGGTTTCCTATATTGTCTGATTGTCATTATTTCATTATTTTTATTGATGACTCTACTCGCATGACTTGGTTGTATTTGCTTAAAGAAAGGTCTCAAGCTCTCTCTGTGTTCCAAACTTTTTATGCAGAAATAAAAACTCAGTTTTCCACTAATATTCGTGTTGTTCGGATTGATAATGCTTTGGAATTCATGAAAAGCGAACTTTCTCTTTTTTGTGAATCTAATGGCATCATACATCTTGATATTACACGATTAATGATGTTCCAAATGCATGTTATGAATTATCTTTGGGGTGATGCAGTCCTTATGTAACGGCCCCCGCTGTCCGGGGCTGCTCAGGGCCTGCGGGCTCCGTTCAGTACCCACCCAACACAATATTTTCCACTTTTGGCTCACCGCAGAAATCTGGAAAAACTTCCCAGTGGGTCACCTATCCCGGGACTGCTCCAAGGCAAGCACACTTAATCTTGGAGTTTTCTAACGGATCACTGCCATCACGGCTTTAAAACACGTAGTGTCTTATTATGGTTACTGATATACTTATTATGTACGTGGGGTTGCTTGTCCGGTTATCTGGTTCGGCCACATGCCCTCTAAGCGAACACTGACAGCTAGGTGTTTTCTTATCAATCGCACGCCATCTTCTATGCTCTGTAAAAAGGTTCCTTTTCGTTTGCTTTTTTCGAATCAATCTCTCTTTCATTTTCAACCACGTGTCTTTGGTTGTCTTTGGTTTATTCACGTTTTAGGTCTAGGCCATGATCCTAGAGCCACTAAGTGTGTTTTTCTTGGTTTCTCTCGCACTCAAAAAGGGTATCGTTGTTTTGATCCATTTTCTCGCAAAACTCAAGTTACTGTTGATGTGACCTTTTTTGAAGATACCCCTTTCTTTTATGGTAACGTATCTTATTCTATTGTGGAGTCTATTCCCGTGCCTTTACCCCAGGTTGCTTGCCCTACCACTGCGCCACTTGAGAGTTCTATTGATACCCCCAATGCAACCCCTCCTATCACTACTCGCCCCTCGTAGTTGTACACTCGTCGTCCAAAACAGGCTCCTCCAACTCCAGCCTCTATTGATGTTCTACCCTCAGAAGGAGAACCAACTGCATCTTCCATTCGAATATCAAGAGGCACTAGCACATCCTGCTTGGAACGAGACATGGAAGACGAGATGTCGGCCCTCACTTCTCAGGGCACATGGGAGCTAGTGCCTTACTAACACTGATGTTGTTTCGTGTCGTTGGGTATTCACTGTCAAGTACATGCCTGATGGTTCCATATACAGGTACAAGTCTCGTTTGGTTGCAAAAGATTTCACTCAGACATATGGGGTGGATTATTTCGAAACATTCTCTCTAGTTGCTCGACTTAACTCCATTCAGGTCTTATTTTTTGTGGCGGTAAACAAAAATCGGCCAATATACCAGCTTGATGTCAATAATGCATTCCTTTATGGTGACCTTACCGAGGAGGTGTACATGGAGCAACCACCTGGGTTTGTTGTTCAGGGGGAGACAAAGGTTTGCAGACTCAGAAAGGCGATTTATGGCCTAAAACAGAGTCCCCGTGCATGGTTTGAAAAGTTTAGTCAAGTTGTTACTGCTATTGGATTTCACAGGAGTCATGCAAATCACTCTGTTTTCATTCGTCGACGACCTTGTGGTATTGTTATTTTGATTGTCTAGGTCGACAATATCCTTCTTTCTGGTCGTGACAGTGCATGCATTGAAGAAATGAAACACTATCTTAGACAACAATTTGTGACTTAGGAGATGGGTCAACCTCGTTACTTTCTTGGCATAGAAGTTGCAAGAAGCAAAGATAGTGTTGCACTATCTCAGAGAAAGTATGCCATAGATTTTCTCAAAGGAACATGTCTTCTGGGTTCCAAGGTAGCAGATACTCCTATGGAACAAAATCCCAACATGTGGTCTGAAGATAGTGAGGAGTTCGAGGATAGAACCCAATATAGGCGTCTAGTTGGAAAGCTCATCTATCTGACAGTAACTAGACCTGATATCTCCTTTATTGTGGGTATGATTAGTCAGTTTATGAAAAAAACCTCAAAAATGTCACTGGTAAGCTGCCTTGAGGATTTTGAGGTACATCAAAGGAGCTCCAAGGAAAGGCCTCTTATACAGTCATCATGGACACTTAGATATAGAGGCTTACTCAGATGCAGACTATGCTGGCTCTAAAAGAGATTGGAGGTCTACCTCTGGTTACTGCACTTATCTTGGTGGCAATCTTGTTACATGGCGAAGTAAAAAGCAGAATGTGGTTGTTAGATCTAGTGCTGAAGCTGAATACAGGGCTTGGCACACACTGCTTGTGAGATGATGTGGTTAAAATCCCTCATGATTGATTTTGACATTATCTATGAGACTCCAATGATAATGCACTGTGATAATCAAGCTGCCATATTCATTGCAAGCAATCTTGTCTTTCATGAGAGAACAAGACACATTGAAGTAGACTGTCATTTTATACGTGAAGCTGTGATGAGCAAAACAATTTGCACTCCTTACACCCGCTCTGAGGATTAAATTGCTGATGTGTTTACTAAGCCTTTAAGTAGTGTTCATTTTTCCTCTTTGTGTAACAAGCTGGGCCTGGTTGACATATATGCTCCAGCTTGAGGGGGGGGGTGTTAAATATGTTAGTCATTGCTTGCTAGGATTCCCATAAGTGTGTGATAGCTAGGTTTCGCTATGTGATGTAATCATGTGGTGTCCTACCATTAAAAGGATTATCATAGTTGTACTTTCTTTTTTATTGTCTCTCTCTCAGTCTATAAGAGGGTAGAGATTTCTGAACGCGGGTGCACATATATTTCCTCATTTTTTTTAGCAATGTTTATGCGTGCAATACCATGGAAAAAGATCTTTGGAAACTTTTGATCAATCAATGGTTTTCTTTCTAAACTCCCCTAATTATATGCATCATCTTCTGAAACTGTTCCAAAAGTTTGCTAGTGAATATCAAGATCAAGTTTAGACAATCATTAAAACATCCAGACATCTAATCTAACTCTATATAAGAGTTTTTTTATATCAGACGGTTCACATTGGCTCTTTGGATTTCTATCCAACGGTGCATGACATGAACACGTGGCAGGAAAAACGTGAACTTGAATTCAGTCACTAAGACATGCGGTTTCCATCGTACGCATGTGTGCTCTCTTTCATTATCGATTCCAACTCTCTTCTTCCTTCCCATCCATCCTTTGGGCACTTCTTCTTTTTGACTGCTTCTTTCCTAGCGCTATGGAGGTTCACGGTCATTAATTGTATATGGTATTGATCCAATCACTCCGTCGGAGAGTATGTCATCATCTTTAAGAACTTCGACTGTTGGAGTTACTGCCGAGTTTCTTGAGGTGGCTTATGTCATCTTTGCCTTCTGCTTGACTCTCTTCATCGGTGTACTGAAAGGTTTGGGGGATTTTGGTTGCTTGGTGGAGCTTTTTGCTCGGCTAAACTTGGGTTTGTTTTTTTTGTTTATCACGATTGTTGTGGTGGTGTTCTTGGTTGCAGGGTTGCTGGTGGGGCCAGTCGTCGTGGTGCTAATGATCATGGGGGATATTGGGGTCATTCTTAGGCTTTTTTTAGCGCATGTCATGTGGACTGTTTTTACCATGACCAAGTGAGTTTTGAGATTTTTCTGCATCATATTTCTGAAAATTCAGGAAAGTTGATTTAAATTTTTTGGTAAAAGTACATATTAGATGATGATATCAACTTGGTCCTCAGGAATTGAATTGCTTATGAAATTTAAGCTACAGTTTTGTTGCTTGGTAGTTCATAGAGTAACCTACCTTATAAGAGTGAGATACCGTCTGATTAAACCATGCCAGCGCCAGGGCACCGGAATCCGCCAGTGTATATATAATGTCTTCAAACTCCAAAAACAAAACAAAAGATAGGAATCAAACAACACAAATGATGCATAGATACATTGATTCTCCAATGATCATGTCCTGCGAAGCGCCGATCTGGTTAAGATCCTCTTGCCGGCATCAGCAACCAACTTATCATGACCTCCGGCAGCAGAGGTGGACTTCTTCATCTCCTTGCTGCTCCTCAGCGACGATCTCAGACTACCTGCGCGGCCGCCGATCGAGAAGTTAGCCGGCACCGACTTCCTCACGCTCTCGACCTTCTTGGCGGCCCTCCTCTTCCCAAGCTCCACCGCGATAACGGGATCTTGAGCGACCATCTCCTCGGTGATCATCTCGGCGTTCTTCCTCTTGAGGAGCCTCTCGTTCCGCCGAGCGGAGTAGACCTCGTAGAACCTCCCTCTCTCGAACTGAGGAGTAGCGCTCCCGTTCAGCAGCGAGGTTGGAAGGTCGAGACCACTGTCTTCTTCTTCGACCCTTTTCGCGAGCGCCATCAACTCCGCCGAGATCCTCTTGTTTTCGGGGCCGATCGGTGGCTGCTCCTTGCAGACGGGCGAGCGAGCCGGGAGTTGAGATTTGGCCGGATTAGCCGCTGTATATATGGAAACGCCATGAATCGGTACTCCTTTCAGGTTGTAACTGGATCTTGGGGTCGAGATTTGAGTATGTATGTACCTGGAGGGGATTGGGTGGGCGGAAGAACTGGATGCGCTGCTGTTCGCCGGGGACGAAGCCGCCGTGGAGACACGGCCAGCGGTGGCCTTCCGTCGATGGGATTTCTCGGGTGAGCCATCGATGAACCAAAAACAGAGAGTATTTTGGACAGAAGGTTGGATTTTTCTTTCTTTTGAGGGTTTTCCAGAGAAAGGGCCTCTTTGTATGAGAGGAAAGGAGCATCTCCAACGGTCACATTCAGAGGAGGGTTGGGTGGTCCATTTGAATTTCAAATGAATCGATTGCTGTTGTTTACTTCCTTATAAACCCTTGCCTCTTTGGTAATTTACAGCTGTGACCATCTATCCAGCTTCCAGCCCATGATGATCTGGGCTTGATAGTTATAGTAGCTGCCCACACTTAAATTACCACATGAAGGCCCACATTTCACGATTATAATTCTCGAGCGGGGGGTAATTGCAAGTATGTTTTCACAAGTTGCTATCAAATAGTTTCTTTTTGGTGGATTAACTTAAAAAGGATGTGCCAATTAAAGGAACTTAACTGATTCGGTGGGATCAATTTGGATCTTTGAAGGCCTATTGTTCAAATGGTACTATGTTCTTTTAAACATAAAAATTAGGGGTGTACAACAGGTCGAGTAATCTGTTTCGATCCGAAAAATTAACCTGATCCGAACCTTAACGGGCGGGTCATAAGGCTAACGGGTCAGGTCCGACCTGACCTGTTACAATAATACCGGGTCAGGTAATGGGTGTTTAAGTCTTTACTTAACGGGTAACCCGTTTTACCCGTTTAGAAGAAAGACTATTTACAAGTGTGTGTGTGTATATATATATATATATATATATATATATATATATATATATATATATATATATATATATATATATATATATATATATATATATATACACACACACACTTGTAAATAGAACGGCAGTTATTCCATTGTCCTATTGTCACTCCTTTATCCTATGTGGCATCCTATGTGGCACCTGACATTCTACATGGCATCCTATGTGGCCTGGGTGATTGGTTAGAGGTAGTGGATGGGTGGTTGGTTAGGAGTAGTAGGTGGGTGGTTACCCTACCAGGTGGTAGGGGGCACCACTAGTATATATATATAAGGCTATGGTTATAAGTGAAACTTTTGTTGTCCTACGTGGCGGGAGAATGTCCTAGGTGAAGCCTATGTGACACTTATGTGACGTGATAATCCTAGGTTAAGGGGGTTTAGTGGGAGGGAGTTATTGGGGTGGTGTTGGTGGTTACCCTGCCATGTAGCAGGGGGCACAACTAGTATATATATATATTATAATAATGTCACTCATGTAAGTACAATACATAACATGTTAAACGTAAATAAAGTAGCGCCATAACATAACATGTGATCATTGGTCTTGCCCTTGGGGCGGTGATTTAAGATCTAATTAATTTCCAATAAGCTCATCTTCGGAACCAAGTGCTGGTAGTCGTCCATCTTTCACAATCACCCCAGAGCCTTCATCCTTAAATCAACTCAGAAAAGCTCAATTATGATTTAATCATTTGTTATGTTATTTTTGGTTGAATTTTGCATTAATAGATTGTACTTTAAAACTTTATATTTTTTCATATGACCCAACTGAGATCCACGTGATTATGTTGTTTGAATTTTGGATTAATAGATTATACTTTAAAACTTTATATTTATTCATGTGATACTAATAACGGGTTAATGAGTTACCTGTGTCTGTTAACCTGTTGACCCGTTAACATGTTGATAAATTAATAGTTAATTGATGTTAACCCCAGTTTAAAGAGGTTTTTGGGTAAAAACCCCATTTAAGATGTTTTTAAGGTCATAACACCATTTTAGATGTTTTTTATACTAATATATTAACAAAAGGACTAAAATGCCCTTCTTGCTAATTGAATTCACCGGCACCACCCCATCTGTCTCCAACGCCGTCTCCGGCGTCCTCCGCGGCAGCCTAACAGAAACCCGCCGCCGTCTTCACCCTCCACCGCCGATCTAACCAGCTGATGGCCTCCCCGAGGACTCAGGAACTCCTCCAGCACCATCCTGATGTCGCTCAAATGTGTCACACACAGCGGTCGCGGTGCAGTACAGCATAAGAGAGGTCGAATCCCACAGAGAGACAAGCAGGAAAGATCCAGAAACACAGATAACAATGAATTGAAAACAATCAAGAGCGATGAAAGTTAAGAAAATAGATCGAAGATGTAATGGTAAGATAAAGTTAACGAAAGAAATCAGGATTTGAATCAGGCTACGCTTCAGGAATCACGTCACTCGAATTTAGGGTCTTCTCTTCTCAATGGTTCATATGATACTCAGTTAAGGGATTCACATCCCAATCACCTTAACCGGAAGATATAGAATTATGAATCTGATAAAATATATATATGTCTCTTCCTACGATTGGTTCTTCCTGCATTTTCCAAACAACCATGTGAAGCAACATATAGATATAAAAATAGTAATAAAGATGCTGATTAAGGATAATAATCTAGCAATTGAGATAGTTATAAGGTTGTTCAGAGTGCACTTTGATGCACTCATCACATCCTTGACGAATCCCGATCGCCGACGACCCACGATTCATCCCGGAACGGTCTCCCCAAGCCTCGCATGCGCAGCTCCTCACAGGAACCTCCTTCTCCGCCACCGATCTCGTCGATTCGCTCCAGTAGATCGAATCCACAGTCACCCATCCACGGCCTCCGTCCACGTCGGGAGCCCATCCGAGCTCCTTCTCCCTCTCAAATCCGGCACCGCCCCATCAGTCTCCACCTCCCCGTCGGCCTCCAGCTCCTCCCAACCCCGGATCCGATGCCCCCTCGCCTCCCTGCCACAATCCCACCCCACCGTCTCCGCCCTCGCCGTTACACGTGTCGCCGACCACCCCGGAACCCATCGCGGAACCCATGGACATTAACCCCGGCAAGCTCCCCTAGACTGCCAGCACCTCATCCATCGGAGCCGCGGCCACCTACGGCGAGCCCTCTCCATTCTGTGGCCTCCGTCTGAGATCCCCTGCATCCGCCTGCCATTAACCCCGGCAAGCTCCCCCACACCGCCATCACCTCATCCATCGGATCCGCGGCCACCTACGGTGAGCCCTCTCCATTCCGTGGCCGTATCGACCTACCCCCGAGGTCCCCTGCATCGAAGACGACCTCCCTCGGCACCGACGACCTCGACGCCACCTGAGCTCGGACGCCACCTGAGCTTCTCCGTCTCCTCCGGATCTAACAGCGTCAACGTGGACTTGAGAGAGGAGGAGTGGCGGGTGGTATGGTGGGCGAGGGCTTCGGTTGTCATCGGAGGTCGTGGGCCGCGTCGTGGCGCAGAGCAGCTGGAGGTCGTCGGAGGTGAGATTAAAGGAGCAGCCGGATGAGGTTGGGGATCGGCAACTAGACAGGCTGGAGAGATGGGTGGGCTATGAGACTCGGAAATTAATGGGCTTATGTACAGTGTAGAGCATCGTAGAGGATGGAGGGTTGTCTGAGGAGGAAGTGTCGGCCTGTGATCGTCTTGTTCTTTTGGAACCTCTTATTGGTCTGTTGGCTAGTCCTGGGTGTGGCTTCCAGATGTCGGTGCATGGGAATAGTGCTATGTACATATAAAAAGATAAAAATAAAGTTTAAAAGATAAAAATAGATTTAAAATGATGAAAATAGAGTTAAAATGATGAAAATAGAGATAAGAAGATGAAAATGTATGAAAGATGAAAATGATTTCAGAAAGATGAAAATGATTTTGAGGAAGATGAAAATGAATTTAGAAAGATGAAAATGAATTCAGAAACATGAAAATGAATTTAAAAAGATAAAAATGAAGGTAGAAAGATGAAAATGAATTTAGAAAGACAAAAATAAAGTTAGAAAGATGAAGATGAAATTAGAAACATGAAAATGAATTTAGAAAGATGAAAATCATTTTAAACGGATGAAAATGCATTTAAAAAGATGAAAATGAATTTAGAAGATGAAAATAGAGTTAAAAAGATAAAAATAAAGTTAAACTAGACTAAACATAGATTTAAAATGATGAAAATAGAGTTAAAAAAGATGAAAATATATGAAAGATGAAAATGAAGTCATTTTCATTTTTCTGAAATCATTTTCATCTTTCTGAAATCATTTTCATCTATCAAAATTCATTTTCATCTTCCTCAATTAATTTTCATATCTCAAAATTCATTTTCATGTTTGTGAATTCATTTTCATCTTTTTGAATTCATTTTCATCTTTCTGAATGCATTTTCGTGTTTCAAAAATCATTTTCATGTTTCTGAAATAATTTTCATCTTTCTGAATTCATTTTCATCTTTCTGAATTCATTTTCATCTTTGGGAATTCATTTTCATCTTTGGGAATTCATTTTCATCTTTGTGAATTCATTTTCATCTTTGTGAATTCATTTTCATCTTTTTAAATGCATTTTCATGTTTCAAAAATCATTTTCATCTTTCTGAAATCATTTTCATCTTTATGAAATCATTTTCATCTTCCTGAATTCATTTTCAACTTCCTGAATTCATTTTCATCTTCCTGAATTCATTTTCATCTTTGGGAATTCATTTTCATCTTTGTGAATTCATTTTCATCTTTTTAAATGCATTTTCATGTTTCAAAAATCATTTTCATCTTTGTGAATTCATTTTCATCTTTGTGAATTCATTTTCATCTTTTTAAATGCATTTTCATCTTTGTGAATTCATTTTCATCTTTTTAAATGCATTTTCATGTTTCAAAAATCATTTTCATCTTTGTGAATTCATTTTCATCTTTGTGAATTCATTTTCATCTTTGGGAATTCATTTTCATCTTTGTGAATTCATTTTCATCTTTTTAAATGCATTTTCATGTTTCAAAAATCATTTTCATCTTTGTGAATTCATTTTCATCTTTGTGAATTCATTTTCATCTTTTTAAATGCATTTTCATGTTTCAAAAATCATTTTCATCTTTCTGAATTCATTTTCATCTTCGTGAAGTCATTTTTATCTTCCTGAATTCATTTTCATCTTTGTGAATTCATTTTCATCTTTAAAAATTCATTTTCATCTTTTAAAATTCATTTTCATCTTTGTGAATTCATTTTCATCTTTCAAAATTCATTTTCATCTTTGTGAATTCATTTTCATCTTTCAAAATTCATTTTCATCTTTGATATATTTTAATCTTTTTAACTCTATTTTATCATTTTAAATCTATTTTCATCTTCGTAACTTTATTTTTATATTTTTGAATTCATTTTCATCTTTTTAAATGCATTTTCATGTTTCAAAAATCATTTTCATCTTAGAGAGGAAAATGATTTTTGAAATATGAAAATGATTTCTGAAATCTTTTTCATCTTTGTCTGCTCATTTTCATCTTTCTCAGCTCATGGTCATCTTTATCATTTTCATTTTTGTCATCTCATCGACGTGGTCACAACGTCACCCATGCCCGAAGGTCCTTTTGACTCTTGAATTCTCCGTTATCGACATCATCGTCGTTGTACCAGTGCTTGCTGCCATGGGGTTGTGGTGGCGCCGGCGTGGCTAGGAAGAAGATGGTGGTGCTGCTCGACCTGGCCATCACTGGTGGGGAGCGGCTGAAATTTTATATAGTTTTCTTTTATTTTTCCACATTTTAAAAGCATTATTTAATATATAATATACATTAAACAATGTGAGAAAAGGTGTTTTGAGGTTTGGGTTCACCGTCGGCCAACCCATCGGATCAGTGGTCTTCGACGGCTGATCCACAACCACCACGATCGGGAGCTTCTTCTCCGGGCGATCCGACGGCGGAGAAGTGCGTGTGGCGAGAAGCGGCGACGCCCTCTCTCCATCTCCCGTCGTTTCAAGTCAGCTGCTCGCCGGGGACGACGATCGCTAGCAAGGGGGGGCAACGTGACAGTGGATCGTCCCGGAGAATGGTGGAGGACGGGCCGTGAGACGTCGGGAACACCGGATACGGGGTTGGTCGGCGTTGGAAGGCTGTTGGGTGGTGGGTTTAGGTGGAGGTGGTGCCAGATCTGATAGAGGGGATGAACTCGGGGCGTGGCTTCCGACGACGAGGGCGATCAAACGGCGTCGGGCGCCGTCGAGGAAGGCGAAGACGACGAAAGGTTGCAGTCGACGCCGGAGGAGATGGAGGGATGAGCGACGGCGGGCGAGATTGCAATTGATTCCGCGTGGGGACTGGGAGCTCATGTTGGGTTTGGACGGAGGAGTTGGCCGGAGGTGGGAAAGGTCGTCGGAGTGGGTGGCCGGCGAAGGGGGTATTAGGCCTGGGGGAAGGAGGAAGCTCGGGGAGCTGCCGGCGAAGGGAGGGGTTGTCTCGCCGGAGGAGAGAAGTGATAAGACGTGAAAAATGCACAAATCACCCTTTTAACTAGGTCTTGTTAGTCTCCGAGCAATGCTATTTTGATAGTCTATGATGTATTTCAGGTATAAGAGCCTTCAATGACGATTAGATCATGTTTGGTGCTAAAACGGACAAATAAAGACATGCTAGGAGCAAAGGAATGAAGATGGATTGGCTTTGAAGATTATCCTGTACCTGCTCAGGAAGAACCAGATGATGAGCCATATATGGTTGGAAAGCTCTTGAAGTCTAGTTTCTGGAGAATTTTACGGTTCGTGATTCCGAGTTTCCTAGAGGAAGTTACGGCAGTTTTAGTACCGATGGCGCAGTCTGGATGGCAAGCAGTAAATCCGCTGAAGGGTCCGATCGATCCGACCCCCAGAGTCCGATCGATCGGACTATGCAGAAACCTCACAGAAGTATATTTTTTCAGCTATTCACCTACCGATCGATCCAGCTATCACTCCTACTGAGTCCGATCGATCGGACACCCGTAGTTCGATCGATCGGACTCGGGAAAAGTGAGAAATTGACGATTTTTATTCACCCGATCGATCGGACACTCATAGTTCGATCGATCGGACTCGAAAATGACCGCTTCCTTGATATTTATCAAGCAAAATCAAGGGTTAAGATCTAATCCGAGTTAAGGTGGATACCTAGGCTATAAATAGGCATCTTCTAGGGTTTTTCAGGGTCTTTCTTCTCTCTTGGAGAGGGAGAACAATTCCTTTCTTCTTTTTAACTTTTATTTATAGATCTTTGGGAGGAAATCCATGGCGGGAGGAGATCATCAACCTTCATCTATGGATCAAGCCCTAAAGATGAGTAGCTAACTTTTTACCATGGGATTCTTATGATGTAACTAAGATTTCTATTATGGATTTATGAGATCTAGGGCTTGTATACATGATTGTTTGGCTTATATGGATTGATTTCTATTTTCTTTTATACCTTGGTGTCGATTTATTGCTGGATGTTTGGATTGTTCTTGTTTGCACTTGATTCCGGAGCTTGTGTATGCTAGGGCTTGGATTGGATTCATCCAAATAAGAGGACCATGCTAGTCCCATGGTATCTCAGATGAAATCTTCTTCGTGATTAGGGATTGTATAGTGCTAGTCCCACAATAGTAGTGCTAGTCCCACTACGTTCTATCCCTAATCCTTCGTACATCCTACTTTTGTAGATTTGGCCATCAAGATGGTAAATCCATCTTGATCTCACACCTAAATCCATATCCGTACTACTACTTGCGATGAATTCATCCTAATAAGAGGGTTCATTAGCAGTGAACGTAACTAATCATTCGGTCACTGATAATTAGATAATTGTTCTTGCCAACAAGGAATCCTAAACAGAACTTGTTGAGTGATAAGGAGAACTAGCCATTCACTTATCAACTATTAGAAAGCCATTCATCGTGTTTGTATGCCCTGATCTTAGGAAGACTTGGTAGAACCTTAATTACTGATTAAGAACTCCATGGTACCTTTTCTCTTATTTATTAATTCTTTAGTATTAGTTTAATTTCAATTCTAAATCTTTTTTCCAACTTGTTGGTAGGGATACTTAGATTGAGTTTAGTAGTTTAATTATTTTCCTACGCATTCCCTGTGGATTCGACTCGGACTCACTGCTATCTACCCTTAAAGTAGTTAGTTAGTAGTTTGATTATAAATTTGTAATTTTGATTAGACTTGTTAAGACTACGACACTTTTCAAGTCGTATCAAGAAGAGAGAGAGAGAGAGGAGGGAGAAAAGGATGGTATAAAAAAATAAAAATAAAATAAGGGTATTATTGTCATTTTGATATGTTATTGGGTTATTCATGTGAAAGCTGTGAAGGTGGGGTTTTCAGCAAGATGTATGGGGCTATGGACAAGGAGGGGGCTGGATTATGGGTTATGGCCTAATACCCCATAAATTAACAGATTAACGGGCGGATCACAAGGCCCTAAAAAATTAACGGGTCGGGTCTGACCCAACCCATTAACCTGTTGACCCGACCAGTTATACACCCCTAATAAAAATGCTCCAACATCACAAGGACGATTAATGCGCATTTTACTAACCACTCAATACCTTAGATAGCGGGTGGATTAAACTAATATTCGTTTTGACAACCAGAGAAGTGATATGAATATACCTTATAAGATAGAATGGCAGTTATTTTTATGACTCATCATCTGAGTCATAACATTATACACACGTGGCATACACGTGACATAAGTTATTATAGAGATAGTGGGGGTGATGTGGCGTAAGTTATTATAGAGATAGTGGGGACGGGCAGTTAGCTGTGCCAGGTGGCACGGGCTCCACCACCTAGTTTCTTATATTTTGGGATAAAACTAACATTAATATCAATAGTAAGAGGATTTAAATGTTTAATTATCACCAAACAAAGTAATCAATGACGGATCTTGGAGTCGAACCTAAAGGAGGAGGTGGAAGTGTAGACGCGGATGGCGAGGCCAAGGGAAGTGATGAAGGTCGGAGATGAGGGAGGCGTTGTGATGCATGGTTGTCGAGTGGCAGCATTCTGCAGTGGCCTTTTCATATGCAGTGTTTTCACCTATTCTGCTTGGCTGTTGCAATTGGAATGGCCTTTTATAGTCTTTTTTGAATAATCTCTGATATGGAATGAAACTTTGAGACAACCTCGAAACTTTCCCAAACAAAAAGATGCGTTGTTAACTAGGGTACGTGGATAGTTGGATGACTCCCTTTAGGACCCGATTGGGTACATGATAAGCGGGCTTACACATCGTATATATTTTTTTGATTACATAAGTCCGATAGCTGGGTTACAAAGCATAAAAAGAAGAGAAAAAGAAAATACAAAGGGGAAGTAGAACAGAGTAGGACTTAGATGGCAGGAGGCCATCGAGCCCACCCTGCAATCTCATGAGCCAAGGAGTTTAGCTCACGGGTGATGTGAATGAAACACGCAGTAGCCCACTGCGTGGTCATCCACCAGATCGAAAGCAAAGAGGCTTACACATCGTATATGTTTTCGATCGGTAGACATCTATTGACCACGTCATCCAATCCATCGGTAGTATTCTATCGATAGATTAGATCAATCAATCGGTATATATTTACCGTTTGAATGTGTCAATCATCTAATCGATAGATGTCTACGAATTGAGTCATATAATTCATCGATAATGTACTCTACCGTTCTCAATCAGTACATATCTACCGATTGAGGAGTATGTGCGGGGTACATGACCCAAATCTTTAGCTCTCCGTTTGTATCTAATGAAACGATAATAACGCCCCCTCCATGTGAGAGCTGTGCCAATTGGCCGCTCATCTCACCCTTTGCCTTTAAAACCATCATTAATTAGTCTAACTCACAACGCATGCATCTCCTCCTCTCCTCTATCTCTAGTTTCCATCGCCAAAACTAAACCCAAAGGCAAACCCAATGGAGGAGATCAATAAGGTGGTCGTGGGCTCTTCTTCTTACTTCCTTATCATCTCAGCCACCCTTGCCGCCCTCCTCCTCCTCCCCAAACTCCTCGAATCATACAGCAAGAAGCATGGACTCCGGTCACCCCCGGCCCCCCTCGGCTTCCCCGTTATTGGCCACCTTCACCTCCTCCGTCCCCCTCTCCACCAGGCCTTCCACCGCATCTCCATGCGCTACGGCCCCCTCGTCCATCTCCGCCTCGGCTCCACCCTTGCAGTCCTCGCCTCCTCTCCAGAATCTGCCCGCGACCTCCTCAAGACCAACGACCTCGCCGTTGCCGACCGCCCTCAGTCTACCGCCACCCGCCGGTTCGCCTACGACACGGCCGGCTTCGGCTTCGGCCCTTGCGGCCCGTACTGGCGCTTCGTTCGCCGCCTCTGCATGTCTGAGCTCCTCGGCAGCCGCACCGTCGGCCTTCTCGCTCCCGTTCGCCGCCAAGAGAGACTCGCCCTCCTCTCCACCCTCCTGAGTAACTCCCAGTCCAGGAAGCCCACCGACGTTAGCTGGGAGCTCATCAAGATGACCAACAACGTCATCACTCGGATGGTGGCCAGCACGGCCTCCTCCAGTGCAGGTGGCGACACCGAGGAGGCAAGGAAGCTGGTGAAACAGGTGGCGGAGCTCATCGGGACGTTCAACCTCTCGGATCACATCAGCCTCTGCAAGGGCCTCGACCTCCAGGGGCTCAATAAGCGTATCAAAGACGTCCACACCAGGTTCAACGCGCTCGTGGAGAAGATCATCAAAGAGAAGGAGGAGATCCGAAGCAAGAAACATGACCAACCTGCAGCGGCTACAGAAGAAGAAGAAGTGAAAGACTTGCTGGACATCATGCTCGACGTCGCTGCAGACGACACCGCCGAAGTGAAGCTCACCAGAGAAAACATCAAAGGCTTCGTTCTGGTATATATAGGTTCTGTTACTCGACGAAACATTGCATCAATAATAATTAGGGAATCCTGGGCCTACACCTATTGATCGGAGTGGACAAGACTTATATAGGCCGGCTGGGGTAAGGACCATTGGCTTGGTCTGGACCGGATCAGCCAATTAGGGAGTTGCTGCCCCACCAGTTCCTTGCATTGAGGACCCTCTGAGAGTCAATTTTATCACTATGATATGGATAAAGATTTACACACATGTCACGTGATTATGTATATTGCACATCCTGACAATCAATAGATGTTTACTGACTGTCGCATCTAATGTATCGGTAGTGTTCTACTGATACATTAAAATAATCAATCCGTAGTGTTCTACTGATTTGATGATTGATTCAATCGATAGATTTTTACCGATTGGTTGATCTGATCAGGAGAATCAATCGACATATATCTATTGATTGAAGGGTACATGCCCTTGCTCGTGTACCCAAATCTAACGTTCTCTAATATTGCATTTCCAACTATAGTGGATACCAAAAGAAGCGAGAAACACTTGATGATGATCGGTGTATTTTGATTTTGTAGGACATCTTGTCTGCAGGATCCGATGCATCTGCTGCAACGGTGGAGTGGGCGCTAGCAGAGCTCATCAATCATCCGGACATGATGGCCAGAGCGAGAGAAGAGATCGATTTCGTAGTGGGCAAGGACCGGCTCGTCGAAGAAACCGACATGCCGAGCATGCCATACCTCGAGGCCGTCGTGAAGGAAACCTTCCGGCTCCACCCAGGTGCGCCACTGGTGATAAGAGAAGCCACCAGAGACATCAGCGTCGGTGACTACCACATCCCCGCAGGCACCAGCATCTTCGTCAGCGCGTGGTCCGTCAACAGAGACGCTAACTACTGGGAGGCGCCGCTGGAGTTCCGTCCCCAGAGGTTCTTGCCTGATTCGGCGAAGAACGAGCACGTGAAGGTCGACTTCAGGGGCCTGCATTACCACTACTTGCCGTTCGGCAGCGGAAGACGGGTGTGTCCTGGCATTACCTTGGCATTCCAGGTGATCCAAGTGACGCTGGCATCTCTGGTTCAATGCTTTGAGTGGAACGGTGGTGACAATGGGACTTTGGACATGGAGGAAGGCGTTGGACTTGTGATCCAGAGAGCTCAGCCTCTTGTATGCATACCCGTGGCCCGCTTTGATCCCATCCCCTCCGTGGACAATGTGTAAGCTGTAGGTCTGGATCGAGATCATGCTTGGAGATCGGTTTCAACATCGGCTTCCTTCTGGCTTGGTGTGATCTGTATCATATGCTCATGAATAACAATGATGGCTAGCTTGCACCAAAAGTAGTATTGGTTGATATCTGAATGAGCAACAAGCGGTTTTTATGCATTCCAGAACTGTTATATTCAACATGTCATGAATAATAAGTTCAGAAAAATTATGAAAAATATGTGAGCACACCGTGAATATCCATGTGGAATTTATGATTATTCAAGTTCTATCATGTATAGACTACTTGGAAAAATCCTTTCTAACCCACCTGATTTAGTGATATCCCCATAATGGTAACTTCGTGGGACTGTTATCGTATAAATTTAAAAGTCAGCTCAAATGCTTTGTTAATTTGAGGGGAATGAGAAGCATATGTTTTGCAAGCGGAGATCCTGCACATTTGTCATCGCCCAGCAAGCATTGCGAAGATTTCAACCGCCAATCAGAAACTATTACCCATAGACATCTTCATCCTTTTTGGATGTGCATCTTTCTGTGTTTCATAAGATAAGCATCGTGGAGCCGGCTCCAGCATCATTTGTTGCCATGGATCCCTCCTGGCCCCAAGAGATTGGCCATGGAACTGAGCATGAACACCAGATCTCAAGAACCTCGTTGGATCAGTATCTGGCTAGCTATGTGTTGTGAAGCAAGGCCTTTGTTCTCCGGAACGGTTCTAGTACGTCGCCTATGACGTAATTGTCGAACAACACACAGTTTGGCCAATGGTGGGATTGGCGGGGAGGGAGCGAGGCATGCGTGGCGGCGATGAACAAGACAAGATCCTCCTATGCTTGCTGAATTATGAGCTCACACAGTCGATCGCTGAGCAATAACTGAGTCAGTTATATTGAAGAATGCTTATTGTTGGATGATATATAGATCACCCAACAACTGAGAAAGTACATGCACCAGTTGATTATCCGGTGCATGATGCACCCCTACCCCCTACTTTTGATAGATATAAAATATTCAGGATCGTACCTCTAGCCATGGCGTGGATGGCGCGGAAGACGAAGAGAAGCTGAAGTCCAAAAACGCTCCAAAGACTCCCAATTTTGCTAGAGGCCAGGGTCTTGCAAGGGCCTTGCAAGGCCCTGGCCACGTGGTGCAATTAGAGAGCACCACGTTCTCCCACCCCACTCACCCATCATAAATGCTGATATGTCAAGCGGGGGAGAATCCAAGAAATTGGGCGCTGGTTTCAAATTTCCAATCTCTCCCTCTTTCTCTTCCTCTAATTTTTCAATTTCTCTCATTCTCTTCTTCCCTCCCCGGACCGTGACCTCTCATCCCACTCCTCCTCCTCCGGCATCCGCGGCTCCTCCTCCTCCGGCATCCACGCGGATCTCCTCCTCCGGCATCCACACGGATCTCCTCCTCCGGCTCCTCCGCACGCTCCTCCGCACGCTCCTCCTCCTCCGGCATCCGCGGCTCCTCATCGTCCTCCTCCGGCATCCGCACGCCTCCTCCTCCTCATGCTGCATCCGCGTGCTTCTCCTCCTCCTCCTCCGGCATCCGCGGCTCCTCCTCCTCCGGCACCCAAGCGCCTCCTCCTCCTCATCCTGCATCCGCGTGCTTCTCCTCCTCCTCCGGCATCCGTGTTCTCCTCCTCCTCCTCCGGCATCCGCGCGCGTGCCTCCTCCTCCTGCTGCATTCGCGTGCTTCTCCTCCTCCTCCGGCAACCGCGGCTCCTCCTCCCCCTCCGGCATCCGTGCACTCCGCCTCCACGCGCTCCTCCTCCTCCTCCGGCATCCGCCGGCATCCGTGCACTCCGCCTCCACGCGCTCCTCCTCCTCCTCCGGTATTCGTGCACTCCGCCTCCACGCGCTCCTCCTCCGCCGGCATCCGCGACTCGTCCTCCACGCGCTCCTCCTCCTCTGCCAATGGATTAGTGTTTCTAATTTGAAATTCTGTATTTTTGGTTTCAATTGGATGATTTTGTTTCTTCATTAGTATTCATATTTGGAATTCATTGTATTTTGGGATGAATTGGATGATACAAGATATCATTCCTTGTAATTGGTCAAGTTTTGAATGACTTTGTTGCCTGATTTTTTATGTGCACAAGTATTGATGAATGTTCACTATCCACTATCCATCAATATTCACTATCCACTATCCATCAATATTCACTATCCACTATCCATCAATATTCACTATCCACTATCCAGGATTTGTTAGATGTTGGCTTAGATTGATCGTAACGCTATAGGTCTTACATGATACAAGACATCATATCTGTATTGATTCAATGTGAAAAAGGTACACTCTATTGCATATATATTTCGCAAGTATGTGTGAATATTCACTATCCACTATCCATCAATATTCACTATCCACTATCCAAGATTTGTTAGCTGTTGGCTTAGATTGATCGTACCGCTATAGGTCTTACATGGTACAAGACATCATCTCTATATTGATTCAATGTGAAAAAGGTAAACTCTGTTGCATATACATTTCACAAGTATGTGTGAATATTCACTATCCACTATTCATCAATATTCACTATCCAGGATTTGTTAGCTATTGGTTTAGATTGATCGTAGCGCTATAGGTCTTACATGATACAAGACATCATCTCTGTGTTGATTCAATGTGGAAAATGTACATTCTGTTGAATATACATTTTACAAGTATGTGTGAATTTTAACTATTAACTATTCATCAATATTCACTATCCACTATCCAGGATTTGTTAGCTATTGGTTTAGATTGATCGTAGCGCTATAGGTCTTACATGATACAAGACATCATCTCTGTGTTGATTCAATGTGGAAAAGGTACATTCTGTTGCATATATATTTCACAAGTATGTGTGAATATTAACTATTCACTATTCATCAATATTCACTATCCACTATCCACTATCCAGGATTTGTTAACTATTGGTTTAGATTGATCGTAGCGCTATAGGTCTTACATGATACAAGGCATCATCTCTGTCTTGATTCAATGCCTATCTTGTATCATGTAAGACCTATAGCGTTACGATCAATCTAAACCAACAACTAACAAATCCTGGATAGTGGATAGTGAATATTGATGGATAGTGGATAGTGAATATTCATCAATACTTGTGCACATAAAAAACCAGGCAACAAAGTCATTCAAAACTTGACCAATTACAAGGAATGATATATTGTATCATCCAATTCATCCCAAAATACAATGAATTCCAAATATGAATACTAATGAAGAAACAAAATCATATAATTGAAACTAAAAATACAGAATTTCAATTTAGAAACATTAATCCAATGGCAGAGGAGGAGGAACGCGCGGATGCCAGCGGAGGAGGAGCGTGCGGAGGCGGAGTGCACGGATGCCGGAGGAGGAGGAGCGCGCGCGGATGCCGGAGGGGGAGGAGGAGCCGCGGATGCCGGAGGAGGAGGAGGAGAAGCACGCGGATGCAGCAGGAGGAGGAGGAGGCACGCACGCGGATGCCGGAGGAGGAGGAGGAGGAGGAGAACGCGGATGCCGGAGAAGGAGGAGGAGAAGCACGCGGATGCAGGATGAGGAGGAGGAGGCGCTTGGGTGCCGGAGGAGGAGGAGGAGCCGCGGATGCCGGAGGAGGAGAAGCACGCGGATGCAGCATGAGGAGGAGGAGGAGGCGTGCGGATGCCGGAGGAGGACGATGAGGAGCCGCGGATGCCGGAGGAGGAGGAGCGTGCGGAGGAGGAGCCGGAGGAGGAGATCCGCGTGGATGCCGGAGGAGGAGGAGCCGCGGATGCCGGAGGAGGAGGAGTGGGATGAGAGGTCACGGTTCGGGGAGGGAAGAAGAGAATGAGAGAAATTGAAAAATTAGAGGAAGAGAAAGAGGGAGAGATTGGAAATTTGAAACCAGCGCCCAATTTCTTGGATTCTCCCCCGCTTGGCATATCAGCATTTATGATGGGTGAGTGGGGTGGGAGAACGTGGTCCTCTCTAATTGCCCCACGTGGCCAGGGCCTTGCAAGGCCCTTGCAAGACCCTGGCCTCTAGCAAAATTGAAAGACTCCGGTCTGTTCAGGAGTTAGGTTCAGAAACCCTAAAAATTGTCACCATTATGAGACCAGGGACCGTCTTTATATAGAGGTAGGGATACTCTCCTATCACATCAACGAGACAGATCCAACAGATGGGATTAAACAATTTCCATATTTAGAGATGATGTGCGTGCTTGATTAGAGCATTAGGAATACTTTAGATCGGAGGATTTGAGTTAGATCGCGCGGATCAGGATTTTAGTGGTTGTAACTAGCTCAGGCTGATCAAACGGCCGGGATCCACGATCAAGCGATTATATAGAAATCCCCCTTTTTATCCCTTCTCTCGTTCCAACACTGTTTAGGGTCGCGGTCGAGGAGAGAGTGGAGAGAGAGAGAGAGCGGCGTTCGATAGATAGCAGGTTTGTTGCAGCCCTTTCCAATGTCAGAGTGGATATCATACCATGAAGGACATCATCATCATCATCATCATATAGAGAATGCCAAGAAGACTTTATATGATTTGGCTCATTATAGCCTGATTGATCAGATCATCATAGTATCCCACCTACGAACGGATAGACGGTCAAAGAGGATGGCTCATATCTCAGATGAAGCATGCATTGTTGATGCAGATATCAGTTGACAAGATCATGTCCCATGGTGGAGTTTGCCTACTTCAGCAGTTGACTGCTCAGCGCTGGCATTGCACCGTTTGAGGCATAGTATGATGTCTCACGCCGTCTTCCTACTGAGTGGGCAGAACTCGCAAAGACTTCACCCACGAGCTCAGACACCATCACCTAATCGTCAAAAGATCAGGACAGATCAGGTCAGATTTGACAGAAGATTTGCACAAGTCGAATGTGACAACCGTTTGAGTTTGCAGTTGACGATAGAGTGCCCTTAAAGAGGTCTCCATGCAGAGACCCAGATAGATTACATACAGAGTAGCGAGATCAGATGTTAGACAGGAGGCATGTCCCAAGAGGTTCCTACCCTGAGGTGTATTTCCCTGTTTTGTGTGGTTGGTCAGGTTGTGAGCCTGCTAACTCTCTTGTCTTGTGCATGTGTGTTGTATTTCTGTTCTATTGTTTTTAGTCCTACCCTTATCAAATTTTAGGTACTAAATTCCTTTAAGGGTGATAGGTTGTGAGGACCCATATCTCTAACCCGGTCCGACCTCATAGGTCAAGCGTCTGGTTCGGTTGGTTTGGCTCGGTTGGCATTGCTTAGCGATCTCCTTTGATCGTTATGGCTGAAGGGGTAATTTTGTAAATTACCCTTGGTGGAGTTGGTTTCACACACGCGTAGCGCACACATGGTCTTATAATGATGTACGTGCTTGATTAGACCATTAGAAGTACTCTAGATCGGATGATCTGAGTTAGATCGCGCGGATCGAGATTTGAGTGGCTGTGATTAGCTCAGGCTGATCAAACGGCCAGAATCCACAATCAAGCGATTATATATAAATCCCCTTTTTATCGCTTCTCCCGTTAGGGCACTGTTTAGGGCCGTGATCAAGGAGAGAGGGGAGAGAGAGAGCGGCGTTCGACTACGGCCAAAGGAGAGACCGCCGGTGGCGACCGCGGCCGGAGAGAGTGAGGCGGGGCTGTCCGCTAGTAGAGCTCGACTAAGACGTGGCCGGAAGAGGATCTCGACCAGCGTGGCGGCGCCGCTCATGATCGGAAGAGAGAGAGGACGGCCGTGGACAGAGGAAACCGGTGGTGTCTGCGTCGACGACTGGAGGAGGAGGACGACCTCTCGCACGATCCAGAGGTAGAGAATCTACCCTACTCTATGATTAGGATCCTAGGATGGGTTAGTGGCGGATTTCGATCAGATTTCTTCCCCTTCTCTGGCTTTGATGGATTTCGATGCTATTAGCTTGGGATTCCTACATCTGCTTTGTTTTCCGTGGCTTTATTGGTGTGCGATGATTTGTATTCTTGGCTCCTGCGGTGTTCTTCCTCTCTGCAGTATTCGTTTTCTCTGTTTCTCCCCTTGCTACCATGGATTGCTCGAGGTGTTGTGATTGATTGGATTGCTTGAGGTGTTTGGGTTTCCCTGTTTTCCCCTTGCACTCGGATTTGGATCTCTACTTCCTTCTTCTCTGTTGTTCGCAGCTGTGCTGGTGCTCTTCTCTTTCTACGTGCTATGATTGTTTGGACTTACTGGTTATAGTTGGGCTTGATGTCCGATGGCTTGGATTCCTTTGCTTCTGCCCTGTTTCCTTCTCCATTCTCCTGTGATGCTTTGTGCTCGTGGCTTGTGGCTGGTGCCCTTCTTTTCTTTTCCTGCCTTGGAGTGTCTAATGCAGTTAATATCCAATGTCAAACTTTTTAGTACAAGCTTGTACCAACTCTGGTGAATTAATTGAAGATTATAATGTAGTGCATTGTGGTAAAACCTTTGTAGTACCTGCTTGTCCCAATGCAGATGAATTGGTTGTTATCTAATCCGATACTATAGCCTGTGATATGTTTTCAGGTTCCTATATGGAATAGGTAGGACAAATTAAAAGGTGACTTACACTTCTGTTTTATAAATTAAGTGCAACCTTGAACTGCATGCCAGAACTTCGGACATGTCATGCTTTGCTTTAAATATCTCAAACTCGTCTCTGGATCATGGTCTCATGCCATTACTAAACCAAGCAATACTAAGATCACCTAACCCGTGCCTTTGTTGCCAAATGAGGCATGTCTTGATCAGTGTGATGAAGACCCCTTTTAGTTGTTATCTATTCCAACATGAATTCGATTAGCTTTTACATTTAGAAGCCGAACTTAGTAGCATTTGAATACCGATGCTAGATAGCATTTAATTTTCATTAGATATAGGAAATGCTTGATTGTTCAAGGCTCAGGACTTTCAACCGATTGAGCAAGGTGCCGACCGATCGGGAGCCAGGCAGAGGACTACATTGCGGGCTAATTTTGGAGTTTCCGTCATTTCTATTGAATTGACCTTGTATAATTGTTTGGATTGGATGTTACCCCTCGATTTGATTCTATGTCGAATGTTGCTATTGTCACTGTACTTAATTCTATTGCTATTCTTTAGTCCCATTTGTTCTCCCTCTATTTAACTCTTGTAATTTTATGTTGGTTACTTCAATTATGTATTATTATATCATGTAATTATGCCTAGGGCCGGCTGTGTGTCCGGTTCTATTTAATTTGTGGGTTAACCAAGGGAGTGATGCCCCTTGGGAATATTTAGATTAAAAAGGACGAAGGTGTGCCCTTATTTGATGATTGATATCATGCATGGTTTGGCTATAATATGTATGTATGCTCGTAGGCTTCATTTATACTTGTTCAATGCTAAATGTCTATAATATATGCATAGCCCATGAGATGTTCGATGAAATGCCAAATAGAGATGGCACGAGATAAATTATTACGAAATACAATGTGTGGTTAATTAATGCATAGCTTGCATGTTGGTAAGCCTTGTAGAGGCATGAGTGATTATTTTCCAATGTTGGTATGCTTCAAGTTATGGGATGCTAGTAAAGCTCTTGAGGAGCTTGGATGCCCAATACATAGCTTGATGCTAGTGAACTCATAGTGGATTATAATGGTAACTTTATGTTATATCTATGTCTTGTTAGCCTCTTGTATGCCTTTGTAATCCTAGCCTTGCGTATGCTTATTCGTTTATCTCTTTTTTAACATGATACATGCTATATTTGACATGTTTGATGGAATGTCATATAGAAACACCAAGCCTAGTTGATTGTGCAGGCTCATGCATAATATTTCTATTAGAGGCATTCAAACTAGGTGGTAGGTGATGGGTTCGATCGCTGATTTGGGGGTCTCGGGTAGTCCGGATCCAGCCCTAGGATTGGGTGTCACGCTCCAACCGAGAAAACTCATCCAGGCCGGCGCCGTGAGCCAACCCTAATTCTAATTATCAATTTGAAACTCTAATCAATCGAACAAATCTACAAGTACGATATCCAACATACAACTGATAATAACCCTCATATACATGTTTATACAGAAATTTCAAAATTCCTCAAAGAGGGAAATTATACATTTATGTAATTATGAAAGTACAACTATAAATTGAAAGATAAGAACTCCAGGGTCCTCAGGCACCTCCTGATGTCGACGCACCACCAAACGTTTGCCCGGTTGGAATAGCGGACGAAGAGCTGGCGCATGCACCTGCAAAACGCAGCCCGGGTAGAAGTGAGCGATAAGCTCAGTAGGGTTCTAATCTACGTCACACAAAAAGGAAGGGGAGCACAACTGTGTCGCCTCCTCGCCTAAGTCTAAGGTATGCCAGGGCCCTATACCCTCGTCGATGTCCCTAAGGGCTCCAGTCATGCACCTCCATAGAAATGGTAACATGCAGGACCACCCTTATCCAGGAAAGAAGAGCCCTCTTCCTGAGGACACATATAAGGCGACACCGACTTACATCCTTAGCATTTCGCTCTGGTGCTGACACGACCTCTACACCTCAAACAACAGTGTATTCCTGTTTCCAAAATACTATTCTCGAGGGAAAAATAATTTAATAGTACAATCGGATCCTGTACCTTACTATCCAACCTCAATCCTAAGGCTAGATCCGAGCTGCCCGAGCCATCGGATCGGCAAAACCCCTATTCGCCCAAGTCTTAGCCTAATGTTTCTAATGTAATCAAATGCATGCAATGTTCATGAGCACATAAATATATCAGATCATACAACTATATGTCAAGCGGTATACATGTCACACCCCGACCCAGTATACATGTCACAACTTATTGGTCAAGAAACCAGTCAAAGCTCATTAAGCTAGGGGGTATTTGCAAAAATACCTAATGTGATTAATTGTTACAGGCTAATTTATACTCCCAAACCAAACAAAGTTAGCTTTCATAAGTAAAAATTATTCTCATTCCAGGCATGTTGTAACTAAAACAGTTAAGTTTTATCCCTCTATTGATACGTAAATAACATGTAACTATTAGCCTTACTAATTATTACTCATAATATCCCCCTCCGTAATTATTACTCATATTCACCCTTAAATTTTAGGCTCATACCAAACACACCACCTTTATAGGTAACACATTTTGGATGCAGAGGGACTCAAACGTAGGACGGTGGCTACAAGATTGGATATAATCCAGAAGCTTTGTTTTGTTTGTAAGGCTAGGTATGTACTCTCTGGGATTTGTTGCTAAATAGGACCCATGGTATTCACATTTTGCACATTAGGACCCCCTCTCATGTTTTTTTATATAATAGGACCCCATACACGTAAGGAAGACGTGTATAAACTAATACGCATATAAACAATAATTATACGCGTACCCATGATACGTGTATAATTAAGAATTATACGCGTATTAGTTTATACTCATGTTTTTTATATGTATGGGGTCCTATTATGCAAAAAAACATGGGAGGGGGTCACAAAGTGTAAAAAGTGAATATCATGGGTCCTATTTTGCAAAACGTTCGTACTCTTTGCCTAGTGGTAAGTGCAATATGCACACCATTTGCACATCTAAGCCAAGAAAATTAATGTCCAGCTATTAAAAAAAAATAAGTGTTGTGAATCACATGTAAATGATCGCTACCTAACAACATTTATGAGGGTGGAAATTTTTGATCCCTCATTTATCTGGTTGTATGAGATGTGCCTATAAACAGGCATGGATGAAACGGAAGAGATGAGAGGAAGCCATCTGATACTTCTCATACCTATCTGTGCATCTTCTTACTGCTATTATAGTCTTTGTCCCGAAGACTTACAATACTTCTCCCTCTTGCCTCTTTAACTTTCTACCTTATATATATATATATATATATATATAGACACACACACATGTAGTGTGTTCTCAAACACACAAATAATACAACATGTTATTAGCATGAAACTCTACCAGAATAAGATCGTCATGTATATCTCACTAACCTCTGTTTTATATTTATTCTTGAAATATCATCATTTTTTATTTAGATATATAGTGCCTGAAGCACACATAAGTTTGTACCTGAAATACAAATTAAGAGAGTGCCTGAAGCACACAACTTCAGTGCCTGGAGCACAAGTGACTATTGTGAGTGCCTGAAGCACACAAATTTGTACATGAAGTGCAAAATTATTTTAGTACATGAACTACACATTGCCATGGTGTCTGTAGCACACATTGAGATTTTTGTACAAGAAGTACAAATATTTTCTATATCATAAGTATATATAATAAAATTTTATTTTATTGCTTATATGATATTTAATTATTTCAAGTTGAGGATTTTGATATCTGCAATGCATTTGCATCATTCACTATGCTATATGTAAATTTTAGTATAAAGTTTATCGGCCCTTCGGGGCCACCCAAGTGGTCAGCACGGTCGCTCGGACTTATGGGAATGAAGTCTACGGTTCGAATCCGGATTACTGATCCGCCAGGGAAACCTGGGCTAAAAAAAAACAAAAAAGGAAAAAGAAGAAAGGAAAAAGAATTTTTTTTTGCTGCTATTTCCTTTACTTTATTTAATTCTTGGCATATTTGTTTTGTATAGTTTGATCATGACTAGTTTAGTGAAATTAGAGTTCGTCCTCCTGGATGTTACCGGCTGACTACTTATCCTGGGCATTAGATGCCAAACTCCATCTTTGTGAGGCCCGCTGGGTCTACCGTGGGACAAGATGTCTGCGCCTGGAGGGCGGGGCTGAGTCGGGTAGCCGGGTAAGCAATTCCACAACGCCTGGGTATGGTCCGGGGTTCGATATAAGTATATAGTAAGTCTTTAATAGACACAACGCGTTTTAAAGCCGTGCTGGCAGTGATCTGTCAGAAAACTCCAAGATTAAGCGTGCTTGCCTTGGAGCGGTCCCGGGATGGGTGACCTACTGGGAAGTTTTCCCAGATTTCTGCGGTGAGCCAAAAGCGGACAATATTGTGTCGGGTGGGGCCCTCGGGTGGATCCTGGTCGGACTTGGAGCCCGCGGGCCGGGGCCCAGTGGAGGGCCGGGGTGTTACAATCTTAATGCTAGAAAAATGGGAAGCACTACAACAATATCAAATGAAAAAGATAGTGTCATTATATTTCTCCGTCACCACATTCACGAGGATCTAAAAAATGAGTACCTTGTTGTGCGGGACCCACTAGATTTGTGGAAAAATTTGATTGATAAGTTTCAACACTTAAGAACTATTATCCTCCGCAATGCCCAATACGACTGAATGCACTTACGTTTTTAACATTTTAAGATCGTTAGTGAATACAATTCAGTCCTTCACAAGATGACCTCTCAATTAGAACTATGTGGCCAACCCGTATCCGACCAAGACAAACTTGAGAAGACCTTCTCGACCTTCCACACCTCGAACCTGATTTAACAGCAACAGTATAGGTAACGTGATTATAAGAAGTATTCTTCACTGATTGATGACTTACTTAGAGCTGAAAAACATAACCAAATCATGTTGAAAAATCATGAGTCCCGTCCCTATGGTTCTGCTCCATTTACAGAAGCAAATGCTAATGCCTATCGTGTACACGGCCATAAACGTGGTCGTGGACGTGGACGCGGACGAGGACGAGGTCTTGGTTGTGGGTGAGATAATGATAGGTTTCATTATTATCATGAAGGATACAGTGCCCCTCAATCCCTCTCTAAAAATGATCATGTAGGGAGTAGAAAGAGAAAGGAGCCTCATGAGTAAATCTATAGGAGAAGGGATGATAAGTGTTACCGATGTGAAGAGAAAGGGCACATGTCTCGCACCTGTCGTACGCCCAAGCATATTGCGGAGCAACATACAACAAAAGGGAAGAAGAAGTGTGTTGAGATGAACATCACGGATTTTGACGGGCTGGCTGATATCTTACTCTCTGATGACCCAATGGTTGGTACATCTCTTGATGTATCGGACTTCCTCGCATGTCCTGAAGACTGGATGGATACTAACTAGTGTTATGTAATATGACTAGTGTGCTTTTATTCTATTGGTATGAGCTTGGCTTGTTATCTTTATGTACTTTAGAGTTCATGAATATTCTATGGATATATCTACTACTCTAATTGTTTCCCATATGGATGACGATGCATGTCTTGCAGATAGTGCAACAAAAAATACGATACTTCGAGATCATAAGTACTTTTCACAGTTAATATTGAAAGAATCAAATGTTAATACAATATCTGGTCATGTAGATCTGATTGAAGGCTCTGAAAGAGCAACAATAGTTTTTTCTAGAGGAACAAAACTATCAATCGAGGATGCTTTATACTCCACTAGATTCAGAAGGAATCTACTTAGTTTCAAGGATCTACGTAGTATTGGATATCATGTTGAAATGACAAGTGAAAGTGGTGTCGAGTATTTATGCATCATACTTAAAACTTCATGTCAAAAGCATGTACTTGAAAGACTTCCTGCCCTTTCCTCTGGTCTATATGATACAAAAATAATACCAATAGAATCGCATGTTGTGATACACCAAAATTGCTTTTATCCAAAGGAGTTTATACTTTTGCATGATCGACTTTGTCATCCTGAATCGATGATGATACATCGAATCATTAAAAATTCACATGGGCATAACCTTAAGAACCAGAAGATTCTTTTACCCAATGAATATTTATATGCTTCTTGCTCCCAAGGGAACTGATAGTGAGACCATCACCCTGTAAGGTCACCTCTGAATCCCCAAATTTCTTGGAGCGAATTCAATGTGATATATGTGGGCCTATTCATCCTTATAGTAAACCATTTCGGTACTTTATGGTCCTGATAGATGCATCCATACGATGGTCATATGTATGTCTTCTATCCACTCGTAACATTTCTATTTCTAAGCTTTTAGCTCAGATTATTCGGTTAGGAGCCCAATTCCCAGACTACCCTATCAAGACCATAGGTTTAAATAATGCTAGTGAGTTTACCTCTCAAACGTTTAACGACTATTGTGTATCGATAGGGATAAATGTTGAACACCATGTTGCATACATACATACTCAGAATAGCCTAATAGAATCACTTATTAAACGTATCAAACTTATAGCAAGACCATTGCTTATGAGGTCTAAGTTATGTATATCTGCTTGGGGACATGTTATATTACATGCAACATCTTTGATCCGTATCAGACCATCTGCATATAATAAATTCTCACCATTGCAACTTGCTTTTGGTCAGCAACCAAACATTTTCCACTTGAGAATTTTTGGATGTGCTATTTATGTTCCAATTCCCCCACCCCAGAGAACCAAGATGAGTCCTCAACGATGACTTGGGATTTTTTTTTGCTTTGATTCTCGTTCTATCATTCGATACATTGAGCCTTGATAGGAGATTTGTTTAAAGCACGCTTTGTCGACTGCCACTTTGATGAGTCAGTTTTCCCACATTAGGGGGAGACAAGAAGAAACCAGAAGCTCAGAATGAAATTGTTTGGTATACCTTGACATTGTCTCATCTTGATCCTAGGTGGAGTCAAGTTGAACTTGAAGTTCAGAAGATCATACATTTGCAGAAAATTATGAAGCTGATGCCTGATGCATTTACTGATTCACAATGGGTGATGAGATCTCAATAAATGTTTCCATCACGGATTGATGTTTCCGAAGAACAATATGAGGATTCTAAAGCATGTGAATTTAAAGCACGCCAGAAGCGTGGTAGGGCTGTTGGCGCCAAGGAAAAAGCCCTAAGGAAAAGAAGGGCAAAGGGACAAACTGGTCAGGATATTGATACTCCAGAAGAGATTGAAAAATCTGAGGTTTGTATTCCGAATCAATTCGAAGGGTTCCCTCCTGAAGAGATCCAAAAACGTCCTGATGAGGCTCAGAAACCTCATGAAGAGGTTGATGTGCTTACAGAAGAGGTTGAGATCTCAATAAATTGTGTGCACACTGGGAAAAGATGGAATAGAAATAAAGTGATTATCGATGACATATTTACATATACAGTTGCTCTTGATATTACCAGAAGTAATGAAGAGCTTGATCCAAAAACTGTCGAAAAGTGTCAACATTGAGTTGATTGGCCAAAATGGAAGGAAGCTATTCAAGCTGAATTAAACTCACTGGCAAAACGAAATGTTTTTAGACCTGTAGTCCAGACACCAGTTGGATACAAATGGGTATTATTGCGCAAGCGAAATGAGAAAAATGAAATAGTGTGGTATAAGTCACAGCTTGTAGCACAAGGTTTCTCACAGAAACCCGGTATAGACTACGAGGAAACATACTCTCCTGTAATGGATGCAATAACCTTTCGATTTTTAATTGGTTTAGCAGTCTCAGAAAGATTGGAAATGCATTTAATGGACGTAGTCACATCATACCTATATGGGTTACTAGATAGTGACATTTATATAAAAGTCCTTGAAGGACTAAAATTGCTTGAAGCATATAAATCTCGGGATCTGTATTCTATTAAACTTCAAAAATCCTTATATGGGTCAAAAGAGTATGGCCGGATGTGGTATAATCGACTCAGTGAGTATCTTCTAAAAGAAGGATATGTGAATAACTCAGTTTGTCCATGCGTATTCATCAAGAAAGCAGCCTCTAGATTTGCTATTATTACGGTATATGTAAATGACCTGAATCTAATTGGGACTCCAAAAGAGCTCATAAAGGCATCTGACTATCTAAAGAAGGAATTTGAAATCAAGGATTTTGGAAGGACTAGATTTTGTCTTGACCCGCAGATGGAATATCTTACAAGTGGAATATTGGTTTACCAAACAACATATACAGAAAAGGTCTTTAGGCAATTCTATATTTACAAAACCCATCCATTGAGCTCTCCAATGGTTGTCCGATCTCTTTATGTGAAGAAATATCCTTTTCACCCTCAAGAAGATGGTGAATAACTTCTTGGTCATGAAGTACCATATCTTAGTGCATTGGAGCTCTCATGTATCTTGTAAATTACACACGGCCTGATATAGCATTTGTAGTCAATTTATTAGCAAGATTTAGTTCTGCACGAACCCGAATGCACTGGAATGAGATCAAACACATATTGTGCTATCTTCGTGGCACTACAGATCTCGGACTATTTTTCCAAATGATTTGATACCACAGTTAGTTGGCTATGTAGATGCTGATTATCTTTCTTATCCACATAAGGCCAAGTCACAAACCGGGTATATCTTTCTCTAAGGTAACACTGCTATATTTTGGAGATTTATAAAGCAGACACTAATTGCCACATCTTCAAATCATTCTGAGATACTTGCTATTCATGAAGTAGGTCGAGAATGTATCTGGTTAAGAAGTATGATACAGTATATTCAATACAGTTGCGGGTTATCTTCAATCAGGAATATCCTGACGATATTATATGAAAATAATCTAACTTGCATTGCTCAAATTAGAGGCGGATATATCAAAAGTGATAGAACCAGGCATATATCTCCAAAATTCTTCTACATGCATGAGCTCCAAAAGAACGACAATATTAACACTGCCACCTCTTCAAATCATGAAGCAGACACTGTGGTAACACTGCTATATCTTGGAGGTTTATGAAGCAGGCACTAACTGCCACATCTTCAAATCATGCTGACATACTTGCTATTCATAAAACAAATCAAGAATGTATGTGGTTAAGAAGTATGATACAGTATACTCAAGACAGTTGTGGGTTATCTTCAATCAGGAATATCCCAATGATATTATATGAAGATAATACAGCTTGCATGATACGAGTCGATCCGACTCGACCAACTGGACCAGCGCCTAGAAGAGGACTCAAACTGGTTTAGCCTCTTTCCTAGTTTGACTTGGACTTCCCTAGTTCAAACTAGAGTATTTAATTAGGATTTATTATTAGTCTTTTATATTTAATTGAGTCCTAGTTGTTATTGCTTTCCTAGTTGATATTTGTTTGTTAGGAATTAATTAAAGAGTTCTATTTTGAGTTAGTAAGTTGAGTTTGAGTTTGGAAGCCTTATTACTTGCTAATTAAGCAATGGGGTTTTCTAGTTGGATTAGGACTCAGTCAAGGCCTCTATAAAAGGACCTCAGTAGCTTTGTAAAATGAGGGAGGGAATTATGATGAATTAATGAGAGTAGAGTAGTTAGTAGAATACTTTCTAGGAGTAGAGTTAATGTAATTTCCACCAGAAATCCACCATTGATCCACCTTCTTCCCCACTGGTCACCTTCTCCGCAGCCGGCACCGCCTCCATCGGTATTTTTCTCTCCCCACCACTTTCTCTCTCCGTCACATCAGCGCCACATCACCATCACTGTTCATCATCTCCTTCCTCTCTTTCGCGTGTCCGAACCCTAGCCTTTCGCCGGCCATCCCTCCCTACCTTCTCTCCGGCCGTCCTCGTCACTGACCAAGGCCACCATCCTCTTACCCGAGCCCCCACGACCTCGGCCAACCCCTCCATCACCTTCGTCGTCTTCCCTGGCGGAACCCCTGGCCACCCAACCTCACAACCGCCGCCCTCACTCAACCCGATCTAGTCCCTAAACCCTTCTAAAACCCTGGCTACACTGCCTTAGCCCTCCCTCCGGTCTTCTCCAACGTCCTAAAGCCCCGCATAACCCTCACCGACGTCTCCGACGCCGATCCCCTCTAAACCCACCACCGTTGACCTCCTAGATCCGGCCGATCCGCCACCTATCTCCCAGATCCGAGCCGTTGGATCTCTTCCCCACCGCCCGGTGACCTCTCAAGCCGGTATCCCGACCGCCGATGACCTTCCAACGCTGCTGATTCCCCTCCGGCGATCCTCAGCCATCGGATCCACCTTAGCCTCTCTCTCAGCCACTCTTGGTTGACTTCGTCAACCGGATCCATCCAACTTGACTTGGTCCAACCACTTAACCCAATCAGACTTGATCAGTCAAGTCTAATTCCGATCAGACTCAATCCAGCCCAATCCAACCAAGCATGATCCAATTCCTTGTGCCAGATCCGAACCAGCTCAAGTCAGATTTGATCCAGCTAGCCAGATTCAGCCAATCAAGCCTGATCAGACTCTATTATGATCAATTGGAGCAGTAGAGACCCGGTACGAGAGAATTGCGAGTAGACCGCTGGTATCAACTTGGTGGTCAAAGATAACTCAGACTCCGAGGCAGACCCTTATTCCAGCTGCAATCCAGATTGCGAAACCTGACTGTCACACCCCAACCCAAAAAACCCATCCGGCCCGGGACGTGAGGGTCCTAAACTCATTTCTAAAATCGAAGGGCGAGAGTTTTCCCTGTATTTCCTCAATTTGAACCCTGTGCAGTTTACAATTTCACCACAAATTTAATACAATAAATAAAACAATTCTAAATTCAACATTAATACAATTCTATTATTATCATCTCACTTACTGACACAGGTTCTTGTACAACATCTATTTACACAGTAATTCCACCAACCCTCATCACATAAATTAATACATATAACCAAATCCTCGAAGAGGGAAATTATACATTTAATCAAACTGCAGATGTACAATTATTAACAGAAGGGAAAACAACAGGATCGTCAAGTTCTCCTCGAAACTCCAAGTCCACGATCATCTTGAGAATGGTGCGCCAATGCCCAGAAGATCACCTGAAAGGAAATGACTGCATCGACATGCATCGCCGATGCGGCCCAGGTAGGAGTGAGCAACAAAGCTTGCTCAGTAAGGTTCTACTCTACGTCACACTCAAGGAAAGGGAACTGCAAATATGTTGGGTCTCATCACGGGTCAAGGGGACTCTCTCTACGCCCACGGCCTACTCCAGGGTACGGACACAGGGTTGGTAACTCCTGTACCAACCGCCGCCCCTATTCCCACGGGTCACAACCCTATCGGCGAAGCAAGGTGGTGAGCACAACGGGCTAGGACACAGTGCGAGTGTATCGCCGCTACCCCGTCGCCTATCACGTTCTCATCCATCATGCACAGGGAAACATAACAACGGAGGTAGGACACAGCATGGTGCGTAAGCCCTACAGAGCACACCGTTCTGAAACCACGACACGACCACTACACCTCAAGAACCACGATTCAAGTCAACTACTTAATGTCCTCAAACATGATACATGAAAACATGATACATGATCACATCAACACAATCTTACCTAAATCCTCAACTAATCAAACCCCGGTCCTAAGGGTAGATCCGGGCTACCCGAGAACCCCGGATCGGCGATGGAAACCATCGCCTACCACCTAACCTGAATGCCTCTAATGCAATCAGATGCATGCAATGCTCAGACACATGAATACAGAAATAGAAGCATGCAACAATATGCCAAAACAACATACACGGGCTAGGCGAAGCGTCAAGCTTGCCAAAGGGTAAGCATAGCATGGGTCTACATCAAATAAAGGTCTAACTAACAATTAAAGATCTATCAAATACAAATACGGCAACACAGGCCGTAAACAAGCAAACACGCAATTCCATCAAAATTTCGGCATTACAACAGCATATATATAGCCGTCTACCGAACTTTCTACAAAGGGGCACACCCCCAGCCACACAATTACAACAATCAACTACAATTATAATATACATCAACTAGGGCACACCTTTGGCCCATTAAATTATCTAAACATCCCAAGGGCATGACTCCCTTGGTTTAACCACGAGCCTCACATAGGGCTTATATATATATATATATATACATAGATGCATAAGACGTACAAGGTTACAGTAGTATGAAAAGTAACTAAAATGAGGTGCATGCTATGATTCTCAACCAACTCAACCATTTAATGTAAAACTAGGTATACATACCCTCTAACATAATTCCAAATACATGCATATATACTAGGCATGCTTGTCAATTAACAACTAGCTAAGCAATGGAAAATAGTAACAAAACAGAAATGCCGAAAAGCCAAGGTCTAAACATCTAAATTCTGCTAATTAAGCATACTCCAATTCACATAAAGATATTAGACATGTTCGCTCTTTAATTGCTAAGTAGAGGGGATTAGTAACTAGTTAATCAAGCCGAAACCGTGGATTAAAATATCTAAAAATTATCAAATTAGACATACCAATCCTAGATGTCACTAGGAGCCTTTGCTATGTGATTCTAGAAAGATTAAACACCATGAGCATCAAAATCCACTAACATTATGCATTTTCGGATTTGCTACAGTAGCTATAATTAGAGGCGATGAAATCTTTGCAATTCGATGTCCAAACGACGTCGGATTCCAAATTAAACTTAGGTAGGTGTAGATTTGCATGCTAGGAAATATGCTGATTAAGAACTAGATTGATTACAAGATTAAAACTCCCGGAAATCACTAATCAAATCACTAATCACTTCCTCATCGCAGATCCGAAGAAAACTCACCATAAATCGTACAAAACTCCGAAAATTATAAAATCAGCGGCAATTGAAAGAAGATCCGGAGATCTACAACCTTCACAATGAAGGCTTCACGAGATTCCTCATGGAAAAACGCCAGAACGGCACAGAGCATGGCTGGTTGCACATAACAGGGCCTAAAATCCAAATCCGGGAAGAACATATGGGTTAAATCCCATAAAAATCCATCAACACACGATTGGACCTAGGTATGATGAAATCCAAGTTCAGGGAAGCAAGCATGTGGAAGAAATCCACAACGAATCCAAATCAAAACCCTCTTATCATATCCGAACTCCAAACAACCAAAACCAGTCAACATCTAGCATGAATAGCATGAAAGAGATGAAGGACACACCCACAATCACAAGAAGTTCCTACGCTAAGACTGAATCAAAGGTTCAGGTAGGAAACCCTACCTCACAGTTCGGAGAAGAAGAGGAAAGGCCGGAACTTGGCTTCCCGACGTCGTTCCAGGTGTTGCGGCTCGGCGGCGGCGGAGGAACTCCAAGGGAACGCCGGCGGATGTCATCGATCGGCGATAGGGTGGCTTCCGGCGAACTTGGGAGGGAGGTAGGGGAGCAGAGAAGGGTCGGATCCGAGCATAAAGGGAACTGGGGAACCCGAGATCGGTGAGGGGAAGCTTGGGGAGTAGCGGCGGCCGGCGACGGTGGTGAAGAACCTCCGGAGAGAAGAGAGGTCGGCTGGATCGCGAGCGAGGGGAAGAATGGGAAGTTGTCGCACGAGGAAAAAGAAATAGATAATTAGTGTTTACACCAAAACAAGCAAACTTATTAATAGGTACACCACTATCATTAGTTTTAATGTGTAAACACCATTTTGAGACAGTTATGGTCAGTTACGATTAATTATGTATTTTTTATGACTATTTTACCCCTCTGACGACCCAAATCCTAATATTATATTTTTAATTACGGCGACACCCTCCACTCCTCGCAGCCACCCTCCATTCTCTGATCCGTGGTCACCACCATCTCCTTCGCCCCTCCCAACGGCCTCGCAACAACCCCATCTGTCTAAACGGCAAGAATCGTTGCTCTACTACTTAGATTTGGCGTTTTCCAAGAGGAGTTGTACCGGCGGCTGTGGCAATGCATTGGTTGGAGAGCTTTCGAGGGTTTTAATTGCATGCTATTGATTGATGTAGCTGGAGAAAGGTGGGTTTCGAGTGGTAGGCGTTCTTAGATCTCGAGAAAGGTGGATCTTGTCCAATACCTGGATTTTTTTATTTTTATTTTTTTTGGTAGGTGTTCTTAGATCTGATGGGGAGAGATGGAGTTTCATTTTGAATGGAAAATTGAATGGTTTTGGTTTTGCGAAAGTCTAATTCGCCTTTACTTTTTGTTGTTTTTTATGTGGAAGTAGTTCCAGAGCTTGATTTTTGAGTGAAAAGTGATCTTCTTTGCAAATTTATTCTCTTTGTAATATTCTTTTTACGGTATTCTCTTTTCTGTTTTGATTAATGTTCATGAATGGATTTAAGTTTTCTCTTTATAAAAAGAGAAACTAAATCCAAAAATGATTTTGTGCTCAAACATGTTATAGAGTGTTCTCTTTTCTGTTTTCATTAATCTACATGAATGCATTGCATTATTCTCTTTGTAGTTTACACTTTTCTCTTTTCCATCCATATACTTGAATGGTTTGGATTATTCTCTTTTCTCTTTTCCTTTTTCTATTTTCAATGTGGATTCCGCCGGCCGCTTCCAGCAGCTCCTTTTGAACTCTTGATGAAATCGTCGCCGTCGCTTTTCTCTTTGCAGTATTCTCTTTGCAGTATTCTCTTTTCAGTTTTTAATTAATGTTCATGAATGGAGGTGGGAGCAGCGGCGGCGGCGGATCTGGAGGTGGGAGCCGTCCGGATCTGGAGATGGGGGGTGTTTTAAAGGGGATCTAGTGATAATAATAGAGAGAAGGGTATAAGAGTCTTTTAAACTCTAAGATGATGTATATTAATCAAAAATGAAAAAGAGAAAAATGAAAAAGTGAAAAGTGAAAAGAGAAAAATGAAAAATTAAAAAGTGAAAAGAGAAAAATGAAAATAAAAAAATGAAAATAGAAAAGAGAAAACAGAATACTGAAATCCATCCATGTATATTAATCAAAAAGAGAAAAGAGACGATTCTGGCCATTCATGTATATTAATGAAAAAGAGAAAAGAGAATACTACAAAGAGAAAATAGCACAATCCAAACCATACATTAGCTCTAAATCCTCTTTGATAGGTATTCTCTTTTTACAAAGAGAATACTGGAATCCATTCATGGATATTAATCAAGAAGAGAAGGGGAAAATATGCAAATATTGCATAATCACATAATACTCTTTGATAGGTATTCTATTTTTACAAAGAGAAAACTGAAATCAGTATTCATGTTTTCTCTTTGTAAAAAGAAAAAAAGGAAAATACGCAATCGTTGTATGATCACCTAATACTCTTTGATAGGTATCTGTTTTATAAATTCACTTTTTATAAAGAGAATACTTATAAATAGAATACTTACAAAGAGAATACTATAATGCATTCATGTATATTAATCAAAAAGAGGAAAGCGACGATTCAAGGCATTCATGTATATTAATGAAAAAGAGAAAAGAGAATACTACAAAGATAAGAGAAGAGAGTACAGGAATATATTCATGTATATGAATCAAGAAGAGAAGAGAGAAATCTGCAAACAATGTATGAGCAAATATTTCTTTTTGATAAGGATTCTCTTTTTACATGATGAATAGAGGTATTCTCTTTTTACAAAGAGAATACTGAGAGTTATTCTCTTTTTTCAAAGGGAACGCCGGATCTGGGGCGGCGACGCCGGAAGGGGGGCGGGGGACGCGGAAAGGGGGGCGGGGGACGCCGGATCAGGGCGGGGGGCGGCCGGATAGGGGCAAGGGACGCAGGGAACGCCGGATCTGGGGCAGCGACTCCGGAAGGGGGGCGGGGGACTGATGAGTGCATGAAAGTGCACTCTAAATAGCCTTATAACCATCTCAATTGCTAGATTATTATCCTTAATCAGCATCTTTATTACTATTTTTATATCTATATGTTGCTTCACATGGTTGTTTGAAAAATGCAGGAAATTGGAGCTAAAAGAAGCTGAAAAGAGTATATGGATCAACTTCAACAATTAATCTGTAGCTGTTCATGAAGAACCAGATGATGTGCCATATATGGTTGGAAAGCTCTTGAAGTGTAGATTCTGGGGAATTTTACGGTTCGTGATTCCGAGTTTCCTAGAGGAAGTTACGGCAATTTCAGTACCGATGCGCAGTCTGAATGACAGAAAGGAAAATAAGCTGGAAGTCCGAGCGATCCGCCGATCGATCGGACCTCACAGAATCGTGACAGAATATGCATTTTTTGGCTGAATATGATCCGATCGATCCCTCCTTCGCTCCTATAGGGTCCGATCGATCCGACACCAATGGTCCGATCGATCGGACTCGGAAAAAGTCAAAAACAGCGGATTTTTACTCAACCAATCGATCCAACATTCATAATCCGATCGATCGGACTTGGGAATTAAAGGGTGACAGAACGTATGCTTTTTAGAGGAGCAGAGTTCGATCGATCCGTCCATCGATCGGACACGGGCGAAGTTAGAAGATTGGAGATTTCAAGAGACCGATCGATCCAACATCCCGAGAAGGATTGATCGGACTTGCCTAGTGACGAAAATCAACGGTTTTGATTAATCCGAGTTTACTAATTCTTGGACCCTATAAATAGGAAACTTAGGGCTAATCAAAGGGGACTTCTTGGACGTTTTTGGAGGCTCTTTCTGGACGTTTCCTAAGGGAAGAAGATGAAGGAATCTCCATCCATGGCCGAGTAATCCACGGGCATGGCGGACGGATGATCTAGCGAGGACTAGGGCTTCTTCTCCAACAATGGTTCATAGTTTTTAATCTTTATTGTTAAACTCTTCTTATGTATTGGATCTTCACAGATTGCTTTGTGGTTAAAAATTATTATAAATCCAGTCATGCTTCTTTTATGATATTGTGATCCCATAGTTATCTCCTTTGATTCTCCTGCCGAGTCTCGTGAGACCTTTGCTATGCATTGCCCGTAATGACAGCTGGTATTGTGTATTCTTAGGGATCTGGTAAGACAAGGTTGGGGCTCTAACCCGTGAGATCTTTGCTATGCATTGCCGATTGTGAGAGTTGGTATTGTGTATTCTTAGAGATCCGGTTAGAGTTAGGGCTTTGTCCCGATGAACTTTTGCTGCGCGTTGCCTGTAGTGACAGCCGGTATCGTGTATTCTTAGGTTTGGTTGGATGAAGTTAGAACTATAAAAAGGAAGAACCAATCGTAGGAAG
>OY986963.1:29919489-29957584 GCA_963920575.1 Narthecium ossifragum | reverse complement strand
TGGGCCCGTTGGAATTTCGATTTTGGGAGGAACTCTGGGCGGTGGCGGCTTCCCTGCTGATTTGGGAGTAGGTGCAGGCCAGCGGTTTGAAGACCCACTCTCTTTAGAGCCGGCCCTCCATCCCCCACCACGAGCCTCTCTTAGTTGCTTTTCAACCTTGGCCGCCAACTTGCAAACATCTGTCAGGGTCAAGTAGGATTGCAGTTCTACTACATTGCGGAGCTCCAGGCGAAGTCCTCCTAAATAGCGAGCCACTGTTTGTTCCTCCGGTTCATCTACCTAGCACTGCAGTAGAAGGTGCTCAAATTCTGCTGTATAATCTTCAACAGATAGTTCTCTCTGTCGAAAATTATGGAGCTTTAGGTACATGTCCTGTCGATAGTTATCTGGCAGAAATTTCTTCCTCAAAATCTTCCGCATCTTCTCCCATGTAACTACTCGACTCTTGCCTTCTCGTACTCTTTGTTTTTTAACTCGCTCCCACCAAATAGAAGCGTGTTTTTTTAGTTTGATTGCTACAATTTTCACCTTTTTGTCTTCTGGAATATCTATGTATTCGAAGATCCGATCAACTGTTTGTAGCCAATCAATGAATTCTTCAGGATGCGATCTCCCATCGAACTCTGGGATGTCAACCCTGATGTCGAACTCCCGCTGCTGTGGTTGACGGACTCGAGAGACCGTTGTAGACGACGAGCTATCATCCTCATAGAACGGGTTCTCCAAGTCACCATCGCCACCCGCTGAATCCGGCCTTGCTGTCCTCGAGGCCTCCATCTGATCTATTCTCAGTTGCATCTGCTGGAGTTGCCGCATCATGTCTGTCATGTTGACCTCCAGTAGATCTCGCTCACGGCGTGGCCCTTCATCATCAAAGCCTCGTCCGTGAATCCCCCCGCGACGTTGTCCACGACCTCGAGCAGCCATACGAACAACCTGGCTCTGATACCACTTGATGCCGGAAACAATCGCTGACGATAGTCAATCTTCCTTCCAACCTAGAATCCACCTGGCAAAGGGATTGAAAGTTCAAGCTTCCCTGAGAAATCCACTCTGGGGCGGTAAGAACACAGCCCGTCGATCAAGGCGGTGGCTCCAAAAGGTTCTGAACGAATCCACGAACAGCACGTTTACGGGCACTCACCTAGATAGAAGAACAAGATAGAAGAAGTTCTTTAGGAGAGGAACAACTCTAGGGTTTGTATTTCTCAATCAATGATCAAAAGTTCCCTGCAACATACGGTTTTTTTGCCTATATAGTTAGAAGTCCGAAATTAATGACCCAGAAAGGAAAACCAACTAACTAGGACTCTTAAACAAGTTCAAGCCCAACTAGGACTAAACCAAATTAACGATAACCAAATCAAAAATAACTAAAGCAACTAGATAAGGCCGGATAACATCCGGATCTGACTCGAGTCCTCTATACTCGTCCTGCTACTCGCCGCGTCTCCCTTACTGAAGGTCGGCTGTAGCTCCCGCGTCACTTGGTTTCTCACCGTCGAGTCCGGAGCTACTGAAACAAGACGATTCGGTCCAGCCGCATAGAGCCTTTCTACCTGACTTGACTCAGGCCTTGAGGATAAGGCCAATTCCAAAGGAAGGGGGGATGATAAGAGTCGATCCGACTTGACCAATTGGACCTGCGCCCAGAAGAGGACCCAAACTGCTTTAGCCTCTTTCCTATTTTGACTTGGACTTCCCTAGATCAAACTAGAGTATTTAATTAGGATTTATTATTAATATGTTATATTTAATCGAGTCCTAGTTGTTATTGCTTTCCTAGTTGATATTTGTTTGTTAGGAATTAATTAAGAGTTCTATTTTGAGTTAGTAAGTTGAGTTTGAGTTTGGAAGGCTTATTACTTGCTAATTAAGCAAGGGGGTTTTCTAGTTGGATTAGGACTCAGTCAATGCCTCTATAAAAGGACCTCAGTAGCTTTGTAAAATGAGGGAGAGAATTATGGTGAATTAATGAGAGTAGAGTAGTTAGTAGAATACTTCCTAGGAGTAGAGTTAATGTAGTTTCCACCAGAAATCCATCATTAATCCACCTTCTTCCCCGCTGGTCACCTTCTCCGCAGCTGGCACCGCCTCCAACGGTATTTCTCTCCCCCCCCAACACTTTCTCTCTCCGCGCACGTCAGCGCCACGTCACCATCACTGTTCATCGTCTCCTTCCTCTCTTCCGCGTGCCCGAAAACTAGCCTTTTGTCGACCATCCCTCCCTACCTTCTCTCCGGCCGTCCTCATCACCGACCAAGGCCACCACCATCTTCCCCGAGCCCCCACGACCTCGGCCAACCCCTCCATCACCTTCGTCGTCTTCCCCGGCGGAACCCCTGGCCACCCAACCTCACAACCGCCGCCCTCACTCAACCCGATCTCGTCCCTAAACCCTTCTAAAACCCTCGCCACACTACCTTAGCCCTCTCTCCGGTCTTCTCGGACGTCCTAAAGCCCCGCAGAACCCTCTCCGACGCCGATCCCCTCTAAACCCACCGCCGTCGACCTCCTAGATCCGGCCGATCCGCCACCTATCTCCCAGATCTGAGCCGTTGGATCTCTTCCCCACCGTCCGGCGACCTCTCCTGCAGGTATCCCGACCACCGACAACCTTGCAACGCCGGCGATTCCCCTCCGGCAATCCTCAACCATCGGATCCACCTTAGCCACTCCCTCAGCTTTCAACCGGATCCAGTCAACTTGACTTGGTCCAACCACTTAACCCAATCAGACTTGATCCAGTCAAGTCTAATTCCGATCAGACTCAAATATAGCCCAATCCAGTCAAGCTTGATCCAATTCCTTGAGCCAGATCCGAACTAGCACAAGACAGACTTGATCTAGCTAGCCAGATTCAGCCAATCAAGCCTGATCAAACTCAATTCTGATCAATTGGAGCAGTAGAGACCCGATACTAGAGGATTGTAAGTAAACCACTCGTATCATTTTTATCACTCAAATCAGAGACGGATATATCAAAGGCGATAGAACCAAGCATATATCTCCAAAAATCTTCTACACGCATGACCTCCAAAAGAACGACGATGTTAATGTCCACCAAATACGCTCTAGTGACAACTTGGCCAATCTATTTACAAATGCTCTACCGACGACAACATTCAAAAACTTAGTGCATGACATCGGAATGCGTCGTCTCAAGGATCTCTTGTGCTAAGCACATGATGCTTGCCTTATACCTTCATGAGGGGGAGTCATCATCTTATAAGGTATTCCGCTACTGTACTCTTTTTTCTTCGTTAAGGTTTTTTTCCACTAGGTTTTCCTTGGCAAGGTTTTAACGTGGCAGTCTTGATAGCATAATACCTCTCTAAGCAAGAATGACGTACTCTTTTCCTTCGTTGAGTTTTTATCCCATTAGGTTTTTCGAAGTAAAGGTTTTAAACGAGACACATTCTTGTACTAATGGTCATTCAAAGATGAGTGTTGTGAATCACGTGTGAATGACAGCTACCTAATAGCATTTATGACGGTGGAAATTTTTCACCTCTCATTTGTATGGTTGTATGAGATTTGTCTATAAATAGGCAAGGATGAAATCAACCTTATAAGGAGCAAAAACGGTTACAACCGTTTACCTCCTATTAGTTTATTTACATGTATATTTTCCTAAGTTAACTTTGTATATTTTTATCATCTTTCCTAGGTTAGTTTTAAATATACATCCTTATAATTATAAGCCAGGAGATTAGTTTTAAATATACATACTTATCTTCTACCTTATAAGATCCAATGGTAGTTACTTTTATGACTCATCATCTGAGTCATAAACTTATACACACATGACATACACGTGACATACACGTGGTATAAAATTATAATTAAATAAAAAAAAAGATAGTGACTGATGTGACGTAAGTTATAATAGAGATAGTGGCCGTGCCATGTGGCATTGGCCCACCACCTAGTTGAATATATGAGAGGAAGACGTATGATATTTCTATGATATTTCTCATACCTATGTTTGTATCTTCTTACTGCTATTATAGTCTTTGTTCAGAAAACTTATAATACTTCTCCCACTCGTCTCTCTACGTTTGTACTTTATTTATTTAACAGATTAATTACTTTAGTCGATAACAAGCTACTGTACAAACTCAATAAATGTATTTTGATTAGTCATGCATGTGGGGGCTAGGGGGTTGTATCTTTCTTCTAGAAGGCCCATGTGCCCACCGGGGACCTTACTGCGAGCGACCAAGCCGTACCAAGCGTCTGCCATGCAATCCAGTGGCGCGTGGCACACCGAAGGCCGTCCAATACTTGCTTCGTAGCTCAGCTACTCCGCAATATTATAAGAGAAAGAGGAAGGTTAACAGCACAATCGAAGTGTATATGTACGAGCAGCAGGACGAGGTGGAAGAATACAAGGTATGTATAAGTAATCTATATATATCCCGTCTGTAGGTACAAGCAAGATGGGATGAAAAATATCTAAGGGCCGTGATACCATGCGGACGCCAGCTGGGTCGGCATTTTGCCGACTCCGCATGGCGCACAGCAATTGGCTACTCGTGTGGGCCCTACCAACTCACCAGCGTCATTGTCGAGACCAACCATGCCTTCCCCGACATGCATCCCTACCAACCCATTGACGCCGCCACCCACCTTCACGCCCACCTCTCCCCCGCCGCTTCTCGTGCACCACTGGGTGCCGGAACCCCCAAACCAGACCCAGGTCGACGCCACGCTGTGCCGAGTCGACCCTACCGTGGACTCGTTCGGCCCCGTCGAGCTCCGATCCTTCGCATCAGAGCTGTTCAAGGATGCTGTCCTCAGTGGCGCGGGGAAGCTGTTGATCCAGTGGATCCCCATCGGAGTCGTGGGGGATCGCTGGGGTTGGAGCCATGATGAGGTCGGGGGTGGGGTTGGTCGGGAAGGCAATGGGTGTGTTCGCGGTTGGGCGTCCCGAGCCTGCGCTGCGCAAGCACCAGCACGGTGAGGGGACGACGTGGCATAGCAGTGCCTCCTCCACCTCCCCTTCCCCTACGCTCCTCCCTCCAATCCGCTTCCCCCCGCGTGGAACCGCGCCCTCTCCTCTCTGGCCTTCATCCGCTCCAAAGTCTCTACCTCCCGTGCCTCTTCGTCTTCGCCTTCCACCGCGCCACCCTTCGCCTCCACTGGCTCGCGTTCGACCCCCACTCTCGCTTTTGGTCTCCCCTCCCACCCATGCCTCCTCTCCGGCTTGGTTAAAAGACCAGGACGTGGTGATTTTGTGGTGGAAGAAGCATAGGAAGGGGGAGAGGTGGAGCCCGCCGACGCCAATGCTGGTGAGGAGGGATCCGTCGCCGGCGGGAGAAAGAGACAAAGAGAGAGGAGGAGAGAGAGAAAGAGCCTCAATCGGGGAGGTGGCGAGGAGGGATCTGATCTGTCGCCGGCAGGGGAAAGAGACAGAGGGGGGGAGGGGGCGGGGGGGAGAGAGAAATAGCATCGATCGGGGAGGTGGGAGGAAGGATCCGTCGCCAGATCCATCAGCGGCGACGAGGCGGGATCCGTCCCCGGCGAGAGAAAGAGAGAAAGAGAGAAAGAGAGGGGGGGGGGGGGGGGGCGAGAGAGAGCCTCAATCGGGGAGGTGGGAGGAAGGTGAGGTGCAACGGTCGCCGGTGGTTGTGCGACGGTTGACCAGCGGCTTAGGCCACGCCCGGCTCGACCTGCGCGCTCGTCGGACGCCACGTTGGGTCGGCAAGTTGCCAACTCACGTGGCGTCGGCATAGAAACATTTCTCATATCTAAAATGACATCAACACGCTTGTGTTTGATACGAGAATAAATTATTTCGGGTTAAGAGATTTTTTGGTTAACAAATTTAGAATAAGAGATGAAAAAAAGTGAGAATAAAGTAGTAATGATTATTTGAAATAAGAAAAAATAGAGTGGTAGTAGTAGGTGGAATGATGAGAAGTGGGTAAGGATTACTTGGGATAGGGAAAAAAATATTTGAGGATAAATATGAGTATCAAACATGAGCTGGGTGTTTTTGTAGGGCTGTTTTAGTTGAGTTTTAATCGAACGGTTTGGACTCTAACTCGATTAAGCTCGGCTCCAATTCATTTAGGCTCGAGCTAATTCAACCTGAATTTGAACATAGAAATGTACTTAAATTTATGTGCATTCTTATTAGGGTCTTTTTGGTTACGTGCCAGCATCAGATTGTTTTCTCACCGCTATTCTTATTGGTTAAGTTTTGGAATTTATGAGGGTCTTCAGACGGTGTAGCTATCACCTCAGACAGCCTGACGAATTAGTCTCGGCTCAAATACAACTTCAGACGTATGTATATACACAGGACATTAATTTACCGACACAGTAACATGTGACTTCCCTTCTCAAGCGCCAAGTTGACTCCAGTCTCCAGTGATCTCGTGACTCTTTCCGACGATATCCCTGATGGGTGGATCTATAGCATCGCATATACTTAATAACAAACCAACAGGATTGGGGGACATTAGTGCTACACGCCCTTTCCATTTATCGTTCACTATTTCCTACCAACCACAACCTTAATCATTTCCTTGCCTTTAAATCCCTCACCTCTAAGCTCTCTCAGAAGCACACCTCTTCTTCTGTTTCCCACCACCCAACCGGGCCAGAACCAGATGGAGGAGAGCAAGGTGGTGGCGGCGGCGGTGGGCTCTTCTTCCTACTTCCCCATCTTCTTTGCCACCGCTGCCTTCCTCCTCCTCCTCCTCCGCTACTTTGCCAAGTCATCCGGCGATAAGCATGGACTCCGGCTACCCCCGGCCCCTCCCGCCCTTCCGGTGATTGGCCACCTCCATATCCTCCGCCCCCCTCTCCACCAGGCCTTCCATCGCATTTCCATGCGCTACGGCCCCCTCGTGCTGCTCCGCCTCGGCTCCAACCTCGGCGTCCTCGCATCCTCTCCCGAAACCGCCCGTGACCTCCTCAAGACCAACGACCTCGCCGTCCTCAACCGCCCTCAGTCCACCGCCGCCCGTAAGTTCGCCTACGACTCCGCCGGCTTCGCCTTCGCCCCCTACGGCCCGTACTGGCGGTTCGTCCGCCGCCTTTGCATGTCCGAGCTCCTCGGCGGGCGCACCGTCGACCTCCTCGCCCCCATCCGCCGGCGCGAGCGCGTCACCCTCCTCTCCACTCTCCTGACCAACTCCCGAGCGAAGAAGCCCACCGACATCAGCTGGGAGCTCATCAAGATGACCAACAACGTCATCACCCGGATGGTGGCCCGCACGACCTCCTCCGGTGAAGGCGGCGACACCGAGGAGGCCAGGAAGCTGGTGAAACAGGTGGCCGAGCTCATCGGCGTGTTCAACGTCTCGGATCACATCAGCTTCTGCAAGGGCTTCGACCTCCAGGGCCTCAACAAGCGCATCGACGACGTCCACCGCCGCTTCGACGCCCTCATGGAGAAGATCATCAAAGAGAAAGAGCAGATCCGAAGCCAGAAAAAGATCGACAGCAGCACAGCTAATTCGGAAGAAGTCAAAGACTTGCTGGACATCATGCTCGACGTCGCCGCCGACGAAACCGCCGAAGTCAAGCTCACCAGAGAAAACATCAAAGGCTTCGTGCTGGTATCCATATCCATCATCCTTCTCGATTTTTGAAGAAATTTCTTACTGTTTACTAAAAAAATTAACGCCAAAATCCAAAATATTAGCAAACTTTGCGCCACTAGTTAGTTAAATTTTAGTCTGTAATTAGTACTTGAATGCCTATAAAAAGGCGTTTGGTGAAAGATAGACTTCAGTCATGCTTTCAGTAATTGTGGCAAGATCTGGGTCTGTGGTGTTGATTCGCAGGATACTTTCACAGCTGGATCGGATTCATCTGCCGCGACGGTGGAGTGGGCTCTGACGGAGCTCATCAACCACCCGGACATGATGGCGAAAGTGAGAGAAGAAATTGACGTCGTGGTGGGGAAAAGCCGCCTGGTGGAAGAGACCGACATCCCCAGCATGCCATACCTCCAGGCCGTCGTGAAAGAGACCTTCCGGCTCCACCCGGCAGCCCCGCTCGCCACGAGAGAAGCGACCAAGGACATCAAGGTCGGGGACTACGACGTCCCCGCCGGCACCGCCATCTTTGTCAACGTCTGGTCGGTCAACAGAGACCCTAACCACTGGGAGGCGCCCCTGGAGTTCCGCCCACAGAGGTTCTTTGGCGACTCGGTGGCCGAGAAGGAGCAGGCGGTGCCCATGGACTTCCGGGGCCAGCACTTCCAGCTCGTGCCGTTTGGGAGCGGGCGGCGGGTGTGTCCCGGCATCACCCTGGCGCTCCAGGTGATCCAGGCGACGCTGGCTGTCTTGGTTCAATGCTTCGATTGGAGTAGAGCTGCTGGTGAGGGTGGGGCTTTGGATATGAATGATGGCATTGGAATGGTGGTGCTAAGAGCTCAGCCTCTCGTGTGCGTTCCCGTTGCCCGTTTGGATCCCATCCCCTCCCTCATGTGACAGGGATATGACTACTTTTCTTGCTTTTTCCGGCCATGCTTTTGATATCAATAAATTTCATGTGTGATATTGTTTAAAGAGTCGTGACGTGAATAATTAGTTCATCGACGTGAATATTTATTAGTAAATTGGTGATAACACCATATTAACCAAGCTTATCGACAAAAACCCCATTGGCTTAGATTTTAAGGTGAAAACCCTATCGTGGTATTAGGTGTCACGTATTAATATATTAAAAGTATGAAATGCTTTTATATGTCAATGCTATTAAGGACTACCATGCACATGCGCTATTGTCTCGTCTTCCTATGATGATCCACCGCACGCATGAGCATCTTTAGTTGTCGTCGTTTCATCGTTCTCCTACGATCCATGGCACACGCTAGTATTTTTAGTTGCCGTCGTCTCGTCTTCCTCCGACGATCCACTGCACCCGTGAGTATCTTTAGTTGCCATCGTCTCGTCTTCCTTGGACGATCTACCGCGCGCGTGAGCATCTTTAGTTGCCGTCGTCTTGTCTTCCTCCGACTATTCACCGCACCCGCGAGCATCTTTATAGTTGTCGTCATTTCGTCTTCCTCCGACGATCATTCGTCGTCTTATTCAAGAACCCTAACACGTGGCCGCTTACTCGTTCGTTCTCCCCGGTTTGTATGATAATACTTTATGTGATTTAAGGATTATTTCTTACGTGGTTATAACTTTTGTGGTTGAAATCCTAGATTGTGTATTTATTGATCACTTTGGCACTTTTTTTTCAGTATTATTGTGTGCTTTGATTCGTTTTGTGAGGACCCGTCCCTCCCCTCCTGTGGCTCGCTGTGGACCGCAAGGGCAATTTGGTAAATTGCACCTTGTCGGCTAGTTCCACACTCGCGCTTGTACACACACTGACCATGTTTGTGGTAATGTTTGCTTAGAATGGTTAGTGGAACCCGGGATCGAAAGATCCGGACTTAGGCTTGAATTCTTGCCTAAGTTTAGCTTTCAGCACAAAAAGGATCGATCCTCTCTAGCTAAGAGATCGATCCTCTTGTGCCAGAAAGTCAAGTGTGATCGTCATGGAGAGATCGATCCTCCCTTGGGGAAAGATCGATCCTTCATAGGTCGGTTCGTTTGCCTATAAAGCAGACGAACCTCCTTCCTTGAAATCCTTTTGAAATCTGGCGATTTGAGCTCAGATCTTGGGATTTTGAAGGCGTTTGAGGACGATCCAAGGCCTAGCTGCTTGGATTTAAGCCGCTATTGCTCCGGTAGGGATCCTGCCGACATCTCTCTTCGGGGTTTTGAGTTTTCCGGTTTGATCCGTGGTTTATTGCTTAGATCTGCTTTTATAGTTGTTGGTTTTCAGTGTTCTTGCCGGTTTTAGACTCGTGGGGTTCTGATCTATCAGATCCCAGAGTTTCATGAAGTTTGGATGAGTTTTCCGGCGGTATTCCTCGTCGGAAGTACGCCGGAGAACCCATCGGGATCGATCCTCTTTGAGGAAGGATCGATCCCCTTTGGTGAGTCATGCCCAGCCCGTGCGGGATCGATCCTCCTGGAGGGAGAGATCGATCCTTTGGTAGCTGGGGGACGACGGGTCTCTGGTTACAAGAGGATCGATCCTCTTGATGAGAAGGATCGATCTCTTTGGTTCACAGAGACGGGTTTTCCCTAAGTACTGATGGGATCGATCCTCTTGATGAGATGGATCGATCCTTTAGTGGCTGAAGGGTGTTTTAAGTGGGTTTTGCCCGCGAGGCTTTGTATGACAGTTTTCTTTACTGTCTTAATATCTTGTACATATGATTAAGCATGTTAGCCCTAGAATAGGGCAGTGGTGAACCGGGAGAGTGATGACTCCCGGGATGTTTAGAATAAACGGGCGGGTAGCCCTACAGCTTTCCATAGCCTTGTATGCCGGCGTGCGCCGAGGGCCTTATCTGCTATATCTGTAAGCTGTTGTTTGCGGGGCTGCTTCCCGGTGCAGGTGTTGTGGTGAACTGCTGGCAGCTGGTGGTGGTACCACTGCAGCAGTTACTTAGACCTTATTTTACCTGTTCACCACCCGGGCCGCCAGGGTGCCGTGCCCAGACCTTCTTTGATATATCATCACATCCTGTTGCATGCTTACATGTTTTATTCTGCGCATGTTCATAGCATGCATTGTGTTGTGCACTAGTTGCATCTGTTTAGGGCGTTGCCGATCCGGGGCTTTCGGGTAGCTCGGATTTATCTCTTAGGACCGTTGCGGGTAGCTTGGTCCAGGACTCGATTTGTAGTATTCAGTCTCTTCGATGATAGGGTTAGTTGGACATGAATACATCTGTGTTTGATGTTTAGAGGTCGTGTCGGCCTCGAGCCAAGTCCAGGTGTAGCCGGTACCCAATCCTTCTTGACTCTTGGGTGTGACTATACCCAGCGGTGCTACCCGCCGACAGAGCCCAGGATCCTGTCGTGAGTTGGCAGTGCCGTTTCCTGCCTTACTGGGTGTGACCCAGTATGTGACCAGTTCGCTGGGAGACCATGACTGGGGCACTCAGGGGCATCCGGTGGGGTTATGGGACCCCTGTGATACACCTAGGCTTTGCTTGGGGACGACACTGTTGTGTTCCCTTCCTTTGTGAGTGTCGTAGTGTAATGTCCCTGCTGAGCTTAGTGCTCACTCCTACCCGGGCTGCGTTTTGTAGGTGCTGGCGTTAGCTCTTCTTCGATCGCCCCTACCGGGCAGGTGTTCGGTGACGTGGCGGCGTCTGGCGGAGCTTGAGGAGCCGTGATCTGTCTGTGTACACCTTTGGTTAGATAGTCTCCTACGGGAGCGATTTTGTATAACATTCCCTGTTTGAGGATTTGTACTATATTCCAGCTTTGTGTGTTGAGCTTTGTAATTGTTGTATAACACAGGATGGTTGTGATCATTAGGGTAACCACTACGATTAGAGGGAAACCTCGCCAAATTTTTCCGTAGTAGGTTAGGTTCCGGTTCGCGTCGCCCGGCCCGGTTGGGCCTACGCGGGTTGGGGCGCGACACGTTTTTTGGTTGATTTTTTTTTCATTGTGATCCAAGTTTTCCATTCAAGGCTTTTAAAGAGTTGCATATCACCACTCTGTGATAAGTATGCCTATTGGCATATAGCTCAACGCATGTTAATAGCCTAGCAATATGAAAGATTAGAAAGATAAAAATGATCTGAAAGATAAGAATTTATTAGAAAGATGAAATTGATCTGAAAGATGAGAATAGATCATAAAGATATAGATCAAGCAGATGAAAATAGATCAACATGATGAAAATAAAGTTCAAAATAGATCATAAAGATGAAAATAGATCAAGAAGATGAAAGTAGAGATTAAAGGAGATCAGAAAAATAAAAATAGAGATGAAAGTAGATCAAAAATATGAAAATAGATTCGAAAGATGAAAATAGATCAGAAAGATGAAAATAGAGATAGAAATAGATCTGAAAGATGAAAATAGATGAGAAAGATAAAAATAAAGATGAAAATAGATTTGAAAGATTACAAATGCTCATGATTATTTAATTGCAAATGTTCAATTATCATTGTCATCATCATTTTGCTCTTATTCTGCTTTGTCTTCTTTTTTAACACCATCATCATGGTCTATGTTCAAATTCATTTTTATCTTTCTGCTATTGGAATATAGGATATGTTACTCATTCTTGTTGGCATGTGGTGTGTACAGGATCACTGATGTTGGACAAGATGGTGCTGTTTTGCACATATGGTGATGATATTGTTGCTTGGGAAGCGAGAATCGGAGTTTCTTTAGATCAACTTGTGAGTCATTTTTTTGATAAATGGACCAAATTGTGTAGAGACGCTATACGGCTCTATTATCCAATACCTAGGCATCCAAGATGCGTGCTTGCTTCGGATTGTGATTTCGATGGTTTGTTTTCGGTTGCGGTTACTTTGAGGCTCCAATTTATTGATGTGGAAGTTTCGGACGGTGGTCTTAGCATTTGTGGGAGTGGAAGTGATGTGGGTTTTTCACAGATTGATGATGTCACTGATGATGCTGAGGTTGATATGCTCGCTTGTTTTTGTCGTCATCAGAAAAGGACGTTGATGACAGTCAGTTGGGATCAATCTATCACTCATGTGGGGTAGAAATTTGAAGGTGGTGTGACGGTTTAGATTATATTTGCAGAAGCAAATCACTTGCATCGGGCTATGGGAATAAATTTGTGAGAAACGACCCTACTAGAGTCACGGCGGAGTGACCGAAGAAGGATAGTACTAATTCTGATTGGATGGTGCACGCTACTCATGAACCAATCAATGTGTTCTCTTATCTTAAGAAATGTATTAACGTACATACATGTGGAGAAGCTTCCCGTGCAGATAAGCATAATCGGATGAGCTCCAAGTACAAACTATGGTTTACATATGTCTTATCACCACGCATGGTCAGGCGTTGAAATGGCCAAGAAGGGCGTGTTTGGGGATTATGATGAATCCTTTGGCGATTTACATTGGTACGTTAGGGTTTTTGTGAGGACCCGCCCCTCTTTTTCCTGTGGCTTGTGGTTGACCACAAGGGCAATTTGGGAAATTGCGCCTTGGCGGTCGTTTCACACCGGGTGTGCACACACAGACCTTGTTTGGTGCTTGTGTTTGTTTAGAAAGGTTAGGTGGACCCGAGATCGGAAGTTCTGGGCTTGGGCTTATATTCCAGCCCAAGTTTGCCTTTCTGGGCATTGGAGATCGATCCCTTTGTCAAGGGAGATTGATCCCGTATTGCTAGCCAGATCGATCCCGCATGCAATGAAGATCGATCTCACTTGCCCTGGAAGTCGTTGGCGGTGGAGTTCGAAGGACGGCCACGGCGATGGCCGTCGCTTCCCCTGTCAGGGGAGGGGAAACTTTTGCTCCCCTCCTTCGCCTTTCCCCCACCTTCGCCGGCTTTCCCCGGCCTTATCCCCTTCCCTTCCTCCTCCCTTTCTTTCTCTTCTTCTTTCTTCTTCCTCCCGGCCCTGTTTTCTTCCCCTGTTCCGGCAGCCCTCTTTCCTCCTCCGTTCTCCCTACTCCGACCACCATTTCTGGAGCTTGAAGGCTCGTTGGAACCGTAACGGCGTGAGGAAGATCCTAGGCTAGGCTTCGTGGATCGAAGCAGCTCTATGGAGGTAGGGATTCTACTCAAAGACTCCGGCTTGTTCTAAGGGTTTTGAATCCGGTTTTGATTTCAATAGATCTCCTTGTGTAGTTGATGATTTCCGGTTTTGAAGCCATGAGTAGCTTCGTGGTTCTTAGATCTATCAGTCCATCAAGTTTGAAGAGGAATGGTTGTGGTTTTCGGCGATATTCTTCGCCGTTCGGCCGCCGGTGAACCCATTGGGATCGATCTCATATGGCTTGAGATCGATCTCTTTGGGGGTGACACGCCCCGCCCGAGCGGGATCGATCTCCCTGAGGTTGGGGGATCGATCTCTTAGCGGTCGGCTGAGGTGTCTCTTGGGTCACAACCCAGATCAGTCTCCATATGGGTGGAGATCGATCCCGTTGGAGGACCGGTGTGGTTGCTTCCTAACTCAAGGAAGATCGATCTCATTGTTGCATGAGATCGATCCCCTTTGAGGCAGGGAAGGTTTTTACTTGTTTTAAATGCTGTCTTGCCCTCGGGGCTTACCATGTTACTCATCATGCTTGAATGCTTATCGCTTTGTGGTTGAACCGAGAGGGTGATGCCTCTCGGGATATGTAGAATAAATGGGCTGACGGTATGCCCTTTACCGCTTTGTGGTGAACCGAGGGAGTTCTTACCCTCGGGAGTGTTTAGTATAAATGGGCCGAAGGTGTGCCCCTGCTGTGTTATTTGTTACTGTCTTCCTTATTCATATCCTGCCCTGCTTCATGTGCATTAGACATGCTAGGTTAGACTGGGTGGGGTTGACCCGTGGACTTCGGTGATCAAAGGCTAAGTGGTGGATGACGTTACCCGACTTGTGTCCCCATGCTGGTGTCCAGCACGGGTAAGGGTGTCCTACAGGTAACGTCTTGTCCACCCTGTGTCAGGGACCGTCGGAGGTAGTCCAGTCCTCGAGCAGTGGCTGTCGGAGGGACGTACGTTGGACAGGAACCCCTAGGGGAGGGAGATATCGATGGGATCGATGGACTCCCTGGCTAGACTTAGTCTTTGGTCGGGAGTTAGGGGTCGTGTTGGCTCTGCTGCTTGGAGTACTGAGAGATGGTAGTCTTAACCACGGTCGTTCCGCCAAGTGTGGAGATCCCTCATGGAGAAGGGTTTCCTACTAGTAGCGTCATGTCCACCCTGTGTCAGGGATTGTCGGAGTTGCCCACCCCTGATCAGTGGTTGTCGGAGGGGCGTACTTGGGACAGGAGCCCTTCGGGTTATTGACGGGATTTATGGGATCCTTGGCAAGCCTCAGTACTTGGCACAGAGTTTGTCCGTTCGGTTTTGCCTTGTGAGGGCCCGTCCCTCAGACCTGGCTCGACCGCGTGGGTCGAGAACCGGTTTCCTTTTGGTCTGGTTCCGCGTCGGACACGATCAGGCGATCGTGTGGCGGTTTGGACCCCAAGGGCATTTTGGTAAATATGCCCCATGGTGGTCGGTTTCACACCCGCGTTGCACCCACGGCCTTGGATTGATGTATGTGGTTATTTAGAATGGTTAGGTGGACCCGGGATCGGAAAATCCCAGCTCGGGCGCGCTGAAGCTTGCTTCTGGGCAGCTTGCGGCCCTTGAGCGATCGATCGGGCTCGTGAGCAAGTCGGTGGGCTTTTGACCCATTGGATCGGTCCGGCCCGTTAGTGGCCTGATTAGTTGGGGGCAGTTGTAGCAGTTGGCTCCACCTCACCTTTTCCCCCTTCGTCTCCTTTCTTTCCCCTGCGCTCTTCTCTTCTCTTCCTGCCAACGTCCCTTCTTCTCTCTTCTCCCCTTCTCCTCTGGCTGGGCTAGAGCTTGGAGGGCTGAGCATTGCGGAGCGAATCTTCACGGCACGACTGGCTGCGCGTGGAGGAGCTTCACTGCTTGCCCAGGTAGGTGTTCCTACCCCGATCTCGCGATCGGGTTCTACTCGGTTAGGTTGTATGTGATTTTGCTGTGGAATACCTCGTAGAATGGTTGTAGCTCTTTGCATATGTGGTGTGTTTCTTTCCCTTGCATTCTCACACTGTGGATCCGGGTTTTTGACGGTCGTTTTCCGTATTGTCGAAGCTTAGTCGGTTTTTGTCCATTTTCCACCTAAATAGGAGATTTCGAGATTTAACAGTCAAAAACGGGATTTCTTTACATCATTGGTTTCCCCATAGTTAGATACACTTGCCTACAAAGTTTCATTGTTTTCAAACATGTTTTGATCCTTGAAATCCTAGAAATAGGATTGCTGGCATATTGCGTCGTGAGCTCGACGGTCGATCGGTGCATCGACCGTCAGGCTCGACGGTCGATCGGTGTATCGACCGTCAGGCTTTAATATGCGTACTCTGGGCCTGACGGTCGACCGTCGGATCGACCGTCGCATCGTCCGACAGGCTCTGTCGGGATTTTGGCCTCCCACGGTCGATGGGTCGATCGAGCGTGGGCCCTCTCTCTTTTTCATCTCGCCTCACGGTCGACCGTCGGAGCGACCGTCGCATCGTCCGTGAGGCTCTGTCTCGTTTTGGGCTCTCGACGGTCGATGGGCCGATCGACCGTCGCCTATGTGGTTTTCCTTGTTTTGGCATCACGGTCGATCGTGGCATCGACCGTGATATCGTCCGTGGTCTCACGGTCGATCCTTGGATCGACCGTGACATCGTCCGTGACCCTTTGAACTTGGTTTTCATGCATTTCTTGGATGGTTTTGATGGGGTATTAGTATCTAAACATGTTGGGAGGCTTGTAGGGGGATTTGATGAGGCTTTCAAAGGATTTCCACTTGGTTTGAGATTGATTCAAATGTTCTTTCCTTTTTAGAAAACCTATGGTTCTGCTTGCAATTAATACATGATTGATTGTAGTTAAGTGCTTAGTTAATTGCTTAGCCCTTAGCTAGCTATGAGTGCTAGCTAATGAGGAATTGTGGAACCTTAGCCTCTTGCCGGCGAGTGCTGAGGGCTATTGTATATCTGTTGAACTTATAACTGCTGATGTGACATATAGTGACACCTAGGATAGATGTTTGCCTAGGCTCATGCATTGTATGCATTAGAGGCATTTGAGGTTAGGCGGGCGATGGTTTGGGTCGCCGATCCAAGGCTCTCGGGTAGCTCGGATCTAGCCTTAGGGCCGTGGCTGGGTAGTCAGGATTAGGGTGTGATTGTTGATCTGAATCTCTGGTGTTGAGGATTATGCGATAGTTGGCTTGAATCAGTGTTGAGGTTTAGAGGTTGTGTTGTCTTCCAAAGCCAGGTGCTAAGGATGCAATCGATGTGTTCCCGACGTGGTCCCCAGGCAGTGGCATCCCTGCTGGGTAAGGGTGATCCTGCATGGTACTGTTCCCCTGTCAGTGCTTAGGGTGATCTTGGTAGAGTGACCAAGAGAGAGGTTCTTGACAGGAGCCCTTGGGACTTCGGTGGGTTATGGGACCCGTGGCATTCGTTAGACTTGAGCTGGGAGACAACACTGTTGTTGTTTTCCTCCATTCAGTGTGCCGTAGAGTAGAACCCTACTGAGCCTATCGCTCATTCCTACCCGGGCTGCGTTTGCAGGTGCAGGTGGCAGCTCTTCATCCGTGTAGCCGGCTGGATCTGCCTTTGGCGACGCGAGTACCTCCAGAGGCGTCTGAGGTTTTGTTGGAGGATATGACTGTTGTACCTTTTTGATATATATATATATGCATGTTGTAAACCTTTGAGGAGTTTTGGGAATCTTGAATCATATCTGTACCTTGAAGGATTTTTGTATCAAATATTGAACAGTACAACTTGATGTTATATGAATTAAATATCTGTTTGCCTCTGGATTATAAATTGTTAAATTTATCCGTCTTTTCGCATTTGTATCGCGCAAATTGAAGATGAATAGTGATAGGAACCCTCACGCCTCGGCCCGGATGGGTTTTCTGGGTCGGGGTGTGACATGCCTTCCTAGCAAGAGTGGTAGAGTAGGACCCTGCTGAGTTGTTGCTCATTCCTACCTGGACTGTGTTGTTTGCAGGTGCAGGTCCCAGCTCCTCTCCGGTGCTTCCCTGTCGGTCGTCTCGTGGTAGCGCGCCGGCTCCTGGCCATGTCTGAGGGTCAGGATGGTTTTGTTTGTGCCTTTGCGGAGACCCCGGTGGGTGTTGTAGCTTTTTGGGGACTTTTGTTGATCCCTTGTAAACCTGTTGTATTAGAACTCTTGTTTAACTCTATTATGTCTGTTTTGTAATAGATGTTAATAGATGTTGTTAGGTTTGCTTCCGCCTTGTTCTTGTTGTTAGCTGTTTCCGCCAGCTGTCTGTTAGTTTCAACTGTTTCCGCCAGTTGAAGCTAGTAGTTGTAGGTCTTTCCCTCGTGTCCCGGCCCGGTTTGGCATTTGCGGGTCGGGGCGTGACAGTTTTAATTATTGTAAATCCTAGTTCTTGTTTTGCTATTGAAGTTGATGAGGATTCTGGCCATTTCAGAAGGATGTTTGTTGCTTTCAAGGGCTACATTGATGGTTTTAGATATTGTCAGTCGTTGCTTTTCCTTGGTGGAACACATATGAAGACAATTCAAATGGCATTTGCTGGCTGCCATCGCCAAGGATGGCAACCAAGATAAGAGGATGTGAATCATTCTGAAAGATAGGAATAGACCAGAAAGATGAAAATAGATTAAAAAAAAGTACATGAAAATGATTATAGTATAGCATTTGTCAGTTTAATGTGAGCCATATGCATGTTGGATTTTTCTCTCTTTTGATTACAATATACCATAGTCAAGCTTGATTATTTGATTCAATTTTATCTTTACAAGGTTATCGCAGCACAACACAACAAAAATTGATGCATTGAATCATTTTCATCTTTTCTGTTGTATCACAAAAAGGGAATCATTCTGATAGTTACAACTTTTAGTTCATGTCTTCATTTTTATCTTTCATGTTTACTCACTTTTATAATTTACACATCCAATATTACAAGTATGTTTCTGCTTGCATTTTCCATCATTGATTCTGAGAATGAAGCTAATTGGTTTTGGTTTTTCGAATGTCTGAGAGAAATTGTATCGAAGGATGGCATCATAACGTTCATTTCAGACCAAAACGCTGGGCTTTTAAAAGCTGTGTCCTTTGTGTTCCCAAGAAGCCCTCATGCGTATTGTTTATTCCATATGAAACAGAATTCGAGGGATGCTCTTAGTCGTAAGCGCTGCAATGGTAAGTTCAAGGATAAAATATGTTACAAGCTTTGTAAATGTGCTTATGCTCAGACTGTTAAACATTATCAAAAAAAGATTGATGAGTTATTAGCTGAGGGTGGACGTATTACGGAGAGTTTTTTGCTGAATCTACCAAAGGAGTATTTAGGGCGCGTTTGGCGCGCCCCGGATCCCGCGGCGCGGATCCGGGGACGAGCGGATTCCGCGCGTTTGGCGCCGTCGCGGATCCCGGTCGGATTCCGCGAAATTGGAATCCGCCTTCGGGACGCCGATCGCGGAATCCGCTCCGGCGGATTCCGCGGATTCCATTCCGCGGATTCCGCGGATCCGCCGGAGCCAAACGCCCCCTTAGTGAATGCCTATTTTGAAGGAAATAGGTATGGTGAGATGTGTTCTAGTGCCGCTGAGTCCTTCAATTCATGAATTAAGAATGAAAGGTATCTTCCGATCACTAATATGGTCGACTTGATACGGTTGAAATTGATGCAACAATTGTCTGATACGTATGGTCTAAAAGAGATGATTCAAAATTAATACAACTTTGTTGCATTTTTCATCTTTGTTGATTTATTTTCATCTTTCTGTTCCCTCCATTCATTTTCATCTTTTTTGATTACAGTAAACCATTCATTTTCATCTATCTGTTCCCTTGATTCATTTTCATCTTTGTTGATTGTAGTAAACCAATCAATTTTCACTTTCATGTTTGTTGAGTCATTTTCATCTTTCTGATGAGTTACATTGATACTTGTTGGTATTGACATTGTGTTTATACATGCAGATAGGAGGGCTACTTGCAATAACTGGAATTCTATCATATGTCCTGAAATCGATCGAAGCATTAGTGCATCCTTTGAGGAAGCAAAGACTAGGTTCATCAAGACTTCTACCAGTACGCTATTCCAAGTTGAATTGAATCCATCAGTTTCAGTTGATTTAGAGAAGATGACATGCTTCTGTCGTCAATTGTAATTGAATGGTGTGCCATGCTCCCACGCTATCGCATGCATCACGGCTTCTAGAAAAGACCTGAATTTGTTTGTGGATGTTTATTTCCACAAGTCATCATATGTTGTCTTATTCATATCCAATTTACCCGGTTCTTACTATTGACAAGCCATACCATGCCCCGCAGATGAATCTGTAATTCTTCCTCCCTTATCCAGGAGGCCTCCAGGAAGGCCGAGGAAGAAGAGGATGGGATCAAGGGGTGAGGATGTGAGAATCATGAGATGCTCGTACTGTGGCCTCGAGAGGAATCATCTTCGGAAGACATGTACTTAACCTTGGCAATAAAATGCTTGATTGAAATTTTGTATTAGAAGAAAATGACTGGTATAATTGATCATTCTTACCAATTTTTGAAAATGTAATTGACATTTGTTGCCTGGATTTTGATTTTATTCATTCATGCTTGTTTGAGTAATAACAATAAGATTTTCACACAACTACATTGATTTTAGTAAACCAATTCTGAACAATCCAAATTTTCATCTTTTCTGTCCATTTTTATCTTTCTGATGTGCAGTTGTGTCATTTCTATCTTTCCATGATATTACATGACATCACAGTCATATATGAAAATAGATCAGAAAGATTTAGAAAAATGAAAATAGATCAGAAAGATGAAAATGAATCAACAAAGATGAAAATAGAATAGAAAGATGAAATAGATCATATAGATGAAAATGAATCAACAAAGATGAAAATAGAATAGAAAGATGAAATAGATCATATAGATGAATATAGTTCAGAAAGATGAAAGTAGATCAGAAAAATGAAAATGAACAGAAAGATGAAATTAGATCAGAAAGATGAAAATGAACAGAAAGATAAAAATAGATCAGAAAGATGAAAGTAGATCAGAAAGATGAAAATAGGTTAGAAAGATGAAAATAGGATAGAAAGATGAAAATACATGATATTCATTTGATTGAATTTAATCTTTCATGGATTATTACAGGACATGTTAATTGGATTTTTAACTCCCGTTCATTTTCATCTTTCTGACAAAAACACATTATATTAATTTCATACTTGACTTTTGCATTCAGTCTCATCATTCCAGATGAACATAGTACATGTGAGGGCCCGTCCCTCTGACCTGGTTCGACCGCGTGGGTCGAGGGCCGTTTTCCTGTTGATTTGTTTCCGCGTCGGGTACGATCGGGCGATCGTATGGCAATTTCGACCCTATGGGCATTTTGTTAAATATGCCCTCTGGTGGTCGGTTTCACACCCGCGTTGCACCCACGGCCTTGGATTGATGTATGTGTTTGATTAGAATCTTAAGGGCGCGTCCGATCGGAAGATCGAAGCTCGATCGGGAAAGATCAAATCGAACGGCTGAGATCGATCCTAATCTCTATATAAGGCATGTCCCTTTCTCTCTCTTTCTTTCTCTTCTTCTGTCACTTTCTCTCTCTCTCTCTCCTCCGGCTGTGCTATGGCTTCGGAGCGCGGCTTTCGAGGAGCGGATTTCAGCGATCGGAGTTGAGGGATTGGTGGAGGAGCTGCCCTACTTGCCCAAGTAGGTGTTTCTACCTCGATCTTGTGATCGGGTTCTCCTAGGATAGGTTTTATGTGCTTTCGCTGTAGGAATACATGTTAGAATGTTATGTAACTTATAGCACATGTGGTGTGGCTTGATTTAAGTATTCCTACCTTGTGATTTCCGTACTTTAACGGCTTGTTTCCATATTATCGCCGTTTTGCCGGTTTTCGACCGTTTTGACCTACATAGGAAATTCAACCATCAAAATCGTGATTTCTTCACATCATTGGTTTCCCCATCGTTGATTATGCATGCTTGCAAAGTTTCATCAACCTCCAACTTGATTTGATCATTCAAATCCAAGAAATTGGATTTCCGGCACTGTTCTGATGAACTGTGCAATAGACTCGACGGTCGATCGGTGGATCGACCGTCAAGTGTTGATACGCTTCTTCTGAACCTGACGGTCGACCGTCGCATCGACCGTCAGGCTCTGTCTCCATTTCGGCTTCCCAGGGTCGATGTGCCGATCGACCGTCACCCATGTGTTTTTCCTCTTTTTGGTCTCACGGTCGACCGTCGGATCGACCGTGGCCTACGGTCGACCATCGAATCGACCGTCGTATCGACCGTGAGCCCTTGAACACTGTTTTCTGGGTTTCTTTGAATGGCTTTCATTTGTGATAGATACTTAAGCATGTTGGGAAGCATGCATGTTGTTTTCATGGAGTTTTCAAGGGATTTCTATTGAAATGGAGGATTGAATTTTGTGCTTATCCCCTTTAGGTGAATTGTGGTTTTAAGTGCATTTAAGACTTGGTTTGATAAGTAGTTAAATGCTTATTTTGGTTGCCTAGCCATTAGCTAGCTATGAGTGCTAGCTAACGGGGAATTGTGGAACCTTAGCCTCTTGCCGGCGAGTGCCGGGGGCTATTGTATATATGTTTAACCTATAACTGATGTTGTGGCATATAGAGACATTTAGGGTAGATGTTTGTATAGGTTCATGTATTGTATGCATTAGAGGCATATGAGGTTAGGCGGGCGATGGGTTGATCGCCGATCCGAGGCTCTCAGGTAGCTCGGATCTAGCCGTAGGACAGTGGCTGGGTAGTGAGGATTAGGGCGTGATTATAATTGAATCTCTTGTTATCGAGGATGTGTTATAGTTGACTCTGATCAATGTTTTGAGATTTAGAGGTCGTGTTGTCTTCCCAAGGCTAAGTACTAAGGATGGTTGTCGATGCGTTCTTGACGTGGCTCCCTAAGGCATGGTATTCCTGCTTGGGTAAGGATGATCCTGCATGTTACTATTCCTTGGCCTCCTGGTAACATGTTCATGAGAGAGGTTTCATGACATGAGTCCTTAGGACATCGATAGGGTTATGGGACCCGTGGCATCCGTTAGACTTGAGCGGGAAGACAACACTGTTGTTGTTTTCCTCCTTTCTGTGTGTCATAGAGTAGAACCCTACTGAGCTTATCGCTCACTCCTATCCGGACTGCGTTTGCAGGTGCAGGCGCCAGTTCTTCTTCAGTAGAGCCGGCGGGATCTGCGTTTGGCGGCGCGATTACTTCCAGAGGTGCTTGAGGTTGCTGGAGGACGACTGTTGTACCTTTTTGATAGTTTGTATATCTTAAACCTCTTTCGAGGAGTTTTGGATTACTGTATAAAATCTTTACCTTGAAGGAGTTTGATAAAGAATTTTGTATCAGTACAACTTGATGTATATATATGAATTGAATTTCTGTTTCACCTCTGGAGTATAAATTGTTTAAATTTATCTGTCTTTTCCGCTTTGTACCGCGCCAATTGAAGATGAATAGTGATAGGAACCCTCACGCCCCGTCCTGGATGGGTTTTCTGGGTCGGGGTGTGACAATACATGCCAATCAAATGTGAATGTATAATTTTTTTATTGCTGAAGGAATCGATTACATCATAATCAAACATGTTTGTCAATCGAATATAATTTACATTTTTTGGTGTCAATACATCTTATGCATTAGATACCAATCAAATATAACTGTATCTTTGTGTTTAGAACATTGAAATCAATATACAACTTCAAAACAAGTATGTAATTCTAACTTTGTGAATGTATAATCATATGTGATTGAATTAGATGTAACAATGTATGACTGCTAGCTATTGTTCAATCATGCAATACAAGCTTCTCGACAATCTTTGCCCTGATCTTGTTTACTTCTGCTAGTTTCAACTCTTTTGGCAATAGTTGATGAAGTGACAGCATCTTCATATAGTAGCACACAAATATTGCAAAATCAGCCATGTTATTTTTTTGGAAAGCTGAAGTTAGACTCTTTTAGTGTTTAATGTTTAAGAATTACAAATGCATGAGCTGCCATGCTAAAGTTTGATAGGTACTTACGTGGAATTTCCTTGTTGTGGTGTATCACAGATAGTCTCAATGGGGAGGATCCTATCTGGTGTGTTAACATCCACCATTTCTTTGGCTAGCACTTCAATGCATTCTTTCTTCATGGAAAAAGAAGATTTTAATGTGTATTAGGTCAAGGCTGCATCCCTGTGAGAATCATTAATTCATGTATTGAGTGTTTTACTTACAATCCCCTTTGCGTCTTTGAAGAATGGATCCTCACGTCCATCTCTTTCCTTCATTGGATTGTAGAAATACCACTTTTCATTCTCAAGGTCAAGCACTAGTAGTGTAAAGTGGTTGGGCTCTCTCTCTCACTCTCTGAAGCGGCCATTGGAGCAGATTGGGAAGAAAATAGCAGGTTGCGGCTCCTGACAACCGGCTTCAGTAATTTTCAAGTACACCTTCTTTGTGATTTCTATAATTTCTTGGCGTACAATGAATTCCTACAGATGCATGTACATTGGCATTAGTAATGATCATTACAGATGTTAGTAATGGTGAAGTTTATGTGAAAGATGTGCATACCCAAGTGTTTGATTTCTTGAACCAACATGTTTTATTAATGGACTCATCCTCACTTAGGATTTTGGCATAGGCATCTATGACTTAAAAGATCCGAAGGGTTTAGAAAGATGAAAATAGAGAAGAAAGATAAAAATGAATCAATAAAGATGAAAATAGATCAGAAAGATGAAAATGAATCAATAAATATGAAAATGATTGAGAAAGATTAAATTGAAAGAACAAAGATAAAAATGAATGAACAAAGATGAAAATGAATAAACAAAGATGAAAATGAATGAACAAAGATGAAAATGAATGAACAAAGATGAAATTGAATCGACAAAGATGAAATTGGATCAACAAAGATGAAAATGAATCAACAAAGATGAAATTAAATCAACAAAGATGAAAATGAATCAATAAAGATGAAAATGAATCAACAAAGATGAAATTGAATCAACAAAGATGAAAATGAATGAGAAAGTTGAAATTGAATCAACAAAAATGAAAACGAATCAACAAAGATGAAAATAGATCAGAGAATGATTACAATAATGATTGGCTTACATTATCGAAGATGTATGCCCCATTTAGTATGTCGTGGATGTCTTCGGCCACTTCAATCTTGTTATAAGAATTCTTGTTTCTCCATACTGTGACACTACATAGTATGTGAAATGTCAGTGACTAAAACTTGCTATATTTAACAAAAGAAATATTCACAATGGAGCATGTGTTGTTACCTTAAGCCATATTCCCCGATAATTTCGCTTATTTTATTGTATGCTTCAAGATCTAGTTCCTTACCACATTTACATTGATTCTTCTTTTTCAACTTCTTCAGATTTTCAACATACCTCTCTTGTCTTGGCTTCTTTCTGGTGCTATACTGGTATTTCGGGTCTCTTTTATGCTCCTCTTTTTTTGCTTTACCCTTAATACCAGAGTTTGGGTCAATAGCTCTGGCACGCTGGAGCTCCTTCTTGAATTTTTCTTGTTCTTCAACCAGTTGTGCGAGAGCATCTTGAATTGTGTCTTCATGTTCGTTTCTCATTAAATTGATCTCTTCATTTAATTTCCTGATCATGGACTCTTGTTCCTCAGACTTTGCAATTTTTTTCTTGGATTTCTTTTAGCAGCTTGGCTTTTTCTTCGGTGAGCGCTTTGCACTCCAATTTCTTTTGGCTTAGTTCATTTGTTGCAAGCTGTAATTTGTCCTTAAAGGATGATAGAGTCCTATCTTTAGCTTTGAGATCTCCTGTCAGCTCTTAAATCTTTTTTTTCAAGTGGGGAGACATCAACATTCAATGGAGCCACACTCATTGGATTTTCAAGTGCTTCAAGCCTCTCCTCCAACTCCTTTTTCTTGATCGTGAGCTGTAGATTGTCTTTTGCAGACTTTTTGAGCTCCTCTTCCGTTCTCTTCATTGAAAGCTCAATCTCCAATTTATCGCATTCCAGTAGTTTAATCTTCTACCTCAGACCAAGTATCTTAGTATTTGTAGAGTCAATATCCTTTTTGATCCCATTGATCTCAGTCTCCAGGTCATCAATGTTGCTAAGTTCGGGCTGTATGTTTCACCCACCATGCTACAGAAAAAAGATAAACATGAACTTGTGTATTCAATAGAAGAAAGATAGAAATGAATTCATAGATAAAATGAAGGGACACTTACATTTGTGTAGAAGTCATGACGACTGTCAGGGCCTACATCATCTTTAAACCCTTCTTCCACATCAGATTTATGAAGTTCAACCTGAATTTAGAATGTTATGTGATAATTAGATGCCAATTTCATGTTATGACATAGAAAAGTCAGAAAGATGAAAATGACACTCACATTCCCAACATGAGGCTGTACACCCATCATTCAATTGGATATCAACATCATGCACAAAAAACTGTTCTTTGTCATGTGATGAGTGTGAGGAAGATGCTTCTTCATTGTTATCCTGGTCATCTCCTCCAATTTTATCTTCTTCATTGTCATCATTAATTTGCTCTTCTTCCGCTTCATCTTCTTTTTGAATACCGTCATCATGGTCTTCATCAACTTCTTCATCTCCTTCATCAGTGATTTGAGGATTCAGATATTCTTGTAGCTCTTCTTCTGTTGGATTTAAATTTTCTGGATTGGCCTACATCAATTGCCATGTAAAATAGTTGAAAAGATCAAAAATAAGAAATGTATACAATGTAGAACTGATTGAGCTCACCGGTGTTGAAATGATATCGTGCTCTACAAAGATACCTCTCCTGCCCTGATTCAGGTCCCATTTAATACATCTCGGCATGATGTCTTTCTTATTGATCGATGTAATCATGCATGTGTGCTTGCAATAGCAATACTGGAAAAAAACGTAGGAAGATGTTGACTAAATTGATATTCATTGAAACATTCAACTATCGAAAGAAGCATAAAATAACCAAACTTGATTATCCGATTAAAAGATAAGAATCAATTGTAAAGATACGAATAGATCATAAAGATAAAAATGATCTAAAAGATAAGAATATATCAGAAAGATGAAAATAGAGCTGAAAGTAGATCAAAAAGATGAAAATACATCCGAAAATAGATCAGAAGGATAAAAATAGACATGAAAGTAGATCTGAAAGATGAAAATAGAGATATAAATTGATGTGAAAGATGAAAATAGATCAAAAAATGAAAATAGATCAGAAAGATGAAAGTAGGTCTGAAAGATGAACATCAATTGCAAGTATCAAAATAAGCATAATATAATTGTATTTACGGAATGAACTCATACCAGTAAGAGGGTTGTGCATCCCTGGACGTTTGGCTGAGTCGGATGGCCAAGTAAGCAATCCCACCACGCCTGAGTGTGGATCGGGGACATATCTATATGTATGTTAATCGCACTCTATAACACAAGGAGTTTTAAACCCGAGATGGCAGCGGTCCCAGAATGGTAACCTACTGGGAAGTGTTCATGGCGTTACACTATCCCTGCCAATGCTGATCTATATTGTTGTGTACCCTGAAAGATGAAAATAATATATCAGAAAGATGAAAATGACTGACTGATTGATCAATGTAATCAGTAAAGATTAAATTGAATCAACAAAAATGAAAATGAATCAATAAAGATGAAAATGAATGACAAAGATGAAATTGAATCAACAAAGATGAAACTGGCATTCAATGAAGAGAAATCATACAAATGGAAGAATACATAATCTAGTGGAAGAAATAGGGTTTGAATGTACCTATTTAGCCATTATCGCGAAGCAAAAGGCCTAATTGATGCATTTTCATGATTCTACTTTTTTTAGGGTTTTATTCGATTTAAATCATATGAGTAAATCCTAAAATCTATCAATCGGAAAGATGAAAATGAAATTGTACGCATAATTGATGCATTTCTATCTTCTTGACAAGAAAATAGAAATGAACTTATAGACATCAATCGGAAAGATGAAAATGAATCTCAAAAATTAATCCATCAGAATCTATATGTAAATGTATAAGAGTTGAAAATTACATTCTTCTCCTTTGTTTTAGGCATCTCCACATCCTTTACCATCTTTGTCGAAGTCCGCATTAGGGCTTTCGGGTTAAAAAGATGAAAATGGAGGTGAGGGGGATGGAGCTGTTGAGAAGCTGCGATGGTTGTGAAGACGTCAGAGTCGATAGAGATGCCGGAAGGCTGAGAGTCACTAGTCGAGGGAGACGTCGGAAGCGAGCGACGGTGTGTGACTGGTGAAAGATGAAAATGGAAAAGGAGACGCTGGTCTGAGAGGAAAAAAGGTGTGGTCGAGCATGATGCATGTTCGTAGAAACGGGAGGGTAGTATCATCCTTTTTTTTTCTTTTTCTTTTTTTGAAGAGTTGAGCCCGAGGGCTAAGAACAGAGCAAATTACAATAACCTATCTAAAACATGAGATCCATCTTCTTGGACCCAAACAAAGCTCGTCCTCAGACGACGACAAAACCGAGCAATTCCATCCGCTTTATCATTACAGGAGCGTGGAATATAGAGAAATAGGATAGAAGTAAAACGCAGGGCACCAAGCCAAACCTCATTAGCTAGCCCCTCCAATTCTTTTGGCCATAGACGCGAACCAGTTAAGATCTGGATCGCGTCTAAGGAATCCGATTCTGCAACAATTCTGGTAAATCCCCTAGCAACCGCATCTTTCAACGCCAAGTCTATGGCAACCATTTCTGCTTGAAGCACACCTCCACATCCAATTGGAGCACCAATCGCCCATGTCATGGAACCGTCCTCCTCAAAGCCCACCGCGCCAAACGCCGCAACACCAGTACTTGGATCAACTGAGGCGTCAGATCGCACCACCTGCACTCCTCTCCTTCGTTCAACCAAGTTCTCAGTCTGCATTATAAATTTACCATCCTCCCTTACTAACCTTCTAATCTTGCAAGCCACCGCCCAAGGAGACTCTCCCTAGTGATCAAAGATCCAAGAATTACGATCTTTCCATATAATCCACATCCCTACTGCCAAAAAAGACCTCTGCTTCCTTGCCCTCTCCCCTCCTACCGAGCTCACCAAGAATTCCAAGAGTATATCAGGATCCCAGCTTGGCATGAGTATACCTTCCTTTATAGCTATGATTTCAAAAACTTGCCTAAAGAAATAACAGCCGAGCACAGCATGTAGAATTGTCTCTGGCTCACATCCACATCTGGGACAATCACGATCCGATGACATGGAAATTCTCCAAAGAGAATCCCGCACCACCAACTTTCCCCTTAGAACTCTCCAAATAAAATATTTGACTCTTGGACCAACCTTTAGTCGCCAAGTATTGACCCAACAGTCTTGAGTTTCCAGAGACAAAGCACCAATTTTCCTTTGCAACAACATCAAGTATGCTGACGACGATGTAATCTTCCCCAAGCTATTACATCGCCAGCGGGCCTCATCTCTATCTCCAATATCCGTTACCAAGATCTGTGAAGCCAAGGAAGGATGGAATAGAGCTCGAACTTTAACCTCGTCCCACCTTCTACCATGTAGTAAACATCCCACCATCAACGAATCAAGGTTCGCAGACATATCAATGATCGTCGGCCATCTAGAGATAGGCTGCTCGGAAAACCAGGCATCCTTGCAATGTGAGATACAGCTTCCCTCCCCTACCGACCACTTCAAACCTTTCCTCACCTCCTCTGCTGCCAGACAAATGTGCCTCCAATGAGATGAAGCAGTCCTTGTCGGCCCAGCATAAGGTAGCAGCCCAAGCCAATGATACTTGGCCCTTGCTAATTCCTTCCATATGTTAGGTTCTTCCTCTAGGAAAGTACCGACTCTTCTCATCTTCAATGCCTTCTGCCTCACCAACATGTTCCGCACACCCAGGCCACCAGTCTCCTTGGGGAGGCAAACATCCCTCCATGCAACAATGCCAAAACCCAACTTCCTCCCTCTCCACAGAAATTCCCTAGCGATACGCTCAAGCTTTGTGATGACTGAAGCTGGGACATGCGTGGTTGCCATGACAAAGGGCGGGATTGCTTGAAGAATTGCCTTGAGAAGAACCAAACGACCAGGGTCCGAGAGAAGTCTGCCCTGCCAAGAGAGCACTCTTCCAACCATATCATCCAGCATCCTGGAACAGTCTGCAACCTTCACCATTCCTGCTCCAATTGGAGAACCCAAATAGGTCCATTGTCCATTAGCTTCTTCAATGCCCAGAATATGACAAATGGTAAGCTTCCGATCATCTGAAACAGTGGGGGAGAAACGGATAGTTGACTTAGTGCAATTCATCTCTAAACCGATCATCCTTTTTAAGTGATTTGGGGTTATTGCCGCTGGAAATAAGCCGCATGGGGTTTTCAGCAAACCAATTGGGGTTTGGACGGACAAGGGATGTAATACGGTGTTTTGAACCAATAGCTTATTATTTATCTGCGATTGCCATGATTCTTGAATCCAACAACCATTTGAGTGCATTTTAAAATGCTCGTTTTGAGACAAGGACTGGCAGAGTTAATGCTAGCTCTATTATTACTGCTGTCCTTGTTTGTTTGATTTTGACCATTCAGATTCAGCGGTAGTGTTTCGGATGCATATAACGTATAAAAAAATAGATAGTTGGTGTTTACATCAAATTTGTGAAACTTGTTGATGGGTACACTCCTATCATTAGATTTAAGGTCTTAACATCATTTTATATCAGTTATGGATAGTTATGATTGATTATGTATTTTTGATGACCTTTTTACCCCTATAATAACCCAAATCCTAATCCCAACTATAACTCCATCATCCCCCTCCCTCTCCCCGTCCCTCTTTCCTTTCTCTTGTCCCCATCCCTCTTCCCTTTCTCTTGTCGCCGTCCCTCTCCCGAGGTCCTCTCCCCCTCATGTGCCCCTCCCCTTCCCTCTCCCCCTCATCTCCCCGTCCCTGCCCTCTCCCTCTAAGAAGAAGCCACCATGCTGCCCACCGGCCTTCACCCGCGCCACGCTGCACCAAGCCGTAGCCACAAGTTCCAGACATGCACGTCGTCCATCATGCACCGGAGAGTGGTCATGGTGACGGCAAGCCATCCGTCAACGAAGAGGCTGGCATGAGGTCCACTTATCGACAAGACGTAGAAGAAGAGGGGGTCGACGACGAGCCCTACGACGCAAACAAGGAGGAACTCACGGTTCCACTTGTGTGACAAGGTGTTGCCGCCATGCTTGATAGCTTGCATGTTGGTGTCCTCGTCATCGCTTTCATCAATGTGGATGTCGGAGACGTGAGAGGATTCCTCGCTGGCCATGGTGGTGGCATTGGTAGTGAAAGTAGAGCAGGAGCTCGTAGAGGTTAACATAGCGAACAAGCTGGGTGTGTAACTATTTCAAAGATGAGGAAAAGATCAGCAGATTAAGGGGTTCAGAAGGAGAAGGGATCCAAAGAATACTACAAATAAGAATGCTGGTTGTAGTGTTGCATCAAGAAAAGTGAATAGTGAAAAAGAGAAAAGAGAATACACCAAACCCACTCGTGAACATTAGTGAAAAATAGAAAAAAGAATAGTGAAAAAGAGAAAAAAGAATACTCATGAACACCAAACTTATTCATGAACATCAGTGAAAAAGAGAAAAGAGAATAGTGAAAAAGAGAAAAGAGAATACATCAAACCCACTCGTGAACATTAGCGAAAAATAGAAAAGAGAATAGTAAAAAAGAGAAAAGAGAATACACCAAACACACTCGTGAACATCAGTTAAAAAGAGAAAAGAGAATAGTGAGAAAGAGAAAAGAGAATACTCATGAACACCAAACCTATTCGTGAAAATAATGAAAAAGAGAAAAGAGAATAGTGAAAAAGAGAAAAAAGAATACATCAAACCCACTCGTGAACATTAGTGGAAAATAAAAAAGAGAATAGTGAAAAAGAGAAAAGAGAATACTCATGAACACCAAACCCATTTGTGAACATCAGTGAAAAAGAGAAAAGAGAATACACCAAACCCACTCGTGAACATGAGTGGAAAATAGAAAAGAGAATAGTGAAAAAGAGAAAAGAGAATACACCAAACCCAGCCGTGAACATTAGTGGAAAATAGAAAAGAAAATAGTGAAAAGAAGAAAAGAGAATACTCATGAACACCAAAACCCATTCGTGAACATCAGTGAAAAAGAGAAAAGAGAATAGTGAAAAAGAGAAAAGAGAATACACCAAACGCACTCGTGAACATCAGTTAAAAAGAGAAAAGAGAATAGTGAAAAAGAGAAAAGAGAATACACCAAACTCACTCGTGAACTTTAGTGAAAAATAGAAAAGAGAAGAATGAAAAAGAGGAAAGAGAATACTCATGAACACCAAACCCATCTGTGAACATAAGTGAAAAAGAGAAAAAAGAATAGTGAAAAAGAGAAAAGAGAATACACCAAACCCACTCGTGAACATTAGTGAAAAATAGAAAAGAGAATAGTGAAAAAGAGAAAAGAGAATACTCATGAACACCAAACCCATTCATGAACATCAGTGAAAAAGAGAAAGGAGAATAGTGAAAAAGAGAAAAGAGAATACACCAAACCCACTCGTGAACATCAGTGAAAAAGAGAAAAAAAGAATAAATAAAAAGAGAAAAGAGAATACACCAAACCCACTCGTGAACATGAGTGAAAAATAGAAAAGAAAATAGTGAAAAAGAGAAAAGAGAATACTCATGAACACCAAACCCATTCATGAACATCAGTGAAAAAGAGAAAAAAGAATAGTGAAAAAGAGAAAAGAGAATACATCAAACCCATTCGTGAACAGTGAAAAAAAAAGAGAATACACCAAACCCATTCGTGAACATCAGTGAAAAAGAGAAAATAGAATAATGAAAAAGAGAAAAGAGAATACACCAAACCCACTCGTGAACATAAGTGAAAAATAGAAAAGAGAATAGTCAAAAAGAGAAAAGAGTATAGTGGGAGAGGAGGAACTCGTGGTTAGGTTTCGATGGAGATAGAGTCGCTGACGGTGTGGGGTTGGGTTCCGACGCCACTGCCGTCGTCGGTCCTCTCCTCTTCCTGTCATCTTCCTCTTCTATCCCCTCTCATCTTCCGCCGCCGAAGATCGGGCCGCTTTGTGGCGTCAGATTTGAGAGAGGAGGAACTCGGGATTGGGTTCCGATGGAGATAGTGTCGCTAACGGTGAGGGGTTGGGTTCCGGCGCCGCCACCGCCGATCCTCTCCTCTCCTCTTCTTATCATCTTCCTCTTCTATCCCCTCTCATCTTTCGCCGGTGAAGATCGGGCCACTTGTGGCGTCGGATTTGAGAGAGGAGGAGCTCGGGGTTGGGTTTCGATGGAGATAGTGTCGCTGATGGTGTGGGGTTGGGTTCCGACGCCGCCATCGCCGCCGATCCTCTCCTCTTCCTATCATCTTCCTCTTCTATCCCCTCTCATCTTTCGCCGGCGAAAATCAGGCTGCTTGCGACGTCGGATTTGAGAGACGAGGAGCTGGTGATAGTAATGGAGAGAAGGGAATGAGATATGGATATGTGTATTTTGTAGTGTAAAATGGTGTTAATGATCCAAATCTTATGCTTAATGTTTTTTAACAAGATAAGATCATTTTATGCTGTTGAGCCCCTTCCTCCTAAAAAAAGGAGTTACGATAGAAAGGACACTGACGTGAGTCAATTTAGGTGGCAAGTTAGTGGGGCCCACTCATAGCTATTGATTCACGTAATAAACAATTGTAAATTAAATTTAGATATTTAAATAACAACCGGTGACATTTTTTTAAATTGGTGCCACACTAGCTGATGTGGCAAGTAACATCAAATGATCCATCTCAGCATCAACAAAGGAGCCACATCAAGTGTGCACGAATATCACCCACGTGAGTGTGCCTGCGTTATATCATTTCATTTTGTTTGAAAGAACATATAGACCATGTTTGATACTGGGATAAGGACAACCAATCCGGGATAGCATCCAAACATGGCCTTATCCCCTCCCGGGGATAATATTTATCTTGGGAATCCCAGGATTAGAGGGGGTTTTATGCAAAAACCCCCCAAACCCCACCTACCCCCATCTACTTTCCACCTCACCAATCCCTATTCCTATCTTACCTTTTTCATCCAATATTATTAATTTGTTTTACACCTCATCAATCCAAAATTAAATTAATAATATAAATTAATAATAGAAAAGGTAGCTCATTGATGTGTATAAATTAATAATAGAAAAGGTAGCTCATTGATGTGTATAAATTAATATAATAAATTAATTATTATATTTATAATAAAAAAAATAAAAATAAAATATTATTATATTAATATAAATGGGTCAGCATGATGATGTAATAATGTGTATAACCATGCCATGTTATCATGCTATGTCATGTGGCGATGAGATCCTTTTTCGCATTCGCTGTAAGTGGAGGTCACGTGTTCATCGCCGAAGGTCACGGTGCCGACAAGAATGCCCCCGACACCGTCGAGCCATACGACCCGGTGGAGGACAGGCGGGCATCGATGCTGACGATGGCGGAGGAGCGGGCGTCTGTAGGATATGGCAAATAAGTGGGCGATGATATGAGAGGGATTAGCAGGAGGAGGCGTCGAAAAGGAGGGGTGGGGTGGTAATATTATACTTTAATTAATATAATATGTATTATCATATTATTAAGGAATTTATTAATGCCAAGATGAATATTTATGTATTATCACATTATTAATTAAAGTACCAATATTATTAATTTACATTTCACCTCACCAATCTCTATTCCTATTCCACTTTTTTCATCCAATATTATTCATTTACTTTACACCTCATCAGTCCCAAGTAATCATTACCTCCTTATCCCCACCTTTTCAACCAAACACCAAGGTGAGATAAAATTTATTCCACAACTTATCCCGGGTTACTAATCCCTATCCCATCTAATCCCGAAATAGACTATTCCACAACCAAACGAGGCCATATAGTGCTGCAGTATATGGGCGTAGTTTTCCGTCTACAAATGCTTCACAATCGCCTAGAGGGATTGCAATTTACCCCACCTCCACGAGTCCCGCCTCGACGGGTTCCGCTCAGCCACGCCCCTTCCCTGATGAGACGGGTTTGGGGGGTCCGTCGGTAAACAGGTTTGAGATCGAGTTTAGGGTAAAGGTATAAAATCCTGATCGGATCAAAGCGGGTCGGGGAAGGACACCCCTATCCTGCTCATTGACGATGAAATATTGAACAATTAATATAATAATATGTTATTCCAATTATAAATCACTTTTTGAGTTATTATTAATATAATTTATGTTTAGATCAGATAAGGACAAGTTTAATTTGAAATGTTTTTTAATATGTTAATTCTTTAAAATGTTATTAGATATAATAAATTTAATTTGTGTGTAAATTTTCGATACGGATGTGGCGAGATTGGGGGCGGGTCGGGCTCAGGGGCCGGGGCCTGGCCCGCCCACACCACGTCCCGTTGCCATCCCTCACTCCATTCAAGTCCTTTTTAGTCGCTTGAGTAGACACGAGGCAGTTTGCTTGGCTGCGTGGCAAATTTATAAGCATACTTTATGGCATTCGTGGAAGCTTTTGAACGCTTGAAGGACGGGCATAATGTTACTTTGAAACCAATATTCGTGCGGCTAGGAGGCAGCTAATCTCGAGTAGGACATATGTAATAAAGTAGAAAGATGCATGGGATCCACCATGTTAGCAGCGCTGGGTTGGATTTTTTATCGAAATGGACATCTTATATTCACTTTTGGCCTTTTAAGATCATATATCTTATTTTTTTATATAATACGATTCCAAATAAAAAATACATCTAACGAAGACGTGTATAACCAATAATGATACGCGTACTCATGATACGTGTATAACCAATAATTATACATGTATTCTTTGAAACACGTGTTTTTTATATGTATTTTTTATTGGAGGTCCTATTATGCAAAAAAAAGAACATGGGGTCTTAAAGTGTCAAAAGTGAATATTAGAAGTCATATTTGACAAAAAGTCCGCACTGGGTTCAGCAGCTTCAACTACTTAGGAATCTCACGAGCCTGCTGTAATATAGGGTTATTTACACATACCATTAAAACAGTTTGATTTAACATAATCAGATCTTGTTAAATAAATATTTGATACTTGATAATTTTAAACAGACTTTTCAAGCCCTCCAAGTACTTAAATACCGTTTAATAGTCGAAAACGAAAGGATTTATAGTCCCGATCTATGCAGTAACACCGAGTAGTGATTCGGGTCCTCCCAAAAGTGGGAGGACCCGATCCTCCTCAATAGTCCGCCCTCTCTCTCTCTCTCTCTCTCTCTCTCTCTCTCTCTCTCTCCCCCCGCGCTCTCTCTCTCTTTCTCTATATATACTATCATAAATGATTTGTGCACATGCACACGTGACATATGCATTTCACATGTATATGAATCCGATTCATATACATACCTATCGGTAGTAGCCTATCAGTAGTAGCCTATCGGTAGTAGGCTACCAATAGGTATGTATCGGTAGTGGGATACCGATAGGCATGTATAACCAATCGGTAGCTCGGTAGCCCACTACCGATAGGTTGTACATGCCTATCGGTAGGCCACTACCGATAGGCATGGCCTACCGATAGGCATGTATATGAATCGACAACGAACCTATCAGTAGTGGGGTACCGATAGGTTGTACATGCCTATCGGTAGACCACTACCGATAGGCATGTATATGAAGATTCAATAATGTAAAGTGCACATTTCAGCGCTCATATATTATACATAATAATGTATAATGTAATACATATATAAAAAACATGCATATATACATATATATCATATGTATGATACATGACATACATACATATATTTATATTAATATTTATATATGTATATATATATATACAATACATATATATGATATATATACATCCTATTTTTATACACGCACATATACATTAGATATATAAATACATATACATATACAATATCTATAATACATACATATTATATATCAACCTTATAAGGAGCAAAAACGGTTACAACCGTTTACCTCCTATTAGTTTATTTACATGTATATTTTCCTAAGTTAACTTTGTATATTTTTATCATCTTTCCTAGGTTAGTTTTAAATATACATTCTTATAATCATAAACCAGGAGATTAGTTTTAAATATACATACTTATCTACCTTATAAGATCCAAAATGTAGTTAACGGGCAGTTAGCCGTGCCATGTGGCACGGGCTCACCACCTAGTATATATATATGTATATATGTCATGTATCATACATATGATATATATGTATATATGTATGTTTTTTTATATATGTATTATACACATGTATACATTATTATGTATAATATATATGTATATTATACACTCATATATACATTATACATTATTACGTATAATATATATAATGTATATATATTAGGATTAATTGGTGTTTAGGTCCATAGTAAGGAAATATTTATCCAAAACTCCATATACATTTTCCTTCAGGTGTTTAGAACCTTGTTACTTAGCTGTATTTTTTAAATGTCAAAACTACCCTTAAACTTATTATTCGGGTAGGTGACAGGTGGTTTTATGGGCTCTTAAATTGGAAGGAGATAATGGAGGTGATGGAGAGGCATTAGTGGAGTCATTTAAGGAGCATTTATTGGAGAGTGATGGTGGACGGCAGATTTTTTTAGGAGAGTGTGTATTGGCAGGAGATAAAGGTGGGAGGAGAGAGAAAAACCTGGAATAAATGGAAAAGATGGTAGAAAAATCTTGGAAAAATCGTTAGTTATTTTCTATTTTTTCATCATGAGAAGTAAGTTAGTTTCCATTTTAGTAATTATTTTTCACACAAAATCATGGAAAGTAAGTTACTTACTTTTCACAAAAATTATGAAAAGTAACTTAGTTTACACAGAAAATCATGGAAAGTGTTACTTTCCACGATTCCCACCACTGAAATTAAAAAAATTCCTTAAGGGAAATGTAAGGGATCAAAATGCCACAAAAGTCATGGAAAGTAACTTTCCATTTTAGTAGTTAATTTCCACACAAAATCATGGAAAATAACTTACTTTTCAATTACAAAAAAGTGAAAAGGAACATGTATTATTGACAAATTGATGGAAAGTAACTGATGATGGAAAGTAACTAGTTACTTCCCATTAGTTCCAATCAGTAGTTACTTTCCTCTAGTTACTTTCGGCTAGATGGAAAGTAACTACTGACAATTTGGTGGAAAGTAATTGATGAATAATTTTGTAGAAAGTAACTAGTTACTTTCCATTAGTTTCAAACACTAGTTCTTTCCCTCTAGTTACTTTCCACTAACTACTGACAATTTGGTGAAAAGTAACTGATGAATAATTTTGTAGAAATTAACTAGTTACTTTCCATTAATTTCAAACACTAGTTCCTTCCCTCTAGTTACTTTCCACTAACTACTGACATTTTGGTGGAAAGTAACTGATGAATAATTTTGTAGAAAGTAACTAGTTACTTTGCAT
>OY986963.1:29820914-29919289 GCA_963920575.1 Narthecium ossifragum | reverse complement strand
ACAGGGTCTTTCAAAAGTGGAACAAGTCTTAGAAGTGCGTTCAAATGATTCAATATCGATGAACCTCGAAAAGAGAGTTGAAGGCTGGAACAAGCGTGCACCAAGAATTCTTGGAAGACCATGGGGATTCTTGATTGGACCTGAGCTAACCATAGCCCAAAGTCGTATCTCTTTGGTTAATAAGATCCAAAAGGTTTTATCGATCCCAGGGGTACAGATCCATAATATACATATATAGAAATTATTGTACGCCAAAATAACATCCAAAGTACTTGTTTCAGAAGATGGAATGTCTAATGTTTTTTTACCCGGGGAATTAATAGGATTGTTGCGAGCGGAGCGTGCGGGGCGTGCTTTAGAAGAAGCGATCCGTTATCGATCAATCTTATTAGGAATAACAAGGGCATATCTGAATACTCAAAGTTTCATATCCGAAGCGAGTTTTCAAGAAACCGCTCGAGTTTTAGCAGAAGTTCGAAAGGTTGATCTATTCGGAAATCTCCGAATCTATGCTTATTTTCAACTACTCGAAGCATTTCGTCGCTTGCTACGCCCTTCCTCGTCTCTGGGTGCCTAGGTATCCACCGTAAGCCTTTCTTCGTTTGAACCTCACCATTAACGTTAAGGCTATGCCATCCTAAGGTGCTCCTAAATGGAAGGATCTTATCAACGTCCATGAATGAGAAGTCATAGATCAAACTGCTGAATCGGCAAAATTGGGTGCTATCCAAAATGGGGTGCTATCATAGTATCATCTAAGTTCATGGGCTGAAGATAAGCGGACTCGAACCGCTGACATCCGCCACAGGGTAAACCACCGCCTCTCAGGCATCCCCGACTGATTCTACCATAGAGGCCAACCATAGACAATAACTCCCCCCTTGAACACAGATTACAACTTTCATCGTACTGTGCTCTCCAAAGAGCAACTCTTCTCAAAATCTCAAAAGGTGCTGAGTTGGAATCCCATTCTAAGGATTCTTGTGGTTCCGGAGGATCCAACTACAGGAGAACAGGAATGGAGAGCTCTCCCCCTTTTTCCGCCCGACTCTTTGGTCATAAGAATGCTGGTTTGAAGAACGAGTGATTGCCCTTCTCCGACCCTTATTGCCCAACTACAAGTTCATTGTACATATTCATTTTAGTTAGGAATTTCTTTACATGCCTCTTGAATCTTGTCTTCCCTATTTTTTTATTTGTTCTTTGATTTATTGTTTTTTTTGTGCGTAATGCAAATTGACTCTCTTTTTTTACTATTGATAAGAATTCTCTTGTTGAGACCCTATGAATCGGTTGAAACCTCATATTCATACTAGAACCACGATGATTTAATAAATCCAAAAGCGAAACTCAAACAAAGGTTCTTTGAGTAAGAACCATTTGATCATCACTTATTCAATGAATGGATGTAATGAATCAACTAAAATCTAAACTAAAGAAAGAGTTGTCTTTCGGTTAAAAAAAGTCTGTAAAATAAGTCTGAAGGAGAAAAATCATTTGATTTTTGAAATACCTATTTTGTGAATTTTTTTTTGAGTCTGGTCGCGAGGTCTGAATAGTGTGTATGAATCATAGTTCAAATATTTCTTTTTTTGAAATACCTATTTTGTAAATTCCCATTGGCATCATGCGCTATGAATTTTGCATGCAAGAGCTCTAGCTCATGTCTACACTTGAGCTTGAGCTTGAGGGGTACATCGACTTTTGTTGCCGATATGTCAAGTTTACACCAGCGTGGATGTATACACATCATGGGTAAAGAGCGTTCCTCGAGTTTGTATCTAGCAATCATATGGGCACATGGCAGGCTGTGGGTGTGGCGGACCACACAGCCACATGCACTCTCATCTTGACCAGTACAATCGGCATTCAATGATTCCTTAAGAACTATGATGAGTGCACTCTTTGAAATGAACCCTCGAAGTTCTTTGAATACTTCTGATCTGAAGTTCTGTTGCGCGATGTGCTTGCTCTTCTCGAATGAAACTTTTATCGCACAATCTTGTAGCTCGAGCAAAGAGTGGATGGTGGCCCACGACATGTCAAAACTATAATAAGACGAGCCAAGATGCTTTTTCATCTTAGAATGTGCACTCTCAACCCTATTTGTGGTATAATTTCCAAAATGCATGTAGTCATCGACTTAAGCGCTCACAAAATATTCTTTGTAGTGACCAAGCCATATCTTTTGGACATATTCAATGGCATTCTTTCTCTAGAAAACGTGGGAAGCAGTGTATGCAAGTTTGTATTATACTCATGCACACTGCTTGCATATACAACCGCTTGCCATAATGTCCTGAAAGAGCTAGCGGTCTCTACTGTTGAACAATTCGTTTTGCAGCTAAGCTCTACACACTTTTGGATATGCCATCTACATAGCATATTTTTTTATTTTCGAAATACCACCTCGATAGCATTCATTGAAGCCAAATCTCTATCTGTCAGTATAACATGTGGCATTGGACATCCTTCCAACAATGACCTAAGCACATGCAACACCCATATGAAATTACCCTCCCTCTCAAACTCCATGTATACAAAGGCAGCAGAGAATGTCATTTATGTCGATGTCACACCAACAATTTGTAGTAAAGGAAGTCGGTACCTGTTGGTCTTGTCGGTGCAATCCATAATCAAAACCTCTGGAAATGTACAAAGTAGCTCAATAGAAATTCAGTGTGCCTAGAATGTGTCCCTAACATTATCTGTGTCTTCCCGAACCGTATGATACTCGATATAGTCGTACTCATTTAGATGCTTTAGTAGTTGCTGCATCTCTGATCCTAGCTTTCTCGACCACCCTATTCCTTAGGCGTGCGTTGTAGATGGTCTTCATAGTAGAGCAGTTCCCTGGATCTTAGTGCTTTATAGTGTTCCATATTTGTTGTGGCTTCACTAGATTTGTCGACATATCGACCACCAACTTCATTTGTTCCTCGGTTAATCTCCCGGCATATGAGTGTCCCTCGAGGTAAACATCGCTCTAGGGTGATTGTGCACTCCACATACAACCTTCAACATCCAATCATCATCAGAGGCAAGCTTCAGGGTCTGAAGTTTGAAGGGACAACCACACTTCCTCGTCTCGGATTTGACGGTCTTCCTCTTTCGGGTGGTATGCGGCATTTTTCAGCTTTCATAATGCTTTATAATTGTTTTTCGATTAGCTCCACTTCGCTCATATGCCAAAGGTGATCCTTGGCTTTTTACCGGCACCACCGACCTCTGAATTCTTTATTACAACCACCAAGCCATTCTGTTTTCCAACTTGTTGTGTCCAGTGGACAAGTGTTTGGTAGCTGTGAAAGATCGAGGGATAAAAAATAATGATTAGAATGATGAATTATGAACTCACTAGTAGTCCAACTAAATATAATGATCGTGTCGCATACCTCATCAGTTGTGAAGGCCTTGGTATAGTCATAGTTGACATCTGCACCAGTAAAAGTATAACCCTGGTAGTAATCAAGTAATTAGCATTCGTAAACTCTGAAATGTGGGCCTTGAAGATCGTAGCAGACAACAATCAGTAGAATGCCGCCGATATATTCTATTTAAATCGGTAATATACTACTGATACTGAGACGATGAAGAGATGCCGTTAGTAATTCATATAAAACAGTATCTCTGTACCGTTGGTTTGTCCATGTGTATCGGTAATATACTACCGATTAGATTCGGATAGGGGAAAATATGGAAAATGACGAACTATAAGGAGTACGGGGATAATGAGGTGGGAATGCACCTTTTCTGATGCAATTTTCTCACCATCTTCCTCTTCATTGTCCACTTCTATCGATGATAGCAGCATTCTTCTTCCTCAATGTCTGTTTTGGTGAACGATTGTGTGACAATGGCAAGGCAAACATGAGGAGGAGGTGGTACTGGAGAAGAAAAGAGTGGAGAAGAGAGTACTCCATGGAGAGAAGAGCCGGATGAGATGATCGGAGATGGTCGAAGAAGATGATCGGAAAAGATGGGCGGAGAGGATGATCGGAGAAGATGAGGCATTTAAGGTAGGACCATGGGGTATGTAGTAAACCATGACCATATTCATGTAATTATATCATATAAGAGAGGGGCACTTGAGACTCTTCATCTCAGGGTATTATTGGTATGAAAATATGTGATGTGGGCGGTCTTTCTTGTGGTGCAGATGAACTGGCCAGTTAGGAATTGAGTTGGCTGTCTCATTTACGATTATAGCCCTGCCACGTCAGTCGGTGTAAAAATCTTTTTTCTAAAGATATAGTAACACCGGATCCGCAATCTGTTTCAAGTAAGAATAAGTTTTTGTGCACATGCCCATGTGGCATGTGCACGTCACATGTATATGAATCGCTATCGATTCATATACATGCTTATCGGTAGTGGGCTGCCGATAGGCATGTATCAGTAGTGGGCTACCGATAGGCATGTAACCGATAGGTTGTACATGTCTATCGGTAGCCCACTAACGATAGACATGTATATAAATCGACAATGGGCCTATTAATAGTGAGATACCAATAGATTGTATATGACTATCGGTAGTGGTCTACCGATGAACATGTATTCAGGACATGTGAAGTACACATGCCACAAATCAGAGCTCTTCAAGTAAAAGAGCGAGCTCCACGACCACGACACCTCCACCGGATCAATCCAGCTTCTTATTACGCCCTATCGTCCGCCTGTTGGTCAGCGGAGCATCGAAGACGCGCTGCTGCTGCTGCTCCGATCCGGGTCGGCATGGGTTTCTGGATCACCACCCTCATCTTTACACTGATCGGCCTAATCGCCTCTCTCTCCGTCCGCCTCTGCTGCAACCGAGGCCCCTCCACCAACCTGTACGAATCCCCTCTTCTCCTCCTCTCTTCTTCTTCACGGTTGCTTTCCCCTCTTTCAATCATGCCATTAGGAATTTCGTGTTTCGTTTAGTTAGGTAATAATCCATGGCTAGGTTACATGTACTAGAAGTAGAATTTTGGTCTTGCTAGGGAGACGACACACTGCATCGATCTTGTGTCATTTCTCATCTGTTTGAACTGCTTCTTGTGCTGTGCTCAAAGATCTACTACTTTTCATCTGTTTTAACTTAGATATAAGAACATGACGTGGTCGAGTGAGTAGGATGCGAAATTCCTTTGAGAGGATCTCCAATCTCCATGGTCAGCGGAAGACAACACCTAACATGCCCAATTTCTTGAAAGATCTGATCCTGGTTTCCATGCTTTTCCCTGGTTGGTTAACATTAACTATTATATTTTGGCATACCACTATGTAAATCTAGATTAGATGGCACCATTAACTAATCACTAAAAACTGATTACAGCCTCATAAAACATAAAATGAATATCCTTTCTACATTAGTTGTTTGTCTATGGGATTGTTAGGGCTCATGTGCCATGAGAATTTATCATGAAACATTTCTAGAGCATGGTTTCTGTGACATTGTTGACGAATAATATGTCCTAATTCATGAAGAAGTAACAAAAATCTGGATGATTAAGGACCAAAACTCTAGCTTGGTAAGATGTATGAAAGGATTGGCAATTTTCTCATCTGGACTTAATGATGTCAGAAATTTACGAATTGATATTAATGTATTGGGTCAAGGCTGCTATTCTAGGATAGACAGGTAAACGATTTTGGTTGTTCAATCATTTTGGAAGCTACCATCTACGATATATTAGAGAAGTTCCAAAGGCAGAGAGGTCTGTATTTGCTCCTGATATTTTAGTAATCGTGTAAGCATAGACAAATAGACAATGAGCCAAGAACAATATTTAATGTAGCTTCTTATGTGTAAACTTTAAAGTGTTTTGGTTATTGATGATGATGGAAGGGCTTTAATTTCTTTGAGGTGTATTCAAGGTTGCGATATAAATTAAGGTTTCCTGCTCTTACTTGATAGAATCTTTATCAGTTATGAGCAATAAAGGTAAGAAGAAAGCCGATGGAAACTGAATATTGAAATTTCTAAATGAAATGCATCACGGCCCATTCGATGGTCTTGCGTAGTTTCAGTCACTATTTTGTGGGCGGAGGCTCCAAAACCAGTCCATGTGTGGCTCGTGTCATAGTTTTATATATTTGCTGTGTGCCATAATTTGAGAGGTTGATCTTGCTTTTATGAGTCTTATTTGCACACATGGCCTTCAGTTCTGCCTTAGCAAGGTTTCCAGTAGTAAGAAGGTATTAGTTTACAAAGTTATAGTACAATGTTGCACACGATGTTTTTTTTGGAGCCTCATTTTCTGAAGATTCTCTGACAATGTTGAAGCATAGCCGCGAAGTCTTGTGTTGTGAACCTTGTCCTAATCAAAAGAAGGAAGCTTTGCATATATGGCCGTAAAATACCCTAATTGGCATATACCCTTGCAAAATCGAGAATTGCACATACACCCTTTTAAATCTGTTTTTGATGATATATATAAGTTTCTGCTTAACTACCTTTAACTTATTTAAATTTGACTTTGATTTTTGTTTGCTAAGTTATATGAAATTCTATACCTATCCATCAAAAATCATAAAGTTAACCGTTTTGCAAAAAGCCCTTCAAATTTTGTAAGGGTGGATTTGGAATTTCGTATTCACTGACTAATCATTGACCAAGTTAAATTGAAATAACTTAAAGGCAATTAAGCAGAAGGGTATATAACTATATATGCAACAAAAGCATATTTAGAAAGGTATATGTGCAATTTTAGATTTGCAAGGGTGTACAAGCAATTAGGGCATTTTAGAAGGGTATATATGCAAAACCCCCAATAGATACATGGTCTCATTGTTTGCTCCTTGTGTTAGTTGTATAACCAACAATGTAGTTTTCCGAAATCAGGTTCTATTAGCAATAGACTGAGTTGAAAGTATTAGAGTGTAAGATTTATACCATAGTTACTAGTTGCCTAGCACTGTTGATATTTTCTTCCTGGATATTGTTTCTTTACGCAAACTTTTTACAGTATTGCATGGTAAAAGATTCATGGAGTTTTTTTATTGCAGGTTCCATTTGACATTGGTTATCACGGCAACAGTTTGCTGTTGGATGATGTGAGTATCATGATCTGATCTTTATTAAATATGAGATGTTGTCAAACAAAGTAATGTTTTCATCTTCATGAATTTGTGATACGCTTATCATGCATAACTTTTCTCCATAAGTTGCAAAGAAGTGCTTTCTAAAATTCTGATTGTCATTTTATGCAGATCCCTACTCATTTTTGTCTTTTGCTATATTGTTTCATATCTTCCATGGAGCTTACAAGCACATAGTGATCACTTGCTCTGTTATCATTCTTTTAACTGATGATTTAGGTACACATAATTCAAGCTGTAAACAAGAAACATTTTGTCAATGGCTGCAAAAATTAACTCAGGATAGGACAGTGAATTAAAATGTAACAAGGTCCTTTCAACCTTACGGATAAGAATTCAATTCACGTAGGTGGATTAGAAATAGGCAGCATTGGAGATGGCTTCATGCCATGGTTTGAAGCTCAGTAACAATCCACGCCCAAGCTAAACTTTTTGCCTGCATTGACTTCAATTTCGATGGCTTAAATGTCCGTAACATTATGGATATAGATCAAAAATCAAAATAGTATAAGAAAATGGTACAAAATCAAAATTGATTTTAGAATTGGATGGTACTATAGAAAATAGGAACTGTAGAGATTCAACTTTGAGATCAAAATCAAGGATTGCCATGTCGGAGGCTCGAGCCCGGCTCGGCACTTGCTGCCGAAAATAGTGGTGCCGTTCCTATTTGCCAGCGGTACCGATCGCAGTAGAGAGAGAGAGAGAGAGAGAGAGAGAGAGAGGCGATCACGGTCGAGAGAGATAAATTAGGGATTCGTTACTTAAAACTGTACGAGTAATGGATTTGTACCCGAAATCCGTTACATATAATACGTTGCACCCGTTATCTCTAATATATTGGACCCTAAGCTACTCCTGATGCCCCCTTACCTTTCACCGCCGCTACCTCCGATCAGATCGAGTCACCGTCGGCCTTTGTCTCCTTCCTCTTCCCCTTTTTTTCTCTCCTTTTTTTCCCCTCTTCTCTTTTTCTCTTTCCCCTCCTCTTCTTTAACCCTCATCTTCCTCTCTGTTTTTCTTTTACTTCCCCTCACCTCTCCCATCTTGGTGTCAGAGCTGGTCCCCAAGCCGGTGCCAGTAAGCCACCGGCTCAGGATTTGCCGGCCAGCATCAAGGTTGCCGGTCCGCTCAGAAACCCTTGATCAAAATAACAGTTATCCAACTTTTAAGTAGTCTTGTAAATTACTTATACAAGCCTTGCTTTCTTAACAATTACATAGCTTTCTTGGCTCACCTCCTCGTTGAATCCCCCTCGCTCGCTCACTCACTTTGTGTGATAGTTAGATGCCTATTTAATATGAGAGTTGGACGGACATTGTGGCCGATTTTTGTAAATAGTTTTGTATTATCCGACTGGATTTTGGTCATTTGTTGTTTAAACTAAATTATTTTGGTGGGGGTGCCGATGCTAGTGGCAGCAGTGGTGGTGGATGAGGTAGCAGTAGGAAAGTGGTGGTATAGGAGGATGAGAAGGGTGGTGATAGTACTGAAGGAATGGGTTTGTGGTGGTGGTGGATGAGGAGGTGGCAGCAGTAGCAGTGTTGGAGGTTAATGTGGTGATAGTACTAGTAGCATCTAATTGCTCATACGTTAATCAAAAACCATCCATAAGTTTCTCTACCTTAATTTGTTAAGAGTCGCCCTATGCAATTGTTCAGATTCTCCAATATGTTAAATGCATGGGTAATCATGGCCCATTATTCCTAGGTTCTAAAATTATTTGCAGTCTGTCAATGAACCCGACAATGTGGGCGAAGATTTTGGCTCTCATTCAATCTTCGCCTACATTGTATGAGAGCCAAAACAGTACCCCTACATTCTTTAGGCTCATGTATGTACCCCTGAAAACATTAAAAAAAATTTAAACATACCCCTCCGTTTAAGTCCGTCTATCCATCTAATTTAAGCACGGTATCAATCTAATCATAGGAGGAAAAGTTTACTTAATTAACCATACAAAGTTACTTAATTACAAATGTACCCCCATACAAAGTTACTTAATTACAAATGTACCCCTACATAAGTGACTTTTGCGATGAAGTCGTTAACAGTGTTAGGAATATTCCTTCTTTATTCGCCGAGAAGTAACTCAGGGGCATAGTTAACATTTTTTCAATGTTTATAGGGGTACATACTTGAGGCCAAAGATTGTAGAAGTGCATTTGTAATTTTAGAAGTTTTGGAGGATTCAAAAGTAATTATCCCAATAAATTAAGGTAGAAGAACTTGTCTGGTTTTTGAATGACTTACAATGCAGAATATGGTTTTTCCTTCTTAGGGGCTCTTTCCTTTTTATCCTCTTGATTCTCTTTTATCTGGAATTTTATAACTATCAGTTTCCTCCTAGTACCATTTTGAAGAAAATGGAAGTTGGAATTGCATAAGCCACCAAAGCGACAACTAAAGCTCTAAAAACCATGGTTCATGTCAGAAAGTGAAACTTGAACTGACCTTTTTAATCACATGAAATTGGACTTTATGACGTCTTAGCTTATGTCATTGTTGGTTTTCTATCTACTTGTCATTTGCACTAAAAGAGGCACTTTTCACCTGTGTTTGACTTTGCTTGTGCTCTTATTTCCATCTTTTGCATGAAATCTTATTTATTGCTTCTCTTGATTCAAAAGTTTATAGCTTAAGTCTGTTTGCCAACTTCACAATCACAACGCACATTTTTGTTTGCCACGATTTCCAGCTGCTATATCAAGTGGCTTTCCAACTATGATTGCAAAGAATTTTTTGTATGCCTATGGCATAAATCTCTGGCAATCCATTTACGAACATTACAAGCTTCTCCACTCGTAGTGCGCCAATCGTCTTACTTTTGAAGCTTGTCTGTTGATTTAAGGTTCTTATGCGTTAAAACATATGGATATTAGTGATGGACACATATTTGTGATTATCGAATAAGAGCTTAAGTGGAGGTTCTTTTAAGAAAAAATGCAACTTAAATTCCTTTCAAAAACTTTTCATGCAATGTTATGTTCCATGATTAGAAGAGGAATTTTCGTATCAAATTCGCATGTTGACATCTGGGTTTGATATGTCAGCGGAGATCGATATGCAAAATCAACGGTCATTTAAGTGCTTAGATCTATTAAGTACCCTCGCTGTCAATAAGAATCTGTACTCAAAATCAAAATCATCACTAGATGCTTTAGTTATTCTCTTTCATCAACGCCTGTTTTCAAATTCCTTTTTCTGAAATACACTTCCTTGTCTAATCTTCGTAATTAATGTGAAATGTTCTTTTATTATCCTCTAGGTGGGCCATTGTATATATTGCACAGATGAACCCTTTAATTGTTCCAATTCTCAGTGGAGAGTGAGATCTGATTGAGACAGCAGCTTCTGGCACTACCATTTTGTAAACCTATTTTTTTTAGCATAAATTCCATTCTGGTGTAGCAAAATCGAGATATTTATAATGTATTAATGATGTAATAATCCTTCTGTTGCTAGTATGTGTAAATTGTCTGTTTGGGAAGTTTAGTGGTGCTAAAAGGCTATTATACCTATCGTCTGATATTAGATACGATGTTAGAACACTTGTAACATTGGAAGATGTGAAGAACTGATTGTGAAAAGCAGATGGATGCTTTGAAGCATTATATGATCTCATCTTTTATTGCAGAAAGTATCCAGTATCCATCCTTATAGGAATTTATTCTCCCAGCAGTTTCAGTGGACAAGGAGGACTGGAGGAGGATAGCTGCATTGATAACTTTTCATCTGATTCTATTGCAGGAGTGTTAGTTTGGAACCCTGGAACATCTCGAGTGATTATTACTTCAGATCCCATTCTCTGCTGCTCGGAAATAATTTTACTGTTGGTAGTTTCATAGGGGGGGGGGAAATCAAACCAATAGATAGGGATGCACTAAAGTAATAGATTTAATTCCTAATCCAAATTTATTTCAAAATTCAAACTCAATTGTATAATGCAATCTATTTCACATATCGTGTCAAATGAAATCCTAATCATCGAATTGAACAAGCAATGATAATGCCCACAAAAAAAAACAAAAAAAAACTCGAGCACAGATCGAGAGAGTGAATTGATAAGTCATCATGTTCATAAACTTTGAAGAAATTTTCCTTCAATTTTAGGTCGATCATGTTGTTGTAAGTTGCATTGGAACATCTATGCCAATGAGCATTTGAGCTTGTGCTTGGGTCCAGGGCCACTTTAGTAAGAACTATGAACTTGGTTTGAACAGTTCCAGTCTTGGTCAGCTCGAACGAGATTTGGCCCGCTTAAGCGATGGGGATTATGGTTCGTTCGTTTGGATAAGGATTTAAGTCGACACGAACGAGGGTGCTTATCGAAGTTACGATGCATCCGGAAACTTTGAATGTCTTTTTTTATTTTTATCTAATTGAATTGCTTGGGAAGGAAACTCTTTGATATGCAACACAAGCAGCACAAACTCATGATTAAATTACACAAGCCTTTCCAGTAGCCTCATGATAGAGGTACATTGGACCAAACCTTAAGCCAGGGTTGAAGGAACAACAATTCCAATAGAAATCATGTACAAGGGGGGAGGAGAGAGGGGGATTTTCTGTTAATATTGAAGGGTGAGATACCCGGAGCATAAGAAATTTCAAGTCAAACAAAACCAGCTGAAACATAATCGTGTTGAGATATTCTATTATTTAAGTGAATCGTGTTGCAAACTGAAGTCTATTGGCAATTTAGAGGATTTATTCGCGAGAACACAAGGATCGTGAACTCAAAAACAAACTGATTCTTTTTCTCTATGTACATTACAGTGCTCATGAAAACCCTGAGAATGCGGATAGATCTCAGCGGAAATAACCATAGAGTTCAATGAAGCAGATACATAGATTCCGCCAGTTTGAATCAGTTGCTGCTGGGCCAGTCATAATAATCCTGAAGAATCTGAAAGGTAGCAGTGCATTTGGCCCGTGCACCGGCCACGAAGCGAACTGGCCAGGCTTGCATATTGTCTGCTCGCCATCATGGACTCTCAAGTTAGTCCAGCTCGCCTTATCCATGGATCCCTGTAATGGCGCACAGTCAGCAGCACAAAGTATGGAATGTCATTGCTTTTTGAACGAACATGACTCGAATATGTAATCATTTTTTGTGTCTAAAAAGAGGAACGGAAGCATAGAATTTACCTGCAAAGCCCAAAATCTAGGATACGTTGCTGATCCATCCTGTCTCATGGTGTAGTAGTTGCACATGAGCTGTCATAGGAAAAAGCAAGATAAAGCAATTGATGGATTTAGGAATCGTAATACATGTAAACAGCTTTACTCTATACTGTATTTGCTCAGAAGCATCCAATGATATGGAATGATTATAGCAGAACTAAACTTTCAAAGCAGCAGCCATAGAGATATGAGCCAATTTAACAAATCAGGCAAATAAGTTACAAGCCGTAGACTGGTACAGAAAATTATTACGAAGTGGTAAAGAACCATAAGCATTACAAGGCAAGCTAGAGTTGAGCATGGACGAGTAACACCCAACCAGAAGGTTCACATGCGAGGGAACCGGTGAGTACTTGACAGCAGCTAGAACTAAATACCACAGATAAGCGGCAGACATCGAAAGCAAATAACATATCCTTCCATGCTGTTAAATTTGTGGTTTTCTTGGACGTTTTCCCGCAAAATTAGTTAATTACAGCAGTCTCGTCATTCACATCAAATGAACTCAATCATGTTCATCCATGCAATCTGTCTAAGAATTGCACGAGAACATAAAATGGACAGACATGATAATTAACCAAATCACACGGTGAACCCAGACAATTTGATAGAGAGGAGACTCAGAAGAATTCAATGACCTCCATGATGAGACTTGCTGCTTCTTATATCTGCGCATGCGCACATGAAATTTCATAGAATGTGAACTATCTGCAGCTACGTACATAAAAGGATTAAATGCAAGCCCTAACAAGATATTCCAGAAAATCCTAGATAAGTTTAATTCTAGATTGTTCCGATCAATGAAAATGTCTGTGGCTGTGCTAAAGGATATCTATTTGTCTTTTCCATCCTAATCCTGTTATCTTTTACTTCCTTTCAAGGCTTTCTATGAAAAGGAAATGGAGTCGGGATCTATGTGATACAAGACCCAATTGCAACTATCTTCAAACAGCAACAAGATGACCATTTCCCCTCACCCAATCCACCACAGCTAGATAGAGGAAAAACGAAAACAGAACGGGAAAAAAGAGAAGAAAAGTGGTTCCAGAATCAAAACTGGATGAGACACCCAAGCCAGGAGTTATTCAGTCCACTTAAATTGGTTTAACAATGATCTGAACCGAAAGTGAATGACCACTATCATTAGTTCCGAGTTTCAGATTGGTATGTGCTGAGGTTGGATTCCTACAAAGAACTAACATAATGAGAATCATGTGTAGCACTAGCTTGGGCCCATGATTGTCATGCTAGTGGGCACATAGATACATGTATCAACCTGGATTAGCTCAGTAGAGCTTCGTGCCACTGGCTCGAGGTCTGTCCCAGCACCAACACATGTCATGCCGGCCAGAGATCCACACAACACATGCCATCGGCATGGCAATCCTTTGTTTGAAACATAACTTACTGATACATACAAAGTAATGGATGACAAAACGAGCATTTTCCATAACACCTTAAGAGAGGTGGTTCAGTTAGCTCTGAACTGCCTTCATCTACTCCAGGTAGTTCTAATACTATTTCTGGTCAATATCAACCAAACCGGAGAATGCACCAATTTTAATATAATCTATTCAAATGGTTGGTTTGCCTAGTTACTAGAGTGCTATGTTGTGCATAGATGAATGTGTTAGGGTAACTCTAAAGAAAGGTAGCCATGATATGATTCCTAAAATCATGTTGAACTTGGATAAATTGCTACTTTCATCATGGTAACAAAAACAGGATGGCCAACCCAATTCCACGAGAGAAGCCTACAGGGAAAGATAACGAAAGTAAGAACCCGACACCCCTACATAAACCTAATGCACATGGTTTACTGTATTGGGTGGTACTATGCAAGCCGCCTGAAGCAATCCTGCCAGTATTGGGTTATTGGGTTGCTGTGCCAGAAAGACATTAAGGTAAGTAAACATTATAAACAGTTAGTTCCTAACTATAAACCTCCTCATCTCGTTCCTCTATCTCTTCCCCCACAAGATTCACTCATGTTATCTGCACACCTCTCTCAGCATATTGATGCTTACCCTGCCATCAGCACATGACTTGACCCGATGGCATGCCAGTCCTTGCTAATGCATGAGAAAACTTTTATAAGGTCAACAACCATGTAAGTCCCAATCGCTCGTTACCGGTTGGTCATAAACATCAGCAGAAGTAAATACCCTAACACTTGTCTATGTACTGTAGTATAAAGGAATCTAGGTTGCCCAATTGTTACCTGGTGATCTTGACCAATGTCAATCATCCACCACGCACAATTCTGGCCATCTTCAATCCGAGGTCCAGCAAATGAGGTGGCCTAAAAAAAAGGTATCAAGCTCAGTGATAACATGATAGTATATGTTACAAAAACCATGAAAAAAATTTCATTTGTCACACCTGGTACGTCCTTGAAACTAATGCTTTTGGGTCTGTATATCTGGAAGCAGGGCTGCTTGCCGTCACAGTTATCTTCTGAAACATTTGAGAAGGAAAACTGACAAAAGTGACCAAAAACTATTTATTGCCTATCAAAGAGAAAACTAAACCAGATAATAGAGAACACCAGTATTACATTAGCTAAAACTGGGTTCACCCATTGGTGTGCTCCATATGATGTTCCAGCAAAGTATATCACTCCGTTGCTGTCCCCGTCACATATGTATTGGAGCTCTCTAAAACTTGATCTCCTATGTTGATATCTAGCACTATAAGAAGAACATATCAGACCTTCTAATCTCACAAAGTCGGCAGAAAAGATTCATACCACGACAGATGAAATTTGAAAGTAACCAAACATGAGTAGTTAAAGGCATGTCATACTTTTTAGAGATTTCTGGTATTGTTATCCCTTTGCAGGAATATTCAATGGCTTCCACAGCCTGAAAATATTTGGAATTTTACAGCACAGCAAACGAAAAACAAACTGGGAATTGTATATAAAGAAGAAATGAATAATTTCACTCACAAGCTGCTCAAATACTGGGAAATGACTGCTAAGCTTGCTCTTCTTTAGCTGCAACAAGCATAGTGCAGTTCACTATAACCACTCAAATATACAGATTGGTTCTTCTGAAAGCTATAACCTGTGAAGCAAACCTTCTGAAGCAAGGTTGACGGCAATAATGGAAAGCGCACAGAAGTTAGCAAGGTGTCTATTGAAAAATGCCTCTCTTTGAACAGTTCCTCAGGTGTTGAAGATACTAAAAGCTCATCTACTTCAGCCCAGCCACAGATTTCAGAGACTTGCATGGACCACATTAAGATAGCATCCAAGACTTTTTCTTCTGATGTTACAGTTAAGTCAGCATGCTGCAAAAGCCATCACTAACTTAACCCAATGTTGGCATCACATACCATTTCCTATATTCCAGAGATGCCAGATCAATATATTCAGACATTGAAAACTGGATATATCAGGAAATCTATCATTCTGCAAGTTTGATAGCTAAATGGGACTAACCATGAATTATGCATGTAAACATGACTGCAAATCATTTTTTAGAAATGTAAGAAAGCACAGAAGTATAAATGAATGCAAGCAATTATATATCACACAATCATGTGTTGACATTGGTTGAACTAAATTGAGGACCATTGTAAATGTCCACAGAAGGAAGGTGAATTGACCTAGAAAATCAATTTTCCAAGAATCTCAACAAACAAATTAATTAGATTGGTCATTCTTTGCATAAAAAGGGGGTGAACGTTGAACACCTGACTCTGGGAAAGAGATGAGGAAAGAGCAGTGGCATGAGAATATGCTATTGCCAGGGGACAGCAGTGCACACAGCATATGCAGAATTGGTATTGATGGACGCAAAAGCAACAAAGACACTATTAGCAATATCATCATAACTAATGTTACGAATCACCACCACCTAGTTCAAGATACAGTTGAAGACTAGAATGTTCATGCTTTGCTTTGACTCCTACTAGATATGCATAACCATTGTAATTCCTACTTAGTTAATTAATTGTTGTACACAAGAAACTTAGTAAGAAAGAATGAATAAAAAGCAAATAAATTTTTTGTTATGAGCAGCTTTGGCATATTAGTAATCTGGCTTTTATAGCACAATTAATCTATCTTGTTTACATGCTGCAAAACTAAAGTTGCACATATCATGCACCTGCTAGAACTTACATATATAGGGTCAATGCTAAAAAATTAATCTTTTATTCATCTCAAGTAGAATGGATAGCCTACATAGCTAATACAATCCAAACGTTATTTAGAGGATTCAGTTCCATTTTCATCTAAGTCTCTCACAAGGTAAAAGCTGAATCCTTCAGAAAAAAAGAAGAATTATCTGGAGACAAATTAGAAATAGACAGAAGAGATAGGATCAGGAAAAGAGGAATTATAAATCAATAGGAGTATGAATATCTTCCAGAAATTAATGGTTCTTTGCAATCTTCAGATCTTGAGCCCTAATGGTAACACATAACACTAGCAAAGCATACCTCACCATTCATATGCTTAAGAGTCTCTTTTTCTCTTCTCTTTTTCTTTTTTTCTTTTTTTCTTTCTTTCTTTTTTTTTTGTTTGATTAGTTAAGCCCAAGGGCCTATAAGCTCAAAGTATCAGACATGTATCTAGTTGTCAATGGTAGCAGCTACAACTATCGTAAAACTAGCTATTAACAAAGGCTTCATCGTAATATTCAAAGTTAATGGCTTAAACAAATTTTGTTCTTTTGAAATTCTATCTTATAACAAGCAGCGAAGAGAAGTGAGCAGAATTTAACTTGATGAACTAAAAGTGCAACAAGCTAAATCCAAGCCATCATTAGTAGCAAAACTTGCCTGAAGAATGTCCTTAAAAGTTGCCTCATCCAACAAGACAAAGTCGGCAGACGCTGTAGTACAGTAATCAAAATGCATGGAAAAGTTCCTCTTGCATGTTTCCTCAAGCAATTTATATGAAGGGATTGATGAAACTGCTTGCAAAATGGAACAGACTGAATCCTGCAACAAACTTCGAGAAGTTAGTCCCAACATAAGCACCTAACAACTTCTCCAGCATCTTCTGAGGCCTTGACGATTAATTTTGGTAAAAAAAAATAAGTCTCGTAGATGTTCTTCTTCCAGTAGGTAACAGCTGCATATATATATTTACACGAATGTATTAAAATCTAGTTATTCTTGATTCAAAGCAGCTATTCTATAGGGCCCCATCAGTAAGTCTCCACCACTGATATGCATGCTCCAGTACATGCAGGATGGAAAATTACAAGAAAATTGAAACATCCAAATTCAATGTCTTCTCCCATAAAATATGACTTTTTGTAGAAATTGGACCTAAAACGGCAATATGATTTGCAGACCAAACAATTTCTGCTGTGAAAAAAAATTCCTCTGTTGCTTATGATTCTAGATAATATACCCCTACAACTTTTTATCATGCCATACATACAGCTTTAATTTAATGACAATCCACACCATGGGTACAATGCATAAGCGAGTTACCACACTCTTCTTCTAATGCTTTCCACATGCGAATAGTGTTTGACAATGGATGAAGAAAGGATGAAGGTTATACAATCAGGTAAGTAGGAGAATACACCAAATAACAGGGGAAATAACTTAATTACTTGTACCTCTGACAGGCAGTCCAAGATGCATCTACAGCATTCACGCTGAAGTACAGTAATCCCAAACCGGTCCGCAAGCACTATCAGTGGAATTAATAATCCAATGTCCTTGTCCTTCTCAAGCTCCCCACTGTACATAAACTGGAGCATGGCTAGAAAAGCCTCTTCAGACACATCCTTGAAAGAAATGTCCCGCGAACAGCTTTCAATCATTCCATTTGTGAACATCTGCATCATAGCAATTTTTTGGAATTGGGGTATAAGCAATAAATTCACCAATCCAAACAAAATCAGACAAGAGCGTTGCACAACATTACAAGAAAACAAAACTCATGGAAGCATGAAACATGTCGAACATGTTGGAACAGAAAATACAGATATGAGAAACTCATGCAGGGACAGAAGTCAAAATCTGCAGGATAGAGAAAGAGAAATTACAACCAAGAAAAAAACTACCACACAATTTGCACACCTTTGCAAATGGGGCACTCCATAGACTAAGGATGATTCTGTGTGATCTGGCAATTAGACCAGACCCTTCGACATATATGTTCACATCACTGTGATCACCGGTTACCATAAGCTCCTTAAGCTTTTGAACATCAAAAGGGACATCACAGGGAAACATTGCACAATGCCGAAAGTGGGAACCACTGTTGACAATTTCTACTTTCGTACCATAGCCATATAACTTTTTGTTTGTCTTAAAACGATCAATAATTTCTTGCAACTGCTTAGTCAGTGATGAGACTTGAAACTGTATGCTCAGATCTCGTAAAGAACCAAGTTGAGACTCTATGACCTGGATGATAAACAAAGAAAACATTCTCAAAAAATAAGAAGAACTACTCATTAATAGATAAAAGATGGTAAAATGAGAACTTAAGCAGTGAAGCCGACTTGCTCACATTGGTCTGACTAGTGTAAATGTACTCCAAAAAAGCAAGGAGAACAGGATATGGTGTTGAAGGAAGATAAATGATGTTATCATGACCAAAAGATGTCCATGAAAACTGCCCATATGCTCTCAAAATAATTATATGAGCTGGAACAACCTTTCCTTCGGAGCCAACAATAAATAGCATGTCAGAAAGGTCCCAATTTTCAAGAAAATTTGCAAGTCCCCATTCTTCATAGCCATATCTTAAATCCTCAGACTCTTCATCGACTTCATCTTTCTCCTCACATTCTCTGTGGTCAATATGGTTCCAAAGGCTATGGTGACGTTGAGTCAAGGGTAAAACATTGATGTTCCTATAACCCACATGTTTGTCCCAGCTGCTTAATCCCACATATTGGACATTGCAGTTTGGTTTCGTATCAAGCCATTGGAAGACAAGGTTCTGGAAAGGATACCTTCCTCTCCCGATACTAATTAACCCATCATATATACTAATCCAATAGCTCTGAAATGATGAAGAACAACATAGACCGACACCAGCAACATCAACTACGGCCTTCCCATCAACTTCAATCTTCAACCTTCGGTTCCTATGGCTGCCCAATATGACCGTGTAATTGGGACTGTTATCGATTTTGTAGTGATAATGCTGGCTTCCAACTTGCTCTCTGAACACCAAAGTTACATCATTGTGAGCAAAAGCTTCAAAAGCAACACATCCACGGCCAGCCTCCCTAAATCTAAGCTCCTCACGCCATGCACACTTGAAAGGGGCGACAGTAAGGAACTTTTTGTGCTTCTCTCCACTCATTTTTCCTGATCAGATCAAAAGGAAAGCACATCTCAGAAAAACTCACAAGGCCAAAAAACCCTAAAAAATAGACGAGTGGCTCTGCCGAGGGTGACACCAACACAGAGTAGGAATGAAAATTCTCAAAAAAATAAGGAGAAAATCAGAAAAAATAGGATAGAAGCGAGATGTGATTACCCAGGTAGCATTGGAAGTCGAATCCTTGGATTGCCAACTTCTGCTCGCCCTTTGCGAGCTGCGACAGCCTACCATTTTTTTTCCTTAAAAACGTTGATAGTTTTCTCCTTTTTCAATTTTCTCGATCGGCAAGGTGCCACGTCGTCCATACGCTATCCCAGGCCGCCACGTTGTACCTCGGCTTCTATTTTATTGATTCTCGTCGGATTGCTTGTGGTGTGGATAACTCTAATGAATCTTTTGGTTTTCTTTTTTAAAAATTTTTGGCATTCCGGTACATTGCACTTTCTCTGATTTGCACTTTGCTATCGTCAAATTTGGGATTTATAATTTGATACCATCAAATTATAAATTAAGTGAAATTTAATTCTGACCCCGACTCCGTTGCTATAATTTGACGAAAACCGTTCACGTGCGTGGTTTTGCACCCGTTCCCCGTCACGGAACGTGGTATTATCCCCTAACAACCTATGGGGTTTTCGCCTTAACGTGGCGTGGACGCGACGCAGTCATGGCATGGAGTCGGCATGGCGCGATCGTTGAGTGTGCTACGGCGGGGCGTGACACGACGTGGAAGCATGGCTGCAGAGGCACAACGTAGGAGCGCGCGGCGGGGGGCGTGCGACTGGGGTTGTGCATGAGCGGCGACGCGCAGGGGTGGCTCAATCGGTGGTCTTGACGAGACCGCAGGTGGCTTGAGAAGGGGTGGGGACGCCACAAGGGGAGAAGGGAGGGAGAAGGAGAGAGGTTACTGGGCGGGTGTGGGGGCTCGGCGAAAAGGAGGAGGTAGGAGAAAGGAGGGGGCTGGGTTTATGAAGGAAAAGGGGAGGAGTTTGAGTAGTGGTGGTAAATAGGAGTAGGAGAAAGAAGAAGATGAGAAAGGAAGGAATTAGATGGAGTAGGATTAGGGAGTTGGAGTCCATATGGGGTGGGGGTGGGGGTCGTCGGGCAGGTCCAACTGGCGGCAATGAAGGCCGCGGGCAAGCGACCTTCTGGTTGCTACTGGCTTGGTGCTGGCGAATGCCGTGAGAAGCCTTATAGTTACGTGCGTGTCACATGACTAGTTTACCGTTAGCCCACATAACGCCGTTGGGGGGCTTGGACCACTTTACCCTGTTATTATAAGTTGATGGTATTGAATTTCGAATTCCAAATCTGGTGGTACTAAAGTGCAAGTCGGGGTAAGTGTAAGGTAACAGAATGCAAAAATCCATTCTTTTTATTATGGAAAATGATTCGCATTTCTCACCAGCCACCGCCCAGTCAACGTGGGCTTTTTTGGGTGGGTATTGAGAATAGGCCCAAGGGTGGTGGTGTTATATAATGAAGAAACAAATCTAGATTGAAGAGGCGCGAATTGTTTCTATTCTCTTTTTAAATTTTGCCACACCCCAACTACATGAGTTACATAGATATTTATAGACCTTCTGGTACATGTATACAACCCATATATGAACCATATTAAAAGCATCTAGAAAACTTCAAAAGACACATAGAACACCCAAAAGACTCCTCAAAAACCACATCTACTTAATTAAGTTTATATTTCCAACCAGAACTCCTCAAAAATCACATCTACTTAATTAAGTTTATATTTCCAACACTCCCCTTAAACTTAATTCTTCATAACACCGAGCATCAACCTCATCTTAATAAAAGTGGCATGCTTAAGAGATTTTGTAAAGATATCATCAACTTAATTCTGGGTCTTCACATACTTCACTTCCACTTCGTTCTTTGCAATGCATTCTCGAAGAAAATGATACCTTGTATATGTCACACCCCGACCCAGAAAACCCATCCAGGAGGATAGTAGTTGAACATTGGGAGGATAGTAACCTTGGGATTGCCAATCATGGTATGGATGACTACTCAAATTCGGATCACAAGAGTATGCATGCAAATCATAAGGCGGATTTGAACAATCATATGTGTCGTTAACATAAGCGGATGCATAACTAGATTGTAAACAATAATCATTCAATGCATCACTCGGTGGCATATACTTATCGGCCATGTATATCAATCAAAACATTCAAGGATCACACCAAAAAGATAGAAATACGTTACAGTGGATGGTCCAAAAATGAGACGCCCGTCGTCGCTTAGATGTTGTCAAATCTCGCACGGCGGTGTCTTCTATCAACACAAAGATATAGAAATGTTAGCACAAATTCTATTTTTGTATTTTTAAATTTTAATTTTTTTATGATTTTCGTTTTTTTTTGATAAATAAATAAGAACAAAAGAAACAACTAGTTGGAAGCAACTACACTAAGTAAACAACTTAAAACCCTAATTAATTCCCCGGCAACGACGCCAAAATTCTGACACGCCTTGAAAAGTGTCGTTACCTTAACAAGGACGCCAAAATTATAAATTTATAATCAAACTACTAACTAACTACTTTATGGGTAGATAGTAATGAGTCCGAGTCGAATCCACAGGGAACTAATGGTTTAAGTCGTATACTAGGTATAATTCCTAGCCAAGGAGTTGGGAAAAAGATAATCTTTTGGGTTTTTATCTAGAACTAAACAAATACGAAAAGAGTACTAATAGATAAGATAATGCCAATGAACTCTAATCAATAATAAAGAACTTACTAGGTATTCCTAAGATAAGAGCAGATAAATCAACTTAGATGATTTCATATAGTCGATAGGTGAATGGCTAGAATTCCTACCGCTCAACGAAGACGTCGGGGATAATATCAAGAATGGATATTGGTAAATAATCAAGATGGTTCTAGCACCTTGAGATCGCCTACTAGAATGTATTAAGGATTAGAGTTAACCTAGTGGTTCTGGCACTAGCATTGTGGTTCTAGCACATACGAAATCTCTAATCTCGAATAATGATGAATAACGGATTAAGAAGCGGTCATAATGGTTCTAGCATTATGTGTAATGGTCCTAGCATTACAAGGCTCTTAATCTCGAAAAGGAGATCCTCACATCCATGGTCCTAGCACGGATGTTTGATGAGAATCTCTAATCTCAAGCCCTAACATGCACAAGACCTAAATCTAGGGCATATAGGAACAAATCATTCATCTAACATATAATAATAATCACACCAATAGATAAAAATATAAAAACAATCCATTCAATCATCAAACGTATGGTTTACAACTCATAATCTATAGAAAACCCTAATAAATAACTTTACTACATCATAGAATTCCTAGGCTAGGGTTTAGGTACTCATCTTAAGAAGAGGACACCTTGATGAAGGTTGTTGAAGCCATTCATCCATGGATCTTCTCCCAAAGATCTAACCCTAACCCTAATTTATTTGAAAAGAAAGGAGGAAGAAAAAAGGGGAAGAAAGCTGCAAAAAACGTCTAAAGGAACCCCAAATTCGGCCCTGGAAGGCTGCCAAAACGCCCCCAAAAAAGGCTATTTATAGCCTAAGACAAACCCTAACTCGGATTAGTCAATTTCCTTCTATTTTTCCCGCAGCGCCCAAGGAGATCGATCTCCTTTGGGTTGAGATCGATCTTCTTCACTTCGGGAACTTCAAAAACTGGAATTTGCCCGACCCAGATCGATTTGCATGGGAAGCAAATCGATCTGGTTTTCCGTAACTGCTTCTTCTGCACCTCTGTACTAGAAATGGCATATCTTCCTCTAGGAAACTCCAAATCACGAACCGTAAAAAGTTCTGGAATCTAGACTTCAAGAGCTTTCCAACCATGTATAGCACATCATCTGGTTCTTCCTGAGCAGGTACAGTTTTGATGTCAAAGATGATCCATCTTTGCTCCTTTGCTCTTTTGCTCCTAGCAGGTTCTTTATTTGTTCGTTTTAGCTCCAAACTTGATCTAATCTTCGTTGAGGGTCCTTAAGCCTGAAATGGGGAAAAGACAATCAAAATAGCATTGCTCGGAGACTAACGAGACATAGTTAAAAGGGTGATTTGTGCACTTTTCACGTCTTAAGACAGGAAAGAGAGAGAGAGATAGATACCCTGATTTGTGCACTTTTCACGTCTTAAGACAGGAGCGATCACCCTTTTAACTAGGTCATGATCTCTATAAATACCCTGATTTGTGCACTTTTCTCTATAAATACCCTAGCTCAGCCGGTAGGAGAGAGAAAGAGAGAGAGAGATAGATAACGACAGGAGAAGAAGAAGAAAAGAAAGGAGAGAGAAAGGGTCAGGGTATTTATAGAGATCATGACCGATCTCGCCCGTCCAATTCGATCTTTCCCGATCGAGCTCTGATCTTCCGATCGAATGCACCCTTAAGGTTCTAATCAATCACATACTTCAATCCAAGGCAATATGTGCAACGCGAGTGTGAAACTGACCACCAGGGAGCATATTTACCAAAATGCCCCTAGGTCAAAATTGTCATATGATCGTCCGATCGTACCTGAAGCGGAGCCAAACTAACAGGAAAACGGCTCTCGATCCACGCGATCGAGCCAGGTCAGAGGGACGGGCCCTCACAGTATCATTGTGCTTGCTTCGATCATGGAACACTGGATTCTTGTGGCCGACTTGTTATTCACATAGATCTCGATTGCTTCTTCTTGTGACATTTGCAATTCTTTCAATAATCTTCTAAGGGGCTGTTTGGTTCCCATGAAGTGGCTGGAAGTCACTTTTTTGAAGTGACTTCTGAGCCACTTCAGGTGTTTGGTTGCTCGGAAGTGGGGTTGAAGTGACTTCAGCCCACTTCCAAGTCACTGTAGCCAAAGCTGCCACTTCTCATTTCGACTTCCGATCTTTTTATTGAGAAGTCAGTTGAAGTGGCATTTGAAGTGGCATTTGAAGTGGAAAATAATATTAATAATATTATACTGTAATAAAATATTAATATAAGTAGGTCTCACATATCATGTATCACCTCGTGATTGGTCCACGTCATCCAAAATAATATTATTTCTAATAATTTAATTTAAAAGTTATTAAATTATTAATATTTTAAGATTAAAATATTATTTTAATGTTTTAATTTTAATATTTTAAGTGGCAAATAATGTTAATAATATCATACTGTAATAAAATATTAATATAAATGGATCCTACATGTCACATGGCACCTCGTGATTGGTCCACGTCATCTAAAATAGTATTATTTTTAATATTTTAATATAAAAATTATTAAATTATTAATAATTTAATATTTTAATTATTAAAATTATTAACATAAAATATTAAATTATTAAAAATCCTTGAAATTGTTCACAGTTGGGGGTGATCATATCTCCACTTCAAGCACCAACCAAACACCAGAACTCAAAAAATCTCAGAAAGTCACTCCTCAGAAAATCACTCCAGTGAAGTCACTTCTTAAAAAGTCACTCCACTTCAGCTCACTCCTCAGCAACCAAACAGGCCCTAAGCCAAACAGCATGGCAAACACAAGATGTGGCATCAACATATTCAGCTTCACACGTAGAAAGTGTCACGATAGCTTGCTTCTTGGAACTCCAAGTAAATGCCGTATTTCCCATATAGAAAACAAAACCAGTAGTACCCTTCCAATCATCCACGTCTCCAGCCCAATCACTATCACAATATCCCACGACATTAAATTCATTCGAAAATGAATAAAGCAAACCATGACCAATTGTTCCTTTGATAGATATAGTGAAGAATTCACTTCGGTGCTTTGAAATGTGAAGCAGTCGGTGTCTCCATAAACCTGCTAACTAAACCAACTCCAAAAAGTATATCAGGCCGGGTGCAAGTCAATACCTCAAACTTCCAGCTAGACTTTTGAAACTAGTAGAATCTGCTTTCTCTCCATCTTCATTCTTTTATAATTTAAGTCCACATTCAACTGGGGTGCTCACGGATTGACATTCCTCCATCTTGAACTTTTTTAGAATCTCCTTGGCAAAGCCTTCTTGGGAAATAAAAATCTCATCAACTGATTGCTTGTTCTCAATACCAAGATATATAATAGGACATGAGACCTATGTCAGTCATCTCAAACTCCTTTGTCATTACTTGCTTGAACTCCTCAAACATACTTGAATTGTTACCAGTAAAGATTAAATCAACAACATATAAGCAAACAAGCAAAGTGTCTCCATTCTTACGCACCTTAGCATAAAAAGCATGTTCATGTGGACACTTGAAGAACTCATTCTCTTGAAAGTATTTATCAATTAATCCAGCTATTCCACGCTCGCGGTGTTTGTTTTAAGCCATGCAAGGCTTTCTTTAATTTCAGCACCTTATCTTCATGGCCTTTTATCACATAACCCAGAGTTTGCTCAATATAAACCTCTTCTTCAAGGATACCATTCAAGAATGCCGATTTGACATCCATTTGATAGATTTCTCATCTCTATTGAGCATCAAGTGAAATGATCATCCTCATGGTCTCTAAACGAGCAACAGATGCAAATACTTCATCATAGTCGATACCTGAACGTTAGCTATGGCCCTTGGCTACCAATCTTGCCTTGTCTCTTTTTACCTCTTGCATATAAAAAAAAAAATTATGCGTGCGCAAAAGTTTTTATATGCTTATAAAAACGCATATAAAAATGTTTATGAGCTCACAAAAATATTTGCACATAGAAAAACAAACACGTACAAAAAATGTTACTACGCACGTAAACATTTTTATACTATCATAAAAATATTTACATGTATTTTTAGAAGCGTATAAAAAAAGTCTAAGGACATAAAAACAATTTCCTATGCGTAGTGTATTAAATAATATCAATAACATATTATTATAATAAAAATATTAATATATGTGGGTCCCACATGTCATGTGTTATACCATGATTGATCCACATCATGTAAAAAATATATTATTTTATCATTCTTTATATATTTGCATTATCAAAATAATATTAGAATATATGTGATGGGTGTAAATGAGAGAGAAGTTTAACCCCATTTTCAGATTTAACCCCTTTTAACCCCCAAAAACTTAATCCGAGAGCGTTTGGGGATAAGAATGGGGCTAAGGGGGTTAACTCCCTTTAACCCCCTTAACCCCGATTCTTACCCCCGTTGCCAAACGGGGCTTTAGATTGTCACCAACTTCCTCGGTGGCATCATAGAGCTCTTGGAGACTCCTCATTTGTGGTTATCTCTCACTAGAGCTTTCACTTGAAGAAGATGAAGATGGTGAACTTGGAGTTGATGGTGATCCTGGAGGTGTTGTAGTCTCTTGAGCTTCATCTCTATTATCTTTATTATCAAGGAATGGAAAGAAGTCGTATTTCTCATTGTCTTCATTGCACATATCCCACGCATCTTCTTCATCGAACTCAACATCTCTACTAATAATAGTCTTGCCAGTAGTTGGATTGTAAAGCTTGTAGCCTTTGGAGTGTTGATCATAGTCAACGAAGATGTACTTCTTACTTTTGTCATCAAGTTTGGGCCTATCTTGATCTGGTACATATATGCACATAGCCAATGTTGCCAAATACTTTTAAATAATAAACACTTGCTTGATTCCACTCCATGATTCTTGAGGTGTCAAGTTCTTTATGCTTCTTATTCGACAGCAGTTTGACAAGTAAACCACACATTCAACAGCCTGTGCCCAGATTTCTTTAGGCAATTTCTTAGTCTTCAACATGCTCCGAGCCATGTTGAGGATGCTTCTATTCTTTCTCTCAACCCTTGGCACCGTCAAGAATCGTCTAACGCCATTTGCTTCACAAAACTCATTAAACTCGTTAGAAGTAAACTCGCCTCCTCATCCGATCTCAAAGCCTTAATACAATAGCCACTTTGTTTTTTAACAAGTGCTTTGATTTTTTTAAAACTCCACAAACTTCAGTTTTTTCTATTAAAAAATAAACTCTAGTCTTTCTACTAAAATCATCAATAAATAGTAGAAATTAAGTGCCGATTTTTACCAAATGATAATGGCTTGATCGGACCACAAACATCCGCATGAATTAGTTGAAGTGGCTCCCTTGCTCGTGAATCATTTTCTTTTGGAAAACTCTTTCTAAATTGTTTGCCGGTAAGGCAACCTTCACAAAGTTGATTCGGTTGGTCAATATGCGGCAAACCTTTTACCATCCCTTTTTGTGCCAGTAGCTTCAACCCTCCAAAATTTTCATGCCCGAGCCTCAAATGCCACATCCAAGAAGTGTCTTTCACACAAGATTTGAGACATGTAGCAACACCAGTTTGAATATCAAGTAAGAACATTCGATTCTTTGTCATGGATACCTTACTAATCACATATCCTCAATCATCTTGAAGTAAGAAACTATGATTTTTCATATGAATTTCGTAGTTCTTCTCCAAAAGCTGTCCCAAACTCAAGCTAGATATTGCTCTTCATAATAAACATTACTCATGAATTGATGACCACCATTTTTCATACGAATTAAAATCGTACATTTGCCTTCAATTGGAACTTTAGAGTTATCTCCAAAAATAACGTTCCCAGTGACAGATTCATTGATCTCCACGAACTTGCTTTTGTCTCCACACATATAATTTCTGTTGATTCTTGTCACGTTCATCTTCCTTTTCTTTCACCCAGAGCTTGGTGGCTAGAACTTGCTTCGATCGGCTCCTTCCTCATCTTGTTGACTCTATCTTCATGGGTTTGTAGAAAGCCCATAAGTTGATCAATTGTCATAGTCGCCGAATCTTTGGACTCCTCGATGGTGACAACAATGTAATCAAACTTTGCATGCAACGAGCGAAGGATTTTTTCAACTACCCGAACATCCTCCAACCTCTCTCCATATCGCTTCATTTGATTTACTATGGCCAGCACTCTTGAAAAATAATCCGAGATGGACTCGAAGTCCTGCATCCGTATACCTTCAAATTCTCCTCTTAGAATTTGAAGATGCACTTTCTTCGCTTTATCAGTGTAAAATCCCGAAATTTAAAGATGCCCTAGAGTTCACGTTGGATTAAGACTGTAATTAGGGTAGTAAATCAGTTAATTGTAACCTTAGTTGATTAAGTTAGCCTAAAATACGTTTTTGATTATTTAGACCGAAAATCCCAGCAACTATAACTTGGTTTGAATCCAATTAAAATTAGGTCTAGTCAACTAAGTCTATTTAAAAGTTGTGTTTAAGTTCTTATAGATTACCAATTGGATTAGGTTAGAATCCATTAGGACTCTAATTATTAGAATCTAGATTTCCTATTACATATAAAAGCCGCAACTCTTTATTTTAGGGTTTTATACGTATCTTTCTCCTCTCTTTCTTCAAGTCCTGCGTTCAAGAGAGCTTTGGGGCTTTTCGACTGGCTGCAAGGGTTCAATACTAGGGCTTTTGAAGGACAAGTAAGGTAGGTACACAAGTAATAGATGATACCCTAAATTGAGTGTTCATCTTTTCTAGTTTTAGGGTTTCGTCTATAGATTTAGGGTTTTCTGCAATCTCAGTCAAGAAATCCCTCAATGGTTTTATAGCAGATTTTCAAAGAGTATTTGCTGATTTTCAGATGGCTATTTTTCCATATTTTGATTAGTTTTAGGAAGATATGTAGTAGAATGGAGTATTCACTTATGTGTCCAAGCTTCTAATCTATTAGAGCCGTGACTTTATGCCATGATAGTAGATTTAGGGGGTGTTTGGTTGCTTGTATTAGCTTATGCATGCATGAGCTAATGCAACATTAGCAACTATACCAGTGTTTGGTTGGACACTACATTAACTGATGCATGCATCAGCTAATACAAAAGGTTGTTTGGTTGGCCACTGCATTAACTGATGCATGCATCAGTTAATGCAAAAAGGGCCTCAAATGCTGCATTAGCAAATGCAATGTAATGCATTGCTTTAGCAGATGCAATGCACTGCATTGAGCAATGCACTGCATTAGCTAATGCAAGCAACCAAACGCCCCTTAAGAACTTATGCAAATTTTGTTACTTCATATTTCTAGATTTGTAAGTATGCAAATTATCTTAATTTCAGCGTTTAAAGTTGAGTCTATTGCAAAATTTTAATGTTCAAATTTCCAGTTATTAAGTACGCAGATTTCCACTTTCTTTTAAGTATTCGGCATGTTAGATTTCATGTTCTATTAGTTTCATGTTATGTCTTGTTCCCAACCAATGAATGCACATAAATGTATGGTTTTATAATGTCAAGTTGAATGCATCGATTTATAAGTTTATGATATCAAGTTTTTGATGCATAACATATCATGTGAGTGTAGCATTGTGCATAATCATCTCCTTGCATATGTGTCAACATGCTTAAGTAATTATTCAGAAGCATTGCATGTGCATAGTGTGCATGTATGCCAAGCAAAACTTGCCACCAAGGTGGAATGAGATCTGAGATGTCTTTAGTTGTCATGGTTGGGCAGCTAAGGATGAGTACTTCTAAGGGTTCACTGTTTGGTCGAGACCAACTGTGGGTCCTGAGCGTTTGAGTCCGAAAGAGCCGAGGTTCGACCTTATGCTAACATGAGTAAGGATAGTTATCCCAAGTGCACATGGGGTGATATCGCCAGACACCGCTATAGTACTCGGCGGTAGAGCCAAAAAGATGCATCTAATTATATCATGCATAGAAGTTCATGTCATGCAAGAGCTTTAAGTGTGATTTATGGGCATGAAAAGTTCAGATTTTAAGTTTAATGAAATGTGATTATTCTCTTTCTCAAACGATGTGCTTTAATTCAGTTATTGTTTTGCGAACACTTTTGTCTGAATATCATTCTATTATGTGTTGTTTCCTACTGGGCTTTATGCTCATGAGATAGATGGTTTTTTTCAGATACCCAAGATTCTGCATAGGCGCTAGGAAGAGAGTAAAGAAGAGAAGACTTTAGGACAGTTTATAGCTTCTTTCGGTTTTTAATGAGTATTATGGTGGCTTTTTAGGAAGGTTATTTCAGTTTGAGGTCCGAGCTACTTGTTAGCCACTTTCTCTTTTCCAAAGAATTGTCTTAGTTTGATTGTCAATAAGAGTTTCTTTTTTCTAATGAGATCTTTATTTTAGTTTAAACTTTGTTAGTCAGTGTGTTTCGTCTCGTGTCATGTTAGAGGATGAGATTTTCCTCTTCATGATTCAGGTCGTTACAATCAGCTCCTTGATGAGAGTTCTGTAAGATCTCCCATGCTTGCTTGGTGGTTGTCGTGTTAGCCACTCTCTCAAATATGGCTTCATCCAAACATTGATGGATGAGAGTGAGAGCTTGTTGATCCCTCTTCCTTGTCTTCTGAAGAGCATCTCTCTGATTCGGATTCAATGAAGCTTCATCTTGACGCTCCTGATCAAAGCCTCTATCCATGATCTCCCACACATCTTGAGTTCCAAGCAAAAACCTTCATACGAATGCATCAATTCTTATAGTTATCTTTTGTAAGATGAGGGAACTAAAATGGGAGGCTCGAAGTGGCCATTTCGATGATCAACAAATCATTGGCTCTGATACCAGTTTGTCGGGCTGCTTGTCGACGAGGACCAGCTCGTCGACGAGGTCCTAGGTGAGGATGGTCTGGGCAATGGCCATGCTGACGTTGCCAACGCCGATCACGGATATCTTGGTGTGGCGCTTGGTCGGGGATGCCGGGGCGGCCGAGTGGACCGGGTGGAAGAAAGCCCGGGCCACGTCGTCGCCGAAGCCCAACTTCGATAGAGACGACGCCTTCTTCGATGATCAACAAATCACTGGCTCTGATACCAGTTTGTCGGGCTGCTCGTCGACGAGGACCAGCTCGTCGACGAGGACCAGCTCGTCGACGAGGACCAGCTCGTCGACGAGGTCCTGGGTGAGGATGGTCTGGGCAATGGCCATGCCGACGTTGCCAACGTCGATCACGGATATCTTGGTGTGGCGCTTGGTAGGGGATGCCGGGGCGGCCGAGTGGACCGGGCGGAAGAAAGCCCGGGCCACGTCATCGCCGAAGCCCAGCTCCGATAGAGACGACGCCTTCTTCGATGATCAACAAATCACTGGCTCTGATACCAGTTTGTCGGGCTGCTTGTCGACGAGGACCAGCTCGTCGATGAGGTCCTGGGTGAGGATGGTATGGGCAATGGCCATGCCGACGTTGCCAACGCCGATCACGGATATCTTGGTGTGGCGCTTGGTTGGGGATGCCGGGGCGGCCGAGTGGACCGGGCGAAAGAAAGCCCGGGCCACGTCGTCGCCGAAGCCCAGCTCCGATAGAGACGACGCCTTCTTCGATGATCAACAAATCACTGGCTCTGATACCAGTTTGTCGGGCTGCTTGTCGACGAGGACCGCTTGTCGACGAGGACCAGCTCGTCGACGAGGTCCTGGGTGAGGATGGTCTGGGCAATGGCCATGCCGACGTTGCCAACGCCGATCACGGATATCTTGGTGTGGCGCTTGGTTGGGGATGCCGGGGCGGCCGAGTGGACCGGGCGGAAGAAAGCCCGGGCCACGTCGTCGTCGAAGCCCAGCTCCGATAGAGACGACTCCTTCTTCGATGATCAACAAATCACTGGCTCTGATACCAGTTTGTTGGATAAGGAAGAAACAATTCTAGATTGAAGAGGCACAAATTGTTTCCATTTTCTTTTTGAATTTTACCACACCCCAACTATAGGAGTTTTTTTTTTTTTTTGGATTAGTTGAGCCCGAAGGCACCCCAACTACAGGAGTTACATAGATATTTATAAACATTCTGATACATATTTACAACCCATACATGAACCATATTAAAAGCATGTAGAAAATTTCAAAAGACACATAGAAGACTCAAAAGACTTCTCAAAAACCACATCTACTTAATTAAGTTTATATTTCCAACATGTGGTGGCTCCTTGTTAGAGAAAATGCCAACCATCCACCGACACATGTCCCCCTACTGGCAGACCTATTTTTACTGTTGTTATTGCCAGGTCAGGAGGTTTTTTTTGACGAGATGAGCCCATACATCAAGTAGAAGCCGAAGCAGATAGATGTCAAAACACCTCAAGCCCCACCTCGCAAGACTAGGCGAACAATAACATACGCTCCAGCAACAGAATCGACTCTTGCGTTACATTCCTGCGATTGTATAAGGAAGAGGTGGAATGGGTTTGACGGAATTGTCATGGATATATATATAGACTCCAAGCTGATGAGTGATGCCTCCGGCGAAGAGGATGAGGGTGGTGGGTCTCGAAAGATGGATATTGTCACACCCCGACCCAGAAAATCCATCCAGGGCGGGGCGTGAGGGTCCTATCACTATTCATCTTCAAATCGGCGCGATACAAAGCGGAAAAGACGGATAAATTAAACAATTTGCATTCCAGAGGCGAACAGATTCAATTATGATATATCATCAAGTTGTACAGTTCAGATTTAATACAAAAGCTCCCAAGAGACAGATTTATACAAAAAACCCAAAGGTTCTCAAAATGTTTACAACATCATATATATATATATATCAAAATGTACAACAAATCATCCTCCAGCAACCTCAAGCGCCCCTGGATGTACTCGCGCCGCCCAAGGCCGATCCTGCCGGCTCCACTGACGAAGAACTGCCGCCTGCACCTGCAAACGCAGCCCGGATAGGAGTGAGCGATAAGCTCAGTAGGGTTCTACTCTACGGCATACTGAAGGAGGAAATCAACAACAGTGTTGTCTCCCAGCCAAGTGCTAAGGATGAATGTTGATGTGTTCCCGATGTGTTTCCCCAAGGCTTGGTACTCCAGCTTGGGTAAGGGTGATCTTGCATGTTACTGAAAGTGCCCGGTCTGCCGGCACTCAAAGCACACAGGAGGAGGCCAGAGCCAGCAGCTAGCGCTTGGTCCTCCTGTGTGCTTTGAGTGCCGGCAGACCGGGTACTTTCACAGAGACTGTCCGACGTTGAGGGCACAGTTCGCTCGTGGCGGACACCAGGAGCCAGGAGAGGCAGAGGTCGCGGTGGAGGGTCGGGGCGTTACAAATATAGGCATGGTTGTTTGCGATGATGGTATGGAGCCATGGAGGTGATGTGAGAAGCGGCAAGCGTTGTTGAGCCTGAGGAGGCTGCGTCTGTCGTCCATGCAGACTGAAACTGTACAGGAGGAGGCTTTACATCGGGGGTATATGGATTATATATATATAGGGAAATTTTCCACATCAAACCAGTTTTATAACTCTCTATATCAAACTCGAATCTGGACTGTCCGATCCCATCAGACGGTCCAGATCAAATCTCACTTAACACCCCTCAAAACCCCCCCAACCAGCCTTACTCGCGACCAACTCTCCCCTTCTCCCGTGCCCTAGAGATCACCTCGTCGCCGCCCCCGTCCTCCCGTGCGCTGGAGATCGCTGCCGTCGCCACCTCGTCGCCGCCCCGTCGCCGCCTCATCGTCGCCCCGTCGCCGTCCCCATTGAGCCCTCGAGTCTTCCTGTCGCTGGAGCAGCAGAGCAGGTAGCTGGTTGGATTTTGGCAAAATATCACATGCTATTGGGGCCACGTACAACTCCATCACTACTTTCTTGATCATCTCGATCATGTGAAGTAATATGGTATAAAAGGTCTCCCCCCACCCCACCATTTCCTTGTCAGTCATGGAGGAACCCATGCATGAGGATAGATGCCTTAGGAACACTCTTAGGAACACCACCATAGATGGTTCAAATCAAAGCTGAAACACTCTTAGGCCGCCCCGTCGCCGCCTCATCGCCTCCCCGTCGCCATCCCCATTGAGCCCTCGAGTCTTCCTGTCGCTGGAGCAGCAGAGCAGGTAGCTGGTTGTATTTTGGCCATGCTTGTTCCAAAATCCGGTGAGTGGAGGAAGCTGAACCTTTGTCTACTTATTTTTATATCTTTAACAGCAGATCCCCATTGAGCCCTCCACCACTCTTTTTTCTCTCCATTCTTAGAACACCCCCATCTTCAACCCCAACACACCATCTCCTACCGATGTTAATAATCCATGGAAAAGTCGGTGAGTGGAAGCTGAACCCATGACTTCGGTGGAGGGCATGGATGATGCACAACTCTGACCAGAGCGCGCTACTCTCCCCGTGGATGATCCAGAGATCCGAAACTTATCTCCCTACAAGAGGTGAGATTGCACAGAAAATGCAGTCATATCGAAAATAGACTTTGCATATACTTTGTATTCTAGAAAATTTCTTAAAGGTTTGTCTGATTATGTATTCTAGAAATTTTCTTATCGAAAAAATGTCTGATTATGCCATAAAGGTTTGTGTTTGTCTGATTATGCATTTTAGAAATTTTCTTATAACTCTGCATTTTTTTAGCATATCAAAATGGTCAAACCGAAAATAGATTTTTTTCTATGCCATTGATTTGGAAATATGCATTTAGAAAAACAAGTGTGTATATTAATTTAAACAATTAATTCAGAATTGCTTCCTCAAGATTTTGCAAAATTATTCCCCCTAACACATTGCATGGATATTAATTCATTCTCTATGCAATTTTTAATACATGGATGTATATGAAGTTGAATAGAATTACTTCTTTCCAATGCATGGATGCATTGTTAATTCTTTTTGCTATAGTTCCCAAGTTGACAGTGAGACAACAGATCATGTGTCAAGGGAGTTTGATGATAGCAACCAGAGTGCTACTATTTATAAGGGTGTGCCAAAGGTGGGTACTGAATTAATACCAACGATTGGTATGACTTTTAAGACATTGGATGAGTGTGAAAGCTTCTATAGAAAATATGCATGTGCTGCCGGATTTGATTTTGCTAGACAGACAATAAAATATCAAAATGTGAAGGGCACTAGCGAAAGAGTGGTGAGCCAAAGGATCTTGGTTTGCTACAAGTATGGCAGGTGGGAACATAAATCGACGGTTCGAAAATGTGGCACGGCAAAGACTGATTGTAAGGCTATGGTGCGATTTAAGTTGGATATGGCTACAAGACAGTATATTGTGGGAAAGTTTGTGGAAGAACATAATCATGAGTTGTGCACCCCAAGTAGGAGACATTTTCTTAGAAATCGCCGAAAAATAGTTGAAGCCAAGCAAAGTCTCTTTAAGGATCACCAGTCAGTGAACATCCGTATTTCACAAACAATGGGAATCTTGCGGAATGAAAGTGGAGGACATGACAAGATTGGTTTCACAAAGAGGGATGCTTGGAATTTGAGGAGGGATATGAGGGAAGAGGTTAGAGGCCACGATGCAGAGTTGCTGTTAGAAATTTTCAAAGGAAAGCAAAAGAAGAGTCCAGAGTTTTTTTATAGGATTCTATGTGATGCGGAGGGCAAACTGACACATTGTTTTTGGATGGATGTGCATTCCAGATTGCAGTGCAGAAACTTTGGGGAAGTGTTAGCTTTTGATACAACATATAATACTAACAAGTATTCTTTGATTTTTGTACCATTTTCTGGAATAGACAACCACTTCAATACAGTGATTCTCGGAAGTAGCTTTATAAAGGATGAAACCATTGACTCTTTCATATGGTTGTTTGAGACTTGGGTCGAAGCAAGTGGTAGATGTCCTAGTACAATTATAACAGATCAAGATCCTGCAATGAGAGCTGCCATCGAAAGGGTTTTTCCCTTTGCTCGTCACAGGTTTTGTATTTGACACATAACTAAAAAATTGACTGAGAAGTTGGGAGGGATAGACAATAAAATTAAGGTCATTGATAAAATAACAAGTTGTATTTAGAATGCCGAGACTGATGAGGAGTTTTGTGCAATTTGGGCAAGTATTATAACAGAACATCACCTCAGTGACAATGATTGGTTGGCCAGCATGTATGAAATGAGAAATCGTTGGATCCCTCTTTATTTGAAGAGTTGTTTTTTTGCGGGGATGCATAGTAGTCAAAGGAGTGAAAGCTTGAACAGTTTCTTAAAGAAATACTCCACTGAAAAAAATACGTTGATGGACTTTTATGCAAGGTAAGCATCAATCTGTCTTTAATTCAGCTTATTTAATCATTTCAAAACAGTTAGGTATGAAATCTAGGTTTAGTTTCCTTGCTTTATGTCTTTTCAGTTTTCAAAAAAGGCATTATTCTTCGGTTTTCAAAACTTTGATGGACTTTTATGCAAGGTTCACTAATGGACTTGAAGAGCAGAGACAAGATGCATTGGAGGACGAGCATCGCACCATTGATAATCAGCCGAAGTTGAAAACTGCATGGCCTTTGGAGAAACAAATGTCTCAAATTTATACTAAGAAGATCTTTTATAAGTTCCAAGAAGAAGTGCTATCAAGCTTGATGCATAACGTCTTCGTTGGTGGTGAAGATGAGGATGGGAATGTATATCTCATCCAAGAATTAGACAAAGAAAGTAAAAAAAAGGTTCTCATTCACAAGGAAACAAATACGGGAAAATGCACATGTAGCCTTCTGGAGTTCCTTGGCATCCCATGTAGGCATTTGTTAGCGGTGCTGAAGTATCGCAATCACATGATGCTACCTGGGGAGTATATTGTGCACCGTTGGACAAGGAGTGCCACAGTCAAGGTGAAAAATGTGGATGATGGTTCTGTTAGCATGACAAAAAGGTCTTAGTTAAGTTACGTAGCCAACCAACTTATTGATGATGCACTTGATGGAAATGAGACATTCTCATTCGCCATGAGCAGTTTACGTGATATTAGGGAGCAAATTCAAAAGATGAAAGCAGAAAAAAGTAAGATCATTGGTTTGGATGAAGAAGCAATTGCGGAAAATGATGAGTTTTCACAAGTTTCCTCAAGTGTTGGAAAAAGGCCGGCTATTAGTGAGTTGTGTATCAAGGAACCAGATATAGCAAGACCCAAGGGTAGTGGGACCGCTTGAAGTCAACATTGGAGAAGCAAGTTGCAAAGGCTAGGCTTTGTAATTCTTGCAAGCAACGCGGAGTCAACCATGATAAAAGAAACTGCCCTCTACTCAGTAAGTATACTAGCTGTTACAATATGTAGCTTTAGGTTGAATGTTGTTGTTCTTTAAACTTTTCATTTATGTTTAAATTTCTAAGCTCATAGTAATCTTCCATGGTTAGGTAAGAATTCTCAATCTATGAGCAGCAACACCGACTATACCTAGACAATATTCTTTGAATGGATCAGGATGAAGAGAATGCCCTGTACTCAGTAAATATACTTTTAGTTCCAAATTTCACATGTTCAGCAATTAAGAGAGACTCAGATTTGATGTCCTTGATAAACAAGTGTAGATGGTAGAAAGTAGTCAAGTGTAGATGATAACCTGGTATGAAACAGATAGTACTGAAACTTCTCAATGATTTTATGCTCTTAGATCTAGTTTCTCTTTCTCTGATTGGTGGTGAACTGAAACTTCTCAATAATTTGTGAAACTTCTCTGATTGGTATGAAACAGATATTGCATCTCACCTCTCTTTTAATTAGTTTTTATTGCTAATACCCTTATCTTTAGTCACCGTCAAGTTTCTTTGTTAAATTAAACCCACCTTAGTATTTTAACTTAACCTTATCGTATAGCTAAGATTCCTTTCACTCTCCTTCGATTTCACATGATAATGATTTTCCTCATTCCTAGCTGAAGCTTTTGGTCATTCCTGTTTCAGAAACATGGAAATGATTTTGTTAAATTAAACCCACCTTAGTATTTTGAAGTTTTGCAGTTTTTTCCTAGGGTAGATAACTTTCATTCTCATAAAATTGTTCAAATGTTGAATTCCTGGTGTCTACTGATTTTTGTGACTGTAAGGCAATCATTTTGCAGGGAGCTTTTTTCAAAGTTGTAATGAAGTTTGTGTGCTCTCAGTAAGCTTACCAAATGTTCAAGTTACAAATTTTTGGAGTAGCATAAAAATTTGTTCTACAGCTCATTGGAATACCACTTGGCTTCTTGTGTTTGTTGAGGTTATAGCAAGTAGATTGCTAATAGGAAACAGGTAGAAGTGGAGACTCTGAATAACTTGTCCTTTTTTGGTTAAGCTGACAGATACTCTCTAAGATTGCAGATTTTGTATAGCTCATATGCTAACATTGTCTTCACTTGGCAGAAAGAGGTAGGATCAGGCTACTGAGGATCATTCAACAAGGAGTTTTGTAGTCTAACAATCGAGGAATCTCTTCTAGTACAAAGATGAAGGAATCGGAGTTTACTGGACCAGAACATGATGTATTATCAGGATGTATTATCAGGAACATGATTAGTACAGAGTTTTGTATTAGCTATAAGGAACAAAGTAAGCTTCCAAGTATGAACTCCATCAATTGTATGGGTTGCTGACAAGATGATATATCACTCTTTTTTTGCTCAGTTAAATCCTTGTGTCATTATTCTTCCCATGTGAATTATTTGTGGAAAAGCCTAGTCTCTTGGGAAAATTATGGGACTGATTTCCCTGAACTTCCCTTTTGACATAATAAAATGATTTGTCTTTCAAAAGAAAGTTGTTGCAATCATAGACTGCTAAATGCTAATGAAGCAACATGGCTTACACAAATTGAGTTCACAAATATTACATCAATAATACATAAAGTCAAGCATCCACAAGTTACACAAGACAATAAAAAGCTAGGTTAATTGCTATTATGCATAACAACATCAAACTAATCCGGTATGTCTTGGCTCTAGATTTCAATTGACCATTTTGCTGCTCAAGTATTGCAATTAGCTTGTCTTTATCATCAATCAAATTCTTCATAGCTTGTACATCTACCATTGCCTTCTCCTCATTTGCTTGACAGGATCCCAAAAATGCTTCCACTTTCTGCAGCTTATCACTAAGTCCCTTGATGACAGAATCTACATAGGGATCACACACAACTGGCTCAATCCACAAGAAGAATTTGCATCCACCATGACTCTACAGTATGAAGTGGAAGATTGTAACCATAATTTGTGTTGTCATTGTAACCATAATTTGTGTTGTCATCAATTTTGCAATCAACCAACCTGCAAAAGGAAAAAGCAAGGCAAGACACGATTCACATCATGCTAAGATGGAAATAAATAGTAGAAATAAGGGCAAGTTAGCTTAGCAAGACACGATTCACATCATTTACTGGATACACCGTAAGCTTCACTTTGTGACAAAAACTGGTACCATTTAGTTCAATCCCTGATAAGTTGTGAGTTGAAGAGATGCCAGAACAAAGGCATGGGACTATATGATAGTACCTGGAGGAAGCTCATAGCCTCCTTTTCAAAACACGTTTTCAAGTCCAAAACAAGGGCATTTATGCCTATTTATAACTGACAGTTTACACCTTCTAATAACAACTTCTTGCAAGACTGCAAGACACCAATAGAATACATCAAGCATAGTGGTAAGAAGGCGAAGGATGAAGATAGACAATGGTCGTATTCTGTATGCATCAGGTACAAAGGACGAGATAAATTCGAGAAATCTTCACTAATAATTAGTATCTTGTTAACCAGAGTTGCCAGCTATTATCTATTCGAATTTCTAACAACAAAGGGAAGCAATAGACAGAATAACACACAGTAGTCCTCTTCAATATTCAAGGAAAGCTATGTGAAAAACATATACATATACCCAGCATAACAGTGATCTAAACTGTCCACTTTATGAAGAACATACTAGCTGGAAATTAATCCTTTAGCTAGTAAAAGATTAAAAAAAATTGAAACAATCGGAGAAAAAAATAATTAAGGGGGTTCTTTATCCACGAATAGGAAGAAGAAAGGTGCGATTTTAAGCAAAGAAAGCTAAAAACTATAGATTTCCCGATGGGCATCTATCAATAAACCAAACAACTCAAACTTAAAACCAAAGGTAAGATTCGCCTCATTAGGAATCAAGGACCCATCAACCTTTGATGCAATATTTCTACATGGAAAAGCAAGGCAAGACACGATTCACATCTATGATCGCATCAACCTTTGATGCAAGTCTTAAAAGTGTACAGCCACCACCAACAAGATGCATACCTTCCTCAACAACTGCCTGAACATAGACGTCACCTTTGAAATCACTTCAATGAAGATGAATGTTGACAAGAAAAAGGATAGGATTTCCCAGCTTTTGTAGCAGAAAACTTTCAATGAAGATGACGTTGGTCGGCGGCGCGATGGCGAAGAAGGGGAGCTGGCGGCGAAGTCTAGGGCACGGGCGAGGGAATGGGGGGAGGATGGGCTCGGGGGGAGGGGTAGAGGTCGTCGGTGGCAAAGTCTAGGGCACGGGATGAGGGAATGGGGGGAGGATGGCCTGGGGGGGGGGGGGGGGGGGTGCGGCAAGCTGGCGGCGAAGTCTAGGGCACGGGCGAGGGGATGTCGAACAATTGGATGGGGGGTTGGAATGTGGAGAGGGAGGGGGGAGTATGGGGGAGGGGGGAGGGGTAGATAGTTGAAAGCACGGGAGCTGGGGACGAGGGAGGACGCGACGAGACGTCGGTGGCGATCTGGCAGCGATCTCTAGCGCACAGGAGGACGGGGGCGGCGACGAGGCGGCGGCAGCGATCTCCAGCGCACGGGAGGACGGGGGCGGCGACGAGGTGATCTCTAGGGCACGGGAGAAGGGGAGAGTTGGTCGCGAGTAAGGCTAGTTGGGGGGGTTTTGAGGAGTGTTAAGTGAGATTTGATCTGGACCGTCCGAAGATCGGACGGTCCAGATTCGAGTTTGATATAGAGAGTTATAAAACTGGTTTGATGTGAAAAATTTTCCTATATATATATATATATATATGCTAGTAGAGTGATTCTAAATTTGCGGTGGATATATGAATCAAGGATTTGCTGGCGTTATGGTGGTGAATAAGAAATTTCGACAATGTTTCCATAGTTAACATTCCGATTACTTGGGAGTTTGATGGACGTTGTAGGTTCGGCCGCGTTAGGGTGTTTTGAGAAGCCTGCAAGCCTTTGGCTGTAGCCCCAGCTCAACTTGTCAAAAAACAACATCACTATTGACTAACTTGTTTGTGTTAGCTATTACAGATTTACAGCAGCCCTGTAATTGTTGGTGACAAATGCTAGGAAGAGTTCACTCCGATAAGTACAATGTAGCACTTATACTCTGATAAAATTTTAGTCACTAACAAAATATTTGGCCTACTTACACTGCAGAATATATAGCTCAAGACACATGCCAGAAACCATGTAGCTTCCCTAGCTTTAATTTGTGTCTTAAAAATCTTCTACTAAATCCTCTAGCTTCTCTGCTTCCTGCCTTTTCCTCAGACAACTTGTATCTTGTATCTTTGAGGCTTGCCATCCTTTTGCTTCTCAACATCATCTTGCTCAGGTGATTGATCAACCAGACGCATCAGCCAGGATAGGAGTTGGTTGCAACAGAGGGTTCTTTAAGAAGACGAGCTGATGATGCGTCAGACTCGCTTGAAGGGTTACTCAAAAACTTGGAACTCAACATACAAGCACTTCTTTTTTGCTAGATATTATACGTATAATAACTGAACATGATGGAATAAATAGGTTTTATGCAGCCAAAATAAGAGTTGAAGACTACAAATAAGTGAATATAAAGCCCACAATTGTACAATATGAGTATTCCGCACGAATGAATCCATGCCCTTTAACCAAAGGTGTGATTGGTCTTCAAAGGGAGCAGAAGCTTTCATATTCTACAGTTGCTCGCTGCAGGAAAAGATAAACAAATGGCCTTGAATCACTTTTTAAAATAAGGAAAAGAACTTAAGAATGAGGCTTTTGCTCATTAACATACCTCTATGGTTGATTTATTGTGGCAAAGAGGCAACTATCTTATCCTTTTCAGTGTTTGTCACTTGCATCAAATTGTGTCTAAAAGCCTCTCAATTTCTTATAATGTGCTTGCAAAATCTTTGCATGCAAATAGAGGCTTTTATCCAAAGATATGCTTTTATATGACATTCTGATATAAATGATTAATGTAATGCATCGTCCAGTCAATACTAATACCTCTGACGATATACCTTAGAATACCGGCCTAGAAAATAACTAAGATTAAACAACATCTACAATGCCAAAAGTGTCATACGAACAGTTTGAGAAGAAATGAAACAATTATACTTACTGCAGTATACAAATTGGTTGAAATCTAAGGTCACCCTGCCCTGTGTAGTAGTATCGAAAGAATTAAATAGGTTGCTGCAAAGCAGAGAAACAAGATCAGACAGAGATGAGTGAAATAGCCAAATGTTGGCAAAATCTGCACGGATATGCTTGAAGCATCAAAAGTAAATGCACTGAAATGGCGTGGGGTTACAAAAGCAGCAAACGAATGTACTCTATCCTTCACAATTGGGTACTTGATTTTGCTAGTAGATGGGGTCCATTAGCCTATCTTAATGCCATCCATTCACTTCGGAGGAGTTCAATGGACACGTGTGACGAAACAATAAGCTCACTTTTAACTACATGTGACTTCCATATTACTGGAAGTCAAAAAGCATCTAGGAGTCAAAATGTCAAATAGTTACACTCAAAAGAGAAGGATCAACAGATTTGACTTGAAGTCGGTGGCAAAACCATCATTATACAGGGTTGACCTACGACAATTCCAGCTGGTTCCAGCCTATTCACTAAGGAGATGACATAGGCTGGTTGAATACTATCCATTCTTGTAAATCTTAGTTTTCCTTTCTACTATGAAATCATCAGAAGATCTTACTTTGTCATCCCTTTCATCTCTCTTTCCTTGAATCTTATCGTCTTTTAATATGATTCGAAGATTTTCTGATGCTCTAACTTCCGTTGAAAAGCAAGAACAGGATAATGGACAGGATCATTCAAAGTGTCGCATACTTTTCTATGCTTACATGGAGAGTTGAGCCAAGCTTTGAGATCTTAGTAGTCACTAAAGATCTAGTTTTCAGGACATAGATAATAGTGTACCACAACTAAATCTGGGGCCATGCGACATGATTATATAAGCCAGCAAGAAATTCAGCAATTCTCAAATTTAAGCAGCACTAAAGATGCAATTTCGGGCGCTTACGATGATTGTAAAGGACCAGCCAAAAACTCCATCCACAAAAAGGGAAAAGAAAAGTTATGAGAATGTCCATTTTTAAAAGAATTCAATAACCCTGTACCAGCAACAATGCATCAAACTAGAATTGAAAGGATCAACTTACCCATTGTCATAACTCAAGCACAATTAAAATGAAGAACTACACATGAACATGGATAAAATATACCTAAAGCAGTAATTGAACATAGTATGAGATGAGTTAAAACATTTTCAAATCTTATAAACATATAATAGCTGCATGAGACTGAAAATCAAGCTAGAGAAAGTTCATATAAAACAAGAGCTATAACTACTTCAAGACTAGAGAGCATTGCAAAATTACTAAACAAACCCCATAAGTTGAATATTTGAGGAAAAGGCGAAAAATTTGTGCATCTCAGAAGCTTATGAAAAGAAGATACTAAAATCAAAAACTATTAAGTAGGATTTAATTAAAATTAGTTTGACAAAGTATGCATACCGAGCAGACTGTACAAATATACAAAGAGATATGAAGTCGTCAAGGCGAAACTTTCCCAGCTTTTTCTGATCAAAGCTCTGAAATTAACACAAAAAGGAACCATCAAAGGTATCCAAGTTTTAAGGATGTCATTCATCTTTCTTCAGATATCAATACAAACTAGCTAACAAACCAATGCTGATGGGAGGAGGAAGAAATACAAGTCATCTTTCTTCAGATATCAATACAAACTAGCTAACAAACCAATGCTGATGGGAGGAAGAAGAAATGCAAGTCATCTTTTTTCAGATATCAATACATACTAGCTAACAAACCATTGCTGATGGGAGAAAGAAGAAATGCATGTACCATCCATCATTCATGCTAGGGATTGCTGCACCAGTTGGCACATACAGGCATGGATGGATACATATTGTGCCGTTAAATTACCGACATGAACCCCATGCTGATACATGTATTAGCTCAGAAGAGCTTCCTACAGGCATGAGGGCCGTCCCGAGTGTTGGCACATGTTCATGCCGATCAGCATGTATCATGTCATCCCAAAAAAGCAAAAAATGTGTCAGTAGCATGCCAATCCCCTATCCAGTCTATTCCATTAGAAACACATAAACCAAAGCCATAAGCAGGTTGAGAATTGCAGAATTAAAGCTCCAACTGCAAAAAAGTTAAAGATGATTCTTCTTTATACTTCTCTGCATAAAGAACACTAAAAGAAATTAGAGTCTAACCTCTGCTAAACAATAAATCAAATGCGATCTTTATGAATTTCTCTGACCATTTTTTTCCTTGCTACTTTGCTTTCTTATGGACCGAACAGATCCAGTATCATTAATTGCTGAGATAGAAAGGAAGAGCACAATATGGGATGCAAAGTTGTCCTAGTTTAATGTATTGGACATGGAAAGATGGAGAATTTGGATTTGTATTGCAATAGCAAGCCCAAAGCTATATCATTTGTTCACTTGAACACATGCAGAACTGAACATGCATGCTCAAAAGTATGATACACAAGCTAAGGGGCTCATGCTATGGTTGAATGACTGGACTTGTTTAGGTGATTTCAAGCATACCACATACATGACATGCTTTAGAATGTAAGGCACCTTTTCGGTTTAAGACCGAGTTTTAAAGCCTCAATATCGGTCAAAAGGCTCCATCTTATCTACCTTCCCAAGAATATCTGGCAGATAAGTAATGGGTGTGCAACGTGTGTAGTAATAAAATCCTTACATGCAAGGAGGTGCACTCCAATTATCTGTCTTGAAGTCAAACATCCATTACAAGATGTCATACAATGATCCTCGGGTGACAATCCAGAGGCAAAAAATTCATTGCAAGATTGAAGGTGCCAACAACAATGCGGTGATTGCTTGAGCCAAGAACCCATTAATGTGATTCCACAATCAATAATCACGAGTTGAGAAAACCAAGTGCAATCTTGAAGCTAAGATCTGCTCTGATAGGATTTGCACAAACACTAAAGATATACCTTTATTTCCAACTGGGATATTCAAGTAAGCATTTAGTTTCATACTCATGCCTCTAAGTCTAACCATTACATTATGGTAAAGTAATGTAGGTTTTTTGAATTGATTACTAACTACATCTTACTTAGCCATTCCAGTGGGTAATACTTGTGTGTATTTGGCTCGTTCATATATTACATCTGTACATAACAAATTCATCTGAGTTGGGCTTATCGAACATAATGGGGATTACTCACCCATTACAACTATATTCAGCACTTCCATTTGGGGCAAGCCAGCAATGTGTATTTTGGGACCATTCATCCACTACATCTGCAAAAAGCCATTTCTTTCCAGCTGAGCTAACAAAGGTACTTTTAGGATCAAACATTCAAGCACCTATATTTATCTCAATCCAATTCCATTGGGCATGTCATCCCATAACACTAGAATCTAGTTACTTACTTAGTACATAACTTCACTCTACAATGTTTCAAGTTCATATTTTAGCTCTCTTAAATCTGACTAATCAGGATCATTATTCCTGTATCCAATCTCTTGCTTCGAGTCAGGCAGGCCTACTTTCTTCAAGATACGAAACGAGCAGCCACAGAGCTTGCATATGTAGGATTACAATCATTAATAATTTTTAATTTGTTTTTCCTCAAATCAAACTAAACCTACAGTTCTAAGGAAACAACTCCATTCAATCTTTTCATCATGTGAGATATTTTTTGAACCATAGGCCACAAAATACTTACTTGAATCAGAATATACTACTTTCACAAGTAAAAGTAGCTATAGAAAAATACAAGCTCATAATTGCTACCAATGTATAAAATCTTTTGGCCTTGTGTTGTAATAAGGACAGAAGTAGTGCGTACCTCACATAGTGTATAAAAAGCTGGAGAGTCAAGGGAGAACCCAAGTTTCACCAATGCCTACAATCGTGTTGAAGATAGAGCTCAGAGTTGGTTAATGGTGGCAAATATATTTTGTTGAACAAAATTGAGAGAAAAAACTTGCATCTTAAGAACTGATAAAGCAATGCACACATGCATAATAACATGTACATTCTTCTATTAGTGGGGGCATATCCAATTAAATTTTTGAATGATATCAATCATCTATCCTCAAAAAAGATAGTCATATTATCTATTAAAATGCACATAAATGTGGCGGGCACGAACCACTAGTTGTTCTAGATGTCCGCGTGTAAGCAATGTAAGCATAGGCAGTTCATAAGATTGTCCCAAAGAAAATGATTATCAATTTTTATATAGAAGCATATGAATTGTCTAGCTAAAAATTGATACCTCATATATATCATCAGGATTGATAAATCCACAGCCACTATAAAACCACACACAAAAACAGATTAGAATTTTCTCTTGTGAGCAATCACTCAAAAAAAATTGAGAATCAAGTTATCAAGTTCATTATAGTAGCAAATTTAAGAGTACATTAAAAAGGCACACCAAAATGATAATTTAATGCTGATATCCTGAACAGCACAGAGTAAGCATATTGGATCAGGGAAATTTAGTCCATCTTTATTCATATGGTTCAGTTTCCGTCGGCATATTCATGCTACATTCCCGTGTTGCTGGTTCTCACTGTTAATTGCTTGCAGCATTATTCTCGTAAATCCACATTCATATTTGAGCATTCACACCATCTTGGCTAATCATGCAGGCTCAGACACCATACAAGTGCTCTTCAAAGTTCAATCTAAGCACTCGGTTCTTAATCCCAGATTCCAGATTACATACATCTTGTGAATCAGCCAATATTTCATGCAATAAAGCTACCGTCAATTATCCCTCTTAGTTCAAGAACGCCATTGATAAAAGCTGGCATCATTTATATGTCATCAACTACAGATTTTGGGATGCGTGCTTCATGGAGACATTTCATACTTGAACATAGATTTAACAATAAACATATCTGTTAGCATGATGCCTTTTCCAAGGCTGTGATCCTTATAAGATTGGCCATATTAAGTAATTAACACTATTATACTATAAACAGTGCATGTAGTCCTAAACTAGCTCCCATGATCCATCAACGGCTGGATCAGAACTCCAGATACATAAAATTTCAGCAGGAGTCACTAATGCAAAGATGTTTTATCTGCATTTCACCAAGTAATGTCTTAATAAAAGCATTATGACAAATGATGAAATGAGGCACCCTAAAAAGTAACAACATTAGTTTAAGTTACTAGAGATGATGTATAATGACATTGCTCTTTCACCATCCAGAATGAAAGCATGAATCATGAAAATGGAAACAATGACCTGTCCTGTGCTGCGAAGGCATTTTGAACCTGCAAGACCATGGCAAAAAGTTATTATATGCAGAGGCAATATGTAACCTTCAAATAAAGAAAATGAATTATTAGCCAATGCTAACTATAAAAGCAAACATAGTGGAAGTCAGTCATGCACCATACTTGATTTAACCAAGTAATCAACCATATAAAAAATATCACATATAAGATGCCAGGAAAGCACCGCCAATGCTGGTCCCACACCAGATAAAGTGGTGTAGTTTCGGCACAAGTTAACAGCAACTCATGAGAAGGTTGCAAGTGCCATGCAACAAGGAATCAGACTGGTGAAAAATATTTGTCTAGTTTCATGTTCTGTTTCTAATTCTGCACCACGACCTGGACATCCATCTAAGATTATTGCAGTCTTTATTTAGTCAGATATGCAGTTTCTGCAAAAGATGTCATCATTTTCATGATTGTGCAAATAACAAGCACTGACAAGCAAATAACTTTTTCATGGTATGTAGCAACATCACATATCCTCGCAGCAGTATGCACCAGTAAGCTCTATTCTCCTGTGCATGGTTAATTAGCAAAAGCCGGTCGCATAATGAAAAACCAGCAAGTGAACTGAGGCGTTAAAAGTCTTTAAAAAACCCACAACCAAGTTTTCACAGAAAGAGCAAACTCCATCAGACTACTAACCTTATGTAGAAACTTGTTGAGAGCCAAAAATTCTGCAAATTAAGACAAAAAACCACATCATCCTGGAGAACTGTCAGCTAGCTTATATGACAAAAGTTAGAAAAACATGCACTTGAATCATGAGAATTTCTGCTGCAATTTGTAACGTTTACGGATAGACAAGACAATTCTCAAGTCCAGGCACCACAAAGAAAACATTCTGGGTCAATAGTGATGCTGATCACTAAATGCGCTTAACTGTCTACTAGAACATCGACTTCAATATTTGTATAAGGCTGCATATTGACAGCAGAGATATTACATGGTTCTTAAGCTTCAAACTGCTACTGGTTATTTGCTAACTCAGTTCAAGTAACAGGCCTAAGAATTGAGTTGAGGGGAAGTTACGTCCATGATGGAGGCTGAAGCGTGGGGAGTAAAGCGGTCGAGGATCCGAAATCTACAGTGAGCTCGTCACAGGCTAGGCCTTTCAGATGAAAAATCAGATGGGTCGCGAGCAAACAAAATCAATTGAGGTGGGGAGGGTGTGTTTGTGGCCTCTACTAATGGTGAGACCTCCAGGAAGGAAGCTACTAGACTTTGTGGTGATGACGACTTGTATAGTAAGGCAATTGCATCCCTGAAGCCTAGATTCGGGACCGTAACTCCAGAAGAGTTGACCAAAATTGGCTCTTTGTGTGTGAAGCATGGATTTCCATACCGGCCGGTACAGTGCGTACCAGCCGGTACAGTGCGTACCGGCCGGTTTTTACCGGACCGGTGGCTAACCGGTCCGGTTTTCCCCCCCGGATCGGATTAGGGGGGGATCGGATGTGTACCGGCCGGTTTGTATCCAAACCGGCCGGTACACGCCGGTTTGTATCCAAACCGGCCGGTACAAACCGGCATGTACCGGTTTGAGGAAGAGAGATGGAGAGGGGGAAGCAGAGAAAAAATAAGGAAGGAGACAAAATAGGTTATTTATATCCATAACCTAATCCGGGTCGGGTCTAAAGACAAAATAGGCCGGATTCACTAAAACAAATCCTAAGATCCATTTTTGTTCCGGGGGCGCTACCCCCGGAAACCCCCGCTGGGGCGCTGCCCCTGAACCCCGCGACCTAACCGGGCAGGTCGATCCCCGCCGGGGCGCTGCCCCGGACCCTGTTCACTCTGCGTAGTGTGTCATAGTCGAGTCGGCGACAGAATCCAAGACATCCAATGCACAACAGTATTATATTATACTACTTTGACAACTTGTCACTCTGCTTTCATATAAGAAATGATATTTGGCTAATTGGAGATGTTGAATACAAGTGAATATTAATTGTTAATTACATTAGTTAGCTTCAATGTATTTCAAATCAAATAAGAAACGAACCAAAACACCCTAGAACATGCCAAACAAGCCTTTCATGACCGGTTTGCCGGCGTACCGGTCCGGTACGCACCGTACCGGCGGTACGTACCGTACTGGCCGGAGACCGGAACGGCGCGTACCACCGGTATGGAAATCCATGGTGTGGAGGTTTGTTGCCAGTGCCAGAAGTGGTTCTCCCTTTTCACTTCCTACAGGGAGGGTCCCCCTAGAGGTTCTAGAGGATGGACTAGCTTCAAATTGGGGTACCTCGGATTGTTTGTGTTGTGGACATGGCCAATGGGGTATTTATGTTCAAATTCACACAATGAGATGGATATGTATTATGTTCTTATAAAAGGCTGCTATAGGGGTTCTGTTGGAAGTGGATTACTCCACGAACACAGCAAAGCAAGTCATCTTGAAAGACTTGATAATGGTGATGCGTGCCGATGGTTTTTTGCCATCTCCAACAAGTTACCATAGCATCAGCATATCATTTGGCGTTGGGAAATGTTATGGCAAGCCAAACTTATGTCAATGGTGCTTTTTGTCCAGTGTTTTGTGGATGCCTATGTATCCTCATGTGAAACAATTTTTTGTAGAAGGCAGCCCAAGGCAAACTCCCATCAGGGAGGCGTTATAGCGGCTGCGCATCTTGTCGGACTGCAAATGTCCCCCGCGCAAGGCAGTGCCAAAGTCCTTGATCATCCACTTGTGGAGTTCCCTTTGCGAGGGTTGTGTTCTGAAGTTTGTTGCCTACAGGGTGGCTGGGCAGCCATTAGTAACATATTGATGACTGTCTAGAGGTGATTTGGAGGTCTACCTCACAGCCAAAGGTTGGAAGGACCAAACCGCTCCTTGGCTATAGGTTATGAGATATGGGTTATGTGGAAGGATAGGAACGTGACGCTTTTCGATGGTCAAGATCGGTTGGTAGAGGTTATTGCGAGATAAGCTCGGTGCTTGGTTGAGAAGTTCCTACAGCTAAAACAAGTGGCAGGTGAAGATCTAGCACCCTGGCAAAACTGTTAGGCAGAGAACATCAAGGTGTAGGCTGATGTCATTTGGCAATATTTCTAGCGCAATTGTTGTTGGGATTGCATGGGGCACTCAAGCGAGTGCTATCAAGTGGCTCAGGGGTGCAGCTGCGAGCGCTAGGTCTGTGTTGGAGGCTGAGCTAAAATTCTAAACAAGGATCAAATGTGGCCCTTGTGGCCCATTGGAGGTAGTAGCAATCGCGAAGGAGATGGTCTAAGGTGTTGAGTTTAGAATTTGTTTTGTTCCTTTTTCCTACAAGATCTTGTAATGAGAGGGCAGATGGAGTGACCTGGCAGTGTAGGCACCATAGAGCCGATTTTGAGTGGTCCCTGTGGGCGTGGTGGTCTGGTAGGATGATTTAACAAAATCTAGTTCTTGGGCTCAATCTTTTTAAAAAACATAGATACCCAATCAGAGTTTGTATTCAAGTAGAACATGGATACTCCATATCACCTTGTAGCAAAATGAACCCTATCCAAAGTTACAAAAACAACAGCCACAGTAAAAGTTGACAATTTACAGAGATTTTTATAAAGTACATCATGCTTAACCAATATGACCATATCCATCAAAATCTAGAACGGGAATTGAAGTTCAAAGACGATGAACATTATAGATTTTGAGCAAGAATTGAAATCAACTGGTTGAAGCTCGATATATGGATCAGTAAGAAGTTGTGAAGGGGCAAATTGAAGACCCAGACGACAACTAGGTGGGCTCAAATGCATAAATGTGCGAACGTGTGTAATGGACATGACAACATATGGTTGTCTGGATCCAAGAGTTCTTGTAGAAATATAGCTTGCCAAGTCAAAAATAATATCTGGTCCAAAACTCAAGTCCGGGGTATAGTGACGATGGAAGGGCAAAGTAGGCATAAGCAACTCGAAGAAATCAGAGCCACTAGAGGAGTGCTTTGAGTATCTGTGTGCAATGCTTGCCAACATCCTCGATCGTAGGACTCCTAGCATTGCTAAGTTTCTAGCATTTGAAGCAGTTCAATCTTGAGTTCTTCTTAGCCTCATTGCTCTTTGTGTCAGGCATATAGCTAGCAGATCTCAGAAATAAAATTAGCCGCCTTAAATCAAACTTACCTACTAATGGCATGCATTGACAATCTCTTTTAAGGAATTGCATGATGGATATCCCCTATATCCCACCATCTCATGTTGCATGGAAGGTCAAACTTATACCCAATACTCCCTAGGCATAGACATATACTCCAACATTCATGATTAAGTTAGAGGCATGTGGCCATCCAAACTCTATTCCTAGTTTGAAGTTGGAAGGAAAAAGTTCATGAGCATTTTCTTCTCCTTGGTAAGTACACTTTATCCATGGCCAAAACAGCTCTTTCAAGCGGCTTCTTTGAAATGCGTCAAGCCATAGGAAGATAAAAATTTAGAAGATTCATTAAATCCTTGAAGAGTATTTCCCAACCATGAAGCCATTTAAATGGAAATATGTCTAGGAAACAGATTCTGTTCTTTTCCCATCTACGGCTAAAATGCAGTAACATTTTCCTAGCTTTCCTGTGAGTTCCCCTAGTATTCTATTATTTGGGTATGTTCTATGTCTATTCTTTCGAACATGGTTGTGTTTCCCACATGCAAAACATCTTAAGCCATGTGTTTCCAACTTCCCGTTTTGAATACCAATGTGTACATTCATTTTCATTTCCCATAGATATGCCTCAGAGTATGGTTGTTATCAACCAACAGGGGAAGACATTTTAAGTCCCATTGGCGAAGAATCAACTTAGAAACTTAAAAAGAGTGGAAAGCAACTAGGAAAGAGATAATACATGAACTTTCACCCACTTTCAAAAATTTACACAATCCAAGAAGAAACCCAACAACCCGCTGCTAGCACCCAAAAAGATACAAGAGAAAAATACAGACAGACATTCACCCAAATTAAAAGCAAAATCTATACATATATAGCAAAAAATTACCCTACGCATAGATACGTGACAAAAGAAAGATCACAAACACCGATCGCACAAACCTTCAAAGTTCATAGTTCCATTCCTATCAAAATCATACATCCTGCAAAGATTCAAAAACCCATCCAATTTCAGCAAAACCCAAATCAAAAGAACCAAAAAAAAAAAAAAAAAAGCACAAGAAAACAACCTGATCATTTGCTGGACAATGGAAAGCGGGAATTCGAGGTTCCCGACAGCAAAGGCGCTCTGATCAGTAGCAATCCGAAAGATCAAGGGTTCGAACAGGAGATAGGTTAGCACGAGAAGATTAAAAAAAGAGTGGGATGAGAAGCAAAGAGAAGGGTAACCTTGAGCTGGGGAGCAGTGATATTGCCGGTGCGCTTGGAGTCGACTCGCTCGAACCACTCCTTTAGTACGCCAGTATTGTCCATCGGCGTATGAATCCGAAATCCCGGAGGTGAAGGAGGACGAAGGGCGACGATCCGGGCGTGTTCCGTTCCGTTGGACTGCTTCCGTTATAAATGAGAGTTTTAAACGAGAAACAATTCCAGAAGGTGGGTCCCGTCATCCCGTGGGGCCCATCAATGTAGAATTTTTTGCATTTTAGTACCCCTAAAGTTCACTTTTGCCGGTTTAATACCTTTGCCCTGTTTTTTTACAAGTTAATACCCCATGGACATGAAAAAGCCAATTTTACCCCTCACTTACCCCATGCCCATATGAAAGCGCATACATGCCATGCCCTGCCACATGACGTGGCATGGCATGTATGTTATGCAAATAACTTCCCGGTTAAACAGGTCTCTGTCGCGTTCATCACCCCCACACGTGGCAAGACGCAATTAGCCAGGAATACGGCGGTTGCAGGCGACGAGAAAATGAAGCGACGCGTCGGATAAATACGCATAAAAAAAGGATTTGAATGCGGCTTTACAAATCTTTTACTTACCCTTCCAATCTTCACCGGGAGATCGAGAGATCGAGAGATCGAGAGATTTCCATCGCGACCAAAGGGGTTTCTCATACCCGGCCTTTTTCCGAGTACCACCCATTCCATTTCCATCGATGGAGGCAAAATCCACCAAATCCAAGGGGAAAGCAAGAAAAGCCGAGGGACCAAAGCGGACGAAAAAAGAGGCGGAGGTGGATGCCGGCGCTGGATCTTCGGACATGGACTCCGGTAAGCCCTTGTTCATCCCGACTTAATCCTTTTAATTTTAAATTTTAAATTTTTTTTTTGACACAAGGCAGTGTGTTCTCCTCTCATCTATTGTGGAAAAAATAAATACCATTATTTTCGTCCCCGTATCCTACATAATTTTTTGCGCTAAGAAATGTAGCATTCACACGCGTACTTTTTGATCTTTCTAAGTGTCGTTTTGGTGTTTTCTATGCGCTCTTGTTTATACGCGTACTTATGGTTGTTTCTACACGTACTTATGGTTGTTTCGACGCGTTGTAAAGGTCTTTTATACGCGCTATTTACTAGTTTTTACGTGTACTTTGTCTCTTTCATATGCGTACTTATTGTTTTATATACGCGTTGTTAAGGTGTTTTATACGCGCTATTTACTCTTTTATACGCGCTATTGTATGTTGGCACATTTACTCATTTATCCGCATACTATTTGTAGTTTTTACGCGTATTTAATGGGTTTTATATGCACTATTCAACTTCGTTGTGTAGATGATGAGATCCTGGATCTAGGGAGATATCACCAGGTCGTTGATGGTAGAAAGAAGATAAAGAAGATGATGATAAGCCTCGATTGATGGCCGAGGACGCCCCTTGTATCCAATTAATGGCTGGATAAACCCCTATTTTCACTTAATGGCTGGAAGAACCCCTCAATAGCTTTATTGATTCTCTGAATACCTGGACTACAGACTCTTGCCTTCTATTTATAGAGGCATATAGAAGCCCTAGGACTCTCAAATACCTAGATAACATCATAGCCGTTGGATGTGTAGCCGTCTAATGAATGGCTCATATCCAACCTGACTAACAACTGACTTGGGCTCACACCCAACTTAAATCAATCATAACTACACTTGACTCAATCACAACTCCTAATTGACTAATACAAATATGAACCCAATAACTGACTTATCCTACGACATGACTCCAAACTACTCATGACGTGGCTCGGCTCTCTGGCTCGACCCACTCCTGGGTTCCTATCATTCTCCACCCCTTGAAATCGACCTTGTCCTCAAGGTCGAGTTCATTTTTAATGATTTGGTCTGCTGAATTGGTTGCACTGGTGGATACAGCTTCTGGTCCTTCAGGATCGAACACGATTCGGTGCCCATTCTCTGAAAGTCGGCGGTGATGGTGGCGCTGTTGAAGGAGGTCCGGAAGCTGGCCAAAGATACGGTGGATAGCGGGCTCCAGCGATGAAATTCCTATGTCGAGAAAGACAGTGGCAATGCTTGACTGACCAATTAATCTGCCGGACTTTGAAAAGAGAAGTGTTGGAGGTTTTTTAGTGACATTGGCCCGGAGTCGAGGTGGACGGCGAACGGATGCACTGTCGGCGTGGACGGCAACGTGGAGATTGCCGAGGGTGACGAAGAGGTCCCTGGCGGAGTTGGCCGTGGCCGGTGGCTGCGGCGCTCGGAGATGGGGCTACCCGAGGTTGCGTGGCTGCGGCGCTCGGAGATGGGGCTGCCCAAGGTTGTGGCATGGACTTCGGTGTGGTTGACGATGATCGGAGAAGCGAGGACCGGCGAGGTGAGGAGATCATGGTTGAGGCTTGGCCAGCCGGAATCTGGATCGTAGATGGCGCGGGGTGCCCAGGTCGGCAACGGGGATGAACTGTGGACTGCGGATCGTCGTCGTCGGCGGTGCTCGGGTGAAACGTGGCCGGCGAAGGCGTTGGCGAGATCGGCCGATGATGGCTTCTGGCGAGGCCGGCGGAGTAGGGAGGAGGTCTCCCTGGTTGGAGAGAGGGCGGCGACCTCGGGAGGACGTGGACCCGGGACGGAATCGTTGTCGAGCTTGGCCCGCCGGGATCGGGAGGGAGCAGAGGTGAAGGAGTAGAGGGGGACGGCGCGGCGGAGCTTGGGTGCTTGCGGCTCCGAGGCTGGTGGCTGCCGGTGTGCTTGGCGGCATCGATGCCGGATGGAGTTGAGGGACGTGGAGGTGAGCGTGACGAAGAACGGCGCCGGAGAAGGGGAGAGGTCGCGGTGGCGGCGCTCCGGCGCTTGGTCGGCGGTGTCATGGTAGGAACAGAGGAATGATCCGGCGAGGTGGAGGGGGGAGGCGCAGCTTGGTGGTTTGACCGGAGATCAGATGGAGAGGAGGAAGAAGGTAGCGGCGGCCTTGGCGAGGTCGGTGGAGTTCCGGCGCGGGAGATGGAGACGCCGAAGTTGAAAGGAGAAGGGGGCGCCGGTGAGAGAGATGAAGAAGATGGGATCCTGGCGAGAGGCGGGACGGCTGCGGAGGCCGTGGAGCAAAGCCGCGGGATCGGGATCCGTGCGGTCGGTGACGAGGTGGAGCTGGGGGTGGCCGTCGACGGGGATGAGGGAGAGGAGGTGGACGTCGACCGATCCCGGCTCGACGGAGATGTGGGAGAGGAGGTGGGCGTTGACGGGAATGAGGGAGAGGAGGTGGCTGTTGGCCAATCCCGGCTCGACGGAGATGAGGGAGAGGAGGTGGGCGTCGACCGATCCCGGCTCGACGGGGATGAGGGAGACGCCGTCGACGGGAATGAGGGAGAGGAGGTGGCCGTTGGCCGATCCCGGTTCGACAGAGATGAGGGAGAGGAGGTGGGCGTCGACCGATCCCGGCTCGACGGGGATGAGGGAGACGGCGTCGACGGGAATGAGGGAGAGGAACTCTTGTCTTGAGAGGGGATCTTGGGGGAGAGAGAGCGAGTGGAAGGAGAGAGAATAGGGGCTGATGTGGATGAGTTGGATCTGATGCACCGGACTTGATCCAACGGTGGCGATGAGAAGGGTTTAAGTAAAAGTGATAAAGGGTTGTGATCATGTGGTGGTATAGGAAGGTTAATTAGTGGATGACGGTCAGTGTTAGGAATCTGAGGCGGTGAATGAATAGGATTTTGTGCTGGATGTCATTATTAAGGGAGGGATTTGATCTAATGGTGGATGTTGGGTTAGGATTAATAAGGGAAAAGGGAGGCTGCAGGGTTTGAGAAAATCGAGGGTATGGATCTAATGAGAGGTTTGATGGAGGATCAGGATTTACCTGGTTTTTAGGGTTTGCCAAGGACTCCCCTGCTGCGTCGCCAATCCTAGCTGTCATGGTTGCAATTTGATTGCCCAAGTCTCGTACCAGGTCTCGCATGAGACCTTCCAAACTGTTGAATTTAGTCTCCATGACTTCATGATGCTCTTCAAACATGGTGGTTGTTTTCTGTGCTGACACCCATATGTCTACGAGGGTATCTTTGATATCTTCTGACCCATGTTCCAACGCCTGCAACCGCTTTTCTTCTCTTAAATATGCCATGGTGCCGAGAACCTAGGCTCTGGTACCAATTGATGAGATCTTGGATCTAGGGAGATCTCACCAGGTCGTTGATGGTAGAAGAAAGATAAAGAAGATGATGATAAGCCTCGATTGATGGCCGAGGACGCCCCTTGTATCCAATTAATGGTTGGATAAACCCCTATTTCCACTTGATAGCTGGAAGAACCCCTCAATAGCTTTATTGATTCTCTGAATACCTGGACTACAGACTCTTGCCTTCTATTTATAGAGGCATATAGAAGCCCTAGGACTCTCAAATACCTAGATAACATCATAGCCGTTGGATGTGTAGTCGTCTAATGAATGGCTCATATCCAACCTGACTAACAACTGACTTGGGCTCACACCCAACCTAAATCAATCATAACTACACTTGACTCAATCACAACTCCTAATTGACTAATACAAATATGAACCCAATGACTGACTTATCCTACGACATGACTCCAAACTACTCATGACGTGGCTCGGCTCTCTGGCTCGACCCACTCCTGGGTTCCTATCAGTAGATTGGCACATTTACTTGTTTATACGCGTACTTTTGGTTGTTTCTACGCATTGATATGGTGTATTCTATGCATTGGTGTTTATACGCGTTCTTAATGTTGTTTATATGCGAACTTTTTGTTGCGTCTACCCGTTGTTAAGCTGTTTATTTGCGCTATTTAACTCCAACTCTTATCTCGTGTGAACCGCAGAGACAAGCAGTGGTGACGACAATTTACTGGAGGTCGGCCGCACTCCCTTCTCAAGCCGGTGCTTCGCGCATAAGATACAGAAGGCCGCCGGTGAATATATGATGTCGGCCCATGTAACCAAAATTCGCGAGACACCTTTCGGCCATATGCTCGACTTGCCAAAGATAAGACCTGACAATGTCCTCTTGGACCACATGATGAGGAATTACAATGGAGGTTTACGGTTCACTGTCCAAGGTAGCAACGTCGAGCTAAAAGCAGAAGACGTAGCGGTTATCCTCGGCCTACCTATGGGCAGTTCTCGGCCGAAGCAGAAGAAGATGCGGCAGCAGCTCGGGAGTATATCATTCTACAGTAGACAAACCAAGGAGCTGGACCTGCAGTCTAGTCATATCGAGGGGATCTTGGATGATCTCAAGGGCAAGAGTGAAGCGGAGGACGTTGCAGATTTCTGCCGCTTCTTTATTCTCTACATGTTCGCCGTTTTCTTGTTTCCGAGGTCCAACTACACCGCCCCTTCATACCTGGTGCCCCTTTTGAAAGATCTCTACTCACTGCAGAATATTGACTGGGCAATCGCAGTTCACGAGCACCTTAAGACGGAGGTCGCCATGGCTCACAGACGGTGGAGGGCGTCGTCAAAGACGAGTGAGATTAGTAAAAGGGCATGTACTTAGGTCTGCGGGTGCACTGCTGTTCTGCTCATATGGTATTATGAGATTACCGGTTGCAAGGCACCAACCGTCGCGGACAGTATCCCACGCATGATGAGGTGGGGTCATGTACAGCTGGTGAGGAGAAAGAACCTCACCGACACTGTTACGCAAGGAACGACTACACGGGTAATGTCGAGCTAAAATATTGTTCGGATTTCTTTATGGCTGTCTAGTTTGGAATGTCTACTAACCAACTGTTGGTTTTCTATAATTTCCAGCTTGTCTACCTTGATGTGGAATGTACCTTGTGTCTGAGGCATTCCACGCAAGCCGAGCAATCACGAAGACATACAACGGTGGCTGAGACTTCTGATGCACTGTCCTCTCGTGAAGACGCACCCCCTAGGCGTGTTCAATTCATGACCATGCCGCGGTCGACCGAGAATGCCCATGCCAGCCCAATAATTGAGACTAAGCTAGCTGAGGTACGTCGTTATAATCGATATTACTCGTCGTTAGATTTAATTACGTGTGATACTCGGTAACTGTTAAGTTTTTATGCATAAAAATCTCATATGCTCGTGTTTTAGAGCTATCATACTCGTGTTTATTAGTATAAGTACGCGTAGTTTTGATCAATCATACTTGTGTTTAATATTACTAATACACGTCTTTATTAGCTATAATACACGTGTTTATTAGTATAAATACGCGTGTTTTGGATCTATTGTACGTGTCTTTACTTTTAGTAATACACGTGTTTGTGTCTTATTATACTCGTGTTGTTTGACAAGTATTTTTCGTGCGCACTTAATATTTTTTTTCCCCACTCTTGTCTCCAGCTGAGATCGGACGTCGATACATTGACTCGGAGGATTGTGGCCCAGGACGATGCTGTGAGGACGATGAACATCCAGAACAATAAATTGATATTGAAATTAGCGGCAACGAATGCGTGGCTCGCTGAAGCCGAACAAGAAATTGAAAGGCTCAAAGCGAAGTCGCAGACACCTTCAATCATGAAGACACCGCGGAGTGTGTCCTTCCGAGAGGATGTTTTGGAGAAGGAGAAAGCGGCGCCCTCAATCGAAGGATCAGTTGCAAAAAGAAGGAGAACACCTCGGAGTCAGAGTCAAGAAAAGGAGGATGTGATCATGAAGGGCGATGCCGGGCCGGGTGATCTCGGGCAAGATGATATCCGGCCGGACATTCAGACGGCTGATACGGCCGTTGCTGAAGAAGTTGTTGAAGAGCAAGCTGAAACTGCGAAGGAAGGAGTCAGAGTCAATAGAGCATGGGCTCGTAGTCCATATGGTCTGAGGTCGAAAAAGCGAAAGCAAAATCGGGCAGCACCAAAGAAGCGGAGCGTGGTCGATACTCCTACTCGTGACCCGGACGTTGTTGTGACAGAAGAGTACACTGCTGTGTCGGGAGTTATAATGGACACAGTCAATGCATTTTCGGGCGTCGAAGGGGGGGCTAGAGAGGAAGCGTCAGTGGATACAGGCGCCGGGGATAAAGCGACGGTGCAAGACGTCTGTGCGCCGGTGGACCCAGTGCCCGAAGAGGAGGTCATCGAGGAGGATGGTGTCTGCACAGACGGAGTCATTGGCGAGGCACCTTCAAATGTCATCGGCGTGCCGAAGGATCCAATGCCCAAGGAGAATGTCATCGAGGTACCTCCGTCTGTCAGCGAGGAGGGGGGTGTCCGCACAGACGTAGTCATTGGCGAGGCCCCTTCAAATGTCATCGAGGTGCCGAAGGATCCAATGCCCGAGGAGAATGTCATCGAGGTACCTCCGTCTGTCAGCGAGGAGGGGGGTGTCCGCACAGATCGAGACACCGGTGATGCCCCTGCGACTGTCATCGAGGAGGGTGGTGTCCGTCCCGAGGATGCCACAGTTGAACATGTGGAAGTCGCGGGCATTAATACAACTGGTCAGGTCATCAAGGGGAAGGATGACACTGAAGGCTGCGGCGTTGGAGAAGCGATGGAGGAGGTGTCAGTTGAGAGGTCACTCGACAGTTATGCTGAAGAAGTAGACCTTACTGGTGTGGTGCAGAGCGAGGGCATGGAGTATTTTCCGCGCCACGAGGTCGCGCCCGCCGTTAAAGGTGACGAGTATGCTTCGATGTCTCCACCTTCTGAGGAGTCTGCGCATGTGCACGAAGACTCCACTGTGGAAGTGGAGGTCCAGGAAAAAGACAGCTGGATCGAGATAAGTGAGCTACATGCCACTCCATGAGCCCTTGCGGAGAAGATACAGTTGGTCGAGAAGGAATACCAGACCGCGGCAAACTTGGGTCATGCAAGTGGAAATATTTCCAGGCCCATTGTCAATCAAACACCTTACCTACAAGACTCGAAGGACGTCATTAAAACCTTAAGCGAGGAGGAGAAAGATGAACTGCGCTACATCGACCAGCTGGATGACGAGTGAGATTTTCTTTCGATGCGTACTTAAATGTTATTATACGCGTTGTTTTGATTCATCCTACGCGTGTTTATTCGGTGATTTGATATGCGTTTATACTGAGTTTAGATTTGTTATAAACTATGATACGCGTGTTTAGAGTTTTTTACACGCGTCTTTATGCTTATTCATACGCGTGTTTAAGTCTATTTAGATGCGATGTTTTAATTTATTACGCGTGTTTAAGGTAATATATATGCGTGTTGTTTGTTCTCTAGACGCGTGTTTAACCTTATTTCTACTCGTGTTTAAGGTATTTTCTTATTATTTTATATGCAGAGCTACAATATTCGCCCATAGTATGGGATACTGTACGAGGGGGCAATTGATGGCTGTCATAAACAACCAGGAGATAGAAGGGGACCTCATTGACGCCATCCAAGTAATTTTTTCTGTCTGCCCGATTCAAGCAGAGGGGGGTCGACGCTGTTTTTTCTCAAGCACCCGCCTCCATGTAAGTGGATTCGAATAGTTTTGAGGGTCACAGACTGAAGTATTTCACACTTGTTACTGATTAACTATTGTTACTGCAGGCCGCAATTGTTCATGACCGTCATTCCCTTCGTGACTCACTCCTGCATGGTGCCAATACCTTTTCTTCACTGCCGAGTGTTGATGTGTGGTTCATCCCACTGCACTCCCGCTTTCACTGGCACTTGCTTGCAGTTGACCTCAAAGAAGGGATTTGTCGGCAATACACCTCGTCGTGGTCTCGCAGTGACGAAGAAGAAGCGGAGTACATGGCAAAATGGGTTGGGCGGGCACTGCAGACTTGGGTACCAGAGCTGTATGCTAGAGGGATGCAAGGCTCCGAGAGGTCTTACGTGCGGGAGCAAGCGATACCCAGTCAACGTGGATTGTAAGCTTTCTTTCAGTACATAATCTTTTTGTGCACTCCACCACGCACACTATACTGAATACCCTTTCACACTTTCTATTTTGTCAACAGCCTCGACTGCGGCGTATTTGTCCTGAAGTATGAGGAGCAGTTACAAATTTCAAACAACTGGGAAATAAGCGGCTTCGGTCAGGGGGATATGCATTTGCTTCGGGGACAGTTGGCCCTTCTATTGGTGAGAAATGGAAGACAACACATGCCATTACCCACTGTTCCGAGCACATTACATGGACTACTCAGGGACAAAGAGACCGGCCGGAAGCGTGATAACGCGTGAAAAGTGCACAAATCGCCCCTTTAACTAGGTCCTGTTAGCCTCCGAGCAATGCTATTTTGATGGTCTATTGTGCATTTCAGGTATAAGAGCCTTCAACGAAGGTTAGATCAAGTTTGGTGCTAAAACGAAGTGATTCGGGCAATCCTGCATGAAGGAGATCGATCTGCATCCTAAAGGAGATCGATCTCATTATTCCAGCAAGAAGCGGTCCAGTCGAAGCAAAGGAGATCGATCTTCATCGTGAAGGAGATCGATCTTGGTCGGGCGTATTCCAGATCCAGAGTTCGCAGAACGAAGGAGATCGATCTTCTTCCCAATGGAGATCGATCTCATTTGATGCTGGGGGAAAAATAAAGGGCTGAGATCTAATCCAAGTTAGGGTTTTATTAAGGCCTATAAATAGGTGTTAGGAGAGGATTTTTGGGAGCCACCCAAGGACGAATTTTCCTCTCCTCCTGGGTGTCTCTTTGGCTCTTCTTCCTCCATAAACATTAGGGTTAGATCTTGAAGATAGATCCATGGCGGGAGCGCTTCATCAACCTTCTCCGATGGATCGTCTCTTCAAGATGAGTAGCTAAATCTTTAGTCTAGGAAATTCTATGATATAATAGGGAGTTTATCTAGGTTTATCCTATGGATCTGAGCATGTACTTTATGATGGTTTAATGGATTGATTTCAGAGTTTATATCTATTGGTAATTTTTATTATGGTGAATGTTTTGTTTGCTCTTTGTGCCCTAATTTCGGTCTGTCTTGTCTCGGTTTTTCCGTGGGTATACAGCCGGATTTTGTGAAAACTCAAAACATAAGAGTTGTAGATCTCTATCTTAACTTTCCAACGAATCTTGAATCGCCTTGTTTCGAGTTCGGATGTGAAAGTTACGCTGAGATTACGCTCGCTGGTTTTGAGCATTGCATGTTAGAGGTAGGATTAGGACTTGTTCAAGTTACTTTCATGCTAGAACCATGTTAGATCTTTGGATTGGATTCTAAACCCTAGCTTATGATTGTAGGAGTGCTAGAACCACTGCCTTAATGCTAGAACCATTAAGACCTATGATTATAACCTACGATTCATTCTTTATCTTTATCGATTAGGCGATCTCAAAGTGCTAGAACCGCTTTGATTATTTTCATACCAATTATCCGCTGATTTGTTCTTCATTCCGACATAGGCTTCTAATGAATCTATGTTGAGTGATAGTGGACCTAGCCGATCTTCTATCAACCCTAGAAAACCATCTTGAACTTATTGAATTGCTCTTATCCTAGGAATGCCTAGATAGCTCTCGATTACGGATTAGAACTTCCTAGCCTTTTCTCTATTGTTATTCTCCCAATTTAGTTTAAAAGACCAACTATCATCTATCTTCCTTAACTTTTGATTTAGAACTATGCACGGTAATTAGGCTTAATCCTGTTTTCCCTGTGGACCGACTCGGACTTGCTACTATCTACCCATAAAGTAGTTAGTTAGTAGTCCTTAACTTTTGATTTAGAACTATGCACGGTAATTAGGCTTAATCCTGTTTTCCCTGTGGACCGACTCGGACTTGCTACTATCTACCCATAAAGTAGTTAGTTAGTAGTTTGATTATAAATTTCTAATTTTGGCGTCCTTGTTAAGGTAACGACACTTTTCAAGGCGTGTCAAAGCGCCGTAGGACAGGCAGCCGGGCGGTGCGACCAAGAACAGCGAAGAAGAAGAAATAGGCCGTGTTTACTGTGACTTGTCATGCGACTTTTCATGCGTTTATGTAATTGCACTTTGGATTTGTACCCTTATGATACTCGTTTATATGCCCATTTATACGCGCCTCTATTCAGTTCATACGCGGCTTTAACCCCATTTGTATGTGTTCTTATGTGCGTTTATATGCGTGTTTTGTCTCATCCTGTGCGTCTTTATGTGTTTTTATACGCATGTTTAACCCCATTTGTACGTGTTCTTATATGCGTTTATATGCGTGTTTGGTCTCATCCTGTGCGTCTTTATGTGTTTTTATACGCGTGGTTAACCCCATTTGTACGTGTTCTTATGTGTTTTTATACGCGTGTTTAACTCCATTTGTACGTGTTCTTATATGCGTTTATATGCGTGTTTTGTCTCATTCGAATATTACACTTGTACTAACACTATACTCTTGCACAAGTTTCTTCATACAAGCCAGTGACAAGCTTCAAGTACAAAATATTAAACAAAACAGTTTTTCACTGTTCATAAGCGTAGTTCTGTTGCCGCAATAGGGTCTCGAACAGGGATAGGGTCAGGAACAGGGTTTGTGTTCATACGCGTAGTGGGTTGTGTTCTACATGTCCTTTTGTTATGTCCAAGAAGCCGACATTTAGTACATCTACGTGTTGGACGCGATTGTGCCTCACCTTGCGACGGCAGCCTTCGCTTTCTTCTCTTTCCTTTCTTCGGCCCACAGATCGGTGGATTGACAATCGGGTCTTCTTCCATCCCTTTCGGGCAAAATTCTTGAGATGCAGTTGGGAATATAAAGCCGTTGTATGTAGATCTATATTTTTCAGTTGTGAACCAAGGCTCGCAATAGTCATATTCTGACAACCCGGTGAACATTTATGCAGCACAAGCGTGCTGACATGGTATACTGTGCACGTCCCATTCCCTGCACGAACACCTTTTCAAGGCAATGTTGACGGCGTAATATGATTCACCATATTGGACCTGGAAGTGGTCCTGACTCGACTGATCGACGGTCATGTGCCGTCCTTTCTCCTTGGCTACGTTAAGCTCCTTCTCAGCCCATGGGGTAAGAGTAGTTTCAAGACGGAGAGCTTCCTGTATTCTCATCCAAAAATAAGAACCCACCTTCCAGCGCGTTGACTCCATCATATATTGGATAGGATATGCCTTCGCTTCCTTCAACACTACGTTGAAACTCTCGACCATGTTCGTTGATAACATTTTGTATCTTCGACCTGGGAAGCAGTGGGTTGCCCATTTTTCTTTCGGAATTTCCATGACATACTGGTACTGCTTCGGATACAACTCCTTCATGGTGTCCATGGCCCGTTTGAAACGCACCTCAGTGTATGCTCTCGCAGCCGCCCAGAATAGGTTGTATGGCGCTGATCTCCATCCTGCATTCACCAGATTACGCGACAAGTGCACCATGCAAAACCCATGGTTTGCTTCCGGGAACACATCCTCCACGGCCTTCAGTATCCCTTTGTGCCGGTCGGATATTATAGTCAACTTCTCAAACGGTGCCGGTCGGATATTATAGTCAACTTCTCAAACGGACTAATACATGTGCGGAGCCGTGAGAGAAACCATGTCCACGACTCCGCCGTCTCTTTGTCCGCAACTCCAAAAGCCACAGGAATTATGTGATTATTGCCATCTACCCCAATTGCAGTAAAAATTGTCCCCGGATACTTGCCAGTGAGAAATGTGCCATCTATCCCAAGAATTGGCCGCATGTAGTTTTTGTAGGCATGGATGCATGCGCCGAAGGCCCAGTATATGCGTAGGAAACGGTTCTCGCAGTCTAACTGAAGTGCCGTCACTGTAATCGGGTCTCTCATCATCAACTCCCGCATCTAGGGTCTCAACAAAGTGTAGGAACGCTCGAATGTTCCATGGACCTGTTTGCATGAGAAACATAATTACAGGAAAATTCATGCGCAGCCCAAAACGAAGAATAACATAGGTTCCGCTCTCACCTGGGAGAGAACTTTCTGCTTGGTACGGTACGCCTTCCAGTATGACACCTTCGCGCCGAATCTTTTCAAAATCTCGATTACAATCATCTTCACAATGTATTTCTCATTTGATGCCACTTGCTCTTTCACCTCTTCAGCGACAAAAGAGCATGTCAGTTGCTTGTGGCAACGACCGATCATTGGCTTGTTACATGTGTGGTCCTTGACAAATTTCCTTATCCGAAAAGTGGGAATACCGGGCACCTTCCTAGCAATCACCTTCCAATGACAGTTTGTTTCCACACAACGCACTAGAACCTTCCGTTCAGTACATTTTTTCGTGATATACTCGAAACGGCGCGTGATTGCGTATCGTGCGAGTGCAAGTCTCAGTTCCTTCTTATTCGGAAAGGACTGACCGACAAATGGTTCCGGCGCATTTATAAAGAAATTTTCTTGAGCTTCAGGCGTTTCGAAATTGAGGATGTACTCGTCATTCCCGTCTTCAACTGGCTCGCAAACGGGCATTTCATGTTCTTCGTAATCAAGATCCCAATCATCACCAAAATATATTTCATCGTATGTGTCATGCATGTCCACACCGGGTCGAGTGAAAGGCATGTGTACAACACTGATTACACGATTAAAACTAACGAAGTCACATACCTGGTTATGACTATATGCGTGCAAGAACTACATTAAGTACACGTAGAAACTGTATTAAGGACGCGTAGGAACTATAATCAGGACGTGCAAGAACTAGACTAAGTACGAGTAGGAGCTATATTAAGTACGCGCAATAACTACATTAAGTACGTGTATACAATACATTAAGTACGCGTAGGAACGACATTAAGTACGCGTAATAACTACATTAAGTACGCGTAAAAAAGTGCGCGCGGGTTACCTTTTTACTACATTAAGTACGCGTAATAAAGTACGCGTAATAACTACCATATGTCAGCGTAAGAAATACATTAAGTGCGCGCGGGTTAACTTTTTTACCCTTCCGCCTCCGGTGTCAGGGCATTGAGCGATATCTCCTCCACCACATCCTTATTATTTTCGAGTTCATCCCTTGGTACCACGAGAGGGACGTTCAGATCAATGTCGCCCAAAGAACGGGCAGTAGGTGCCGTCTCGAGAAATGTATCGCTATCACAACTGAGGCATTGTAGGGAAGCATTAGAACACAGGACAAAGCCACTAATATTGACTATAAGAATTTTCGCTAGCATACCTTGTATTGTCTGCTTCTTGTAGGGCGGCGAACACTCTGATGGGTGGGCAAGATGGCCGGCTGAGGAGACGGAAGAGCCGGGCCAAGTCTCTGTCGTTTTCTAAACGTATGAATGGACTATATGGGTCGTTGGGCTGCTCGAAGCTGATGAACAACTCGGCAGTGGCTGGAGATAGGTCACAAAGCATATAGAAGCGAGTCTTCAGCTGCGTATAAGATAAGTCGGAAGAGAACTTCTCGAGCCGACTTGACCCACCACGGTAATATGGAAGACCTTCGTCGTATACAACATCTCCATTGAAATGACATAGTAGCTGAACGCTCCCCATCTCAGACCATACGATGAAGGCCACTCATCCACCGTACGGGCCTAGATGCAAAGTGGTGATAGAACTGGAGGTATCTCCTCGGACTTGGCTTGCGGCTAGGAGATATGGTGGAAGAATTGAGAAGAGGAGATAGAGAGGAAGCAATAGTGGCGGGAAGAACTATGGCGGGAGAGCAGTTCGCTGGCGGGAGAAAGACCTCCGACGAGCACCTTCGGCACTGAGGTGACGGCGTATTCTACTATTTTTTCCCGGTTTGAATTCAAAATGTGGCTAATGGCGCCTTCCCACGTTGTTATGGGTAATGATCGCATGGCCCGGGAAGTTATTATTATAACATACATGCCATGCCACGTCATGTGGCAGGGCATGGCATGTATGCGCTTTCATATGGGCATGGGGTAAGTGAGGGGTAAAATTGCTTTTCCATGTCCATGGGGTATTAACTTACAAAAAAACAGGGCAAAGGTATTAAACCGGCAAAAGTGAACTTTGGGGGTACTAAAATGCAAAAAAATTCATCAATGTATGGATTTGGAACCCAGGTCCTTTTCCCATTGGCTGGCACGGGCTTCTAGATTCCATTCTCATCTCAGAATGAAAAAAGTTTGATGTACATGACCATTTGATACTAGTTGTACCCCGTTGGGTAATCACCAACCCCATCTCAATAATCCCCTAATAACTTCCTTCCACTAAACCCCATCAACCTAAGATTATTATGCCACATAGGCTCAACCTAGAACATTCTCCCTACGTAGAACAACAAAAGTTTCACTTATAACCATAGCCTCATATAAGAATGATGTGTAATACGCATTCTACGTGATCACTAATGAGGTATCAATGGATTAGAACAATCAGTCAATACTTCATTACCGATTGCATCGCGTGTATAATATTAATGGTTTCGGTCATGTACACAAATCAACGCTCATTTAGAATACACAATCAAGCTTTGAATGCTGACTTAGATTTTGCACCGACCACCATTTTGTAAGGTTTTCTTCCCTCGTAAGAAAGAAGAATCGAATCACATGTTTCAGATAAGTTTGTTTCCATATTTTGGATGTCCCTCCTGCCCAATATCTGCTTTTCTTGGTCCAACAAACAAGTTACAAACCGCATGTAGATATTTTTTTTTCTTTCTTTCTTTTTTTTTTTAAAAAAAATCTACACTGACACCATGTGCTCCTATGCCTTTGACTTTGAATACTTTAAAATGTTTCATATGGATCTCTTTATCCAAGTCAAACACAATTATGTAAAGTATGTTTGGTCCCCAATCCTATAAGTAGCCTAACACGCACGCCCGCATCCCCCTCCCCCTCACATGTGACATAAATAGAGATTGAGTGCCCACACAAACAACAATCATGTTAAAATACCATTTGTTACTAAATCTATTTCTCCCGTCAGTTTAAGCTTTTTGAACAAATGATGATTTAAATTGATAGCTACACTATTGCTAGTGACTTTGCACAAACACGTGTTCAGGTCTGTTTGACGGAATCCGCAGGATCCACGCGTTTGGATCCCGATCCCGAGCGGATCCCAAAAATCAGGATCGAACGCCGCACACAGGATCCGCAGGAGCGGATAACCACAGACAACAAGAACATTAGTAAAAGAATGCCGGTCACAGGAATAGCTTAGACAGCAGAGGTTGGCTCATTTTAGCAATGGCCACTTCTCCTTCACTCTTCTCGTGAATGGGCTCTTCATTCATTGTATCCATGATGATCTTTCCAAGCACAAAACCAGTTTCGCCTAAATCACCCTTTTTGAGCAGCTTGTAGTCGATATCGTAAGTCTTTCTGTTCTTGGAGTAAGATTGTATGTCAGTTCCTAGGGCATCAAACAGCTTTGCAACATTCTTTTCCATTTTCTCAGAAATTGGTACCTGAACAATCAAGAATATGTATATATTTCTGATCAAAACAGATAGATATTCATTATATAAGGTAAACAAATCAAGAAACAGTAACCAGAAGAGTATCTGTAAAAAAACAAATTGCGTGTCAAGATAAAAAAAAACCTGTTAGAGAAGGAGAAATTCAACTTACCAAACCTAAATATGGTGAATGCTTCGGGTATCTCTCCAGCGAGAGCTGGAATGCATCTCTAGTTTTAAAAGCATGCAAAGAAGATAAAACCAACGTTGCCAACTGGGAGGCCTCTTCCAATAATAGTTCATCTGACTTGGCCCCACAAGATGCTGAAATTTCAGGAGCAAACTTAACTTGTACATTACTATCTCTTGCAACTTGCAAGGCCTTACTCAATTTTCCATGGTACAAGATTGATGAGAAGGTCCGAACAACAAGAGCGTCTTGAGGATGATGTAACAAAGCCAGGTGAAATGCCAATAGACCTAGCCTGCAATATCAGGGCAAATAACCATCAAGTAAATTCTTGGATCATCTTTCATACCCAAACCAAGCTGATAAATTCAGCACCACAGTTTCCGGTGATAAGATACTATACACCGGCAATTAGAGTTAAAAATATACAAATGTAACATAAAGTTGTTTTTTTGGAACACGACTAAAATGGTACTGAATTTCTAATACGTGAAAAATTGCAGCCCCATCTCACTACATAATATGAAAAACTATGGTCCTGAATAGAATGTTCGAAGCCCATTCCACCGTCACAAAATTTGGATAATGATGTGAAAGGAACATATCCTGATTTAGAGTAGGATGACAAAGAAAATTGAATAAGAAAAAAGATTAAAGGCCACACATAAACTAAAATGAACTGTGTTCTGATAAGATAGAGAAAGGGAAAATTTGACAACCATGTGCACAATGCAGAAACAAGCAGCTGAAAATATGCATTAGATGCAACTGGTATGCCTACACATACTATCGCATGACGATCTTGCGTGATACAAATAAACTTGCAACCAATATCAGACATGTTTCGAGACAGAAATTGTAATTATCAACCAAAAATAAAAGATAAAAAATGGAACTATGATAGCTATTATTACCATTTAACCAAAACCTTTCTATTGGTTTGGGATCAGCCACTAGATGCTAATTGCAGAAAATTTGAATAGCTATATGGCGTTGATATGTCCCATCAATACTCAGGTTTACCCCCTGTGCACTTTATCAGTTACATGATAGCATGATGTAGATTAATGATCATAACAGACTTGCTTTTTGTGAATTACACCACTTTTTTATTAAATTGTCATCCACGATTAGAAGTTTAGAATCCTTCTTCAGATTCCCAGACATATTAATTTGGTATCCCATCTTCATCATACAATGGTGCCAAATGCTATGTGCCAAACATCTAGTACCATAATGTGAATGGATGCCATACTTATGCATTGAGCAACTCCTTTCTTTCTTATGTTGCATAACTGAACAATATATGCAGCTTTTTTGGGCAGAAAAAAAGTTCAAGCCACCAATTCAAGGTTACGCTAAGTCCCCTTATTAGTTATTAGTCTCCTGTCTCAATCGGAGTTATCTTTTCCCAGAACTTCGCACTGTTTCTTTTAGACTGTTACCATGTTAACAGCCACACAAAGAATCCATCAACTTTAATAAACCTTTTTGTCTTAGATTGTTTTATATCCAATGCACATATTTGGGCTGACCTTTAGCTGTGATGAAACCAATCTTGCCTTTAACTAGGAAGCACTTCTTTATGTGCAACAAATAAATCACATTTAACTTCATAAACTTTAAGCTGTGGACGGAAGAACTGTCGTACATCTCATAAAGTCTTTCAAATTTAGCACCTAAACTACATGGAACTCTTTTGGAGTGCATCTGAGAAGTCTTACACAAGAGTGCATATCATAAATATATTTAGTTCGCTGCTTTTATCGAATGAATATAGAGCTTATGAATATTCTGATCAAAAAGAACCAGATAAAAGAATGGTACAGTAAATAGCAAGCCAACCTATTATCGGCAGGTGTGTGACCACAATCTGCCCTTCTAGGTCCCTTCTACATCAGTCAAACTAACAACGAACTGGGCAGAGTTTGTTCGACATTTGATCTCATGTTGACAGGCCGTTAAAGAAGACCATTCATTTCTATGGAAGCACATTCTCTTATTTGAGATAGGCTACATAGCTAACTCATATGTTTGTGTAAGCTTTGGCTATAATCCCAACAAACTAGCATATAGTAATTCAAAAATAAAATGCATATGCTAAATAATATACTTGCAAATTTTCAGCTATAAGTTGTGCTGTAGAGAAAAGAAATTGTGTAATATAACATCATTTAAACAGTAGACAATCAATTAAAGGAGTGCCCTTGAGCATTTTTAAGAAGAGTGCATATTTTCTCTATATGAATTAAAATTAGAATTTTAACTTTGGAAAACACAAAAATACAAATGTAGCAAGTGTATCTTGAAAATCCAACCGCGAACAAAATTTGTCTCAAACTGAATAATAAGCATATAATGCTCAACTTGGAAAGAAATTGATTTGACATTGTATGGTCTTCAGCTTCTCGACATGATGGCAACTAAGCAACATGTTAAATGTTTCAAAAAAAATGTTAAGACACATCTTTCAGCATAGTCAGAATGTCATAAAGATTGAAGATAAATACAGTGCGCAAAGATCCAAGCCAAAGACCAAATCACCATAGCATACTTGGAATCATGCGGTTGCAAACAACATTATAGTGAACAGTGAGAAGTATTACCAGTGTTCTTACTTGACCTAATAGAAACCCATGAGTGGATTGTTTGTGCAAGTAAAAGTAAGCCAAAGTTAATAATTATCTTCTCAGTTCTCACCATAAGGTGCAGTCAGATGGGCGGTCAGCAGCAAGTAACTTATCAACGTTGGAAAACAATTTCTGTAACAAAGACAACTCAAATTTGAGTAGGATTCTGAATGACAAAGGAAGCTAATATTTAGAAGCTTCAACTAACAAATTGTAATATAAACCCCAGTCCAGACACATGAACTAGGACGAAAAGTTAAAATAAATGAGACTAGGTTAGAGATGACAATTAATTATCATCTCTAACTTCATAAAAAAGTGTCCTAACAAAAATTTGAGTAGGATTCTGTATGACAAAGAAAGCTAATATTTAGAAGCTTCAACTAACAAATTGTAATATAAACCCCAGACCAGATACATGAACTAGGACAAAAAGTTCAAATGCATGAGACTAAGTTAGAGATGACAATTAATTATCATCTCAAACTTCATAAAAAAGTGTCGTAACAAAAAAAGGCCGGTTGAGCTTCTGACATAACTTAAAATGATCATAGTTATGTAAGAAAGCAAGGTAAAGATATATGTTTACCACCATATTGTATCCGGAAAGTATAAATGTCATTCCTATTTACTGCCACTTTGTGACTAAGGAAGTCCCTGTTAATAAAATTCCGTAACAATAGAGATTTTCAAGACAATACACTATCCAATGCATCCTCATATACTTCGTTTTCCTAAGAAAAGTATTATGACACAAAACTATTCCATTTAACTTTTTGAGTTTCAGCATCTCTCTAAATGAGCCATATGATACCTATTGACATTAAAACATCGTAAAAATTAGTGTAAAAATTAGTGCAGATAAAGTTTAAATATCATCATACTCAGTGCCGAACAAAAAACCTGTCAGGGGTAGATTTTCAACAGGCAATAAGGAATGTCCTCCAAACTCAAGACAATATTAACCAGAACCATAATATACATGAACAAACTCAATATGTCCACAAGAAGGCCAAAGGATATGCTATGAAACATCAAAAAATTTGTTAGGAACACCAATCTAACAACCAGATACATACATACGGTTAAGGATATATATGCAATACCAAATGCAAAGAAACACAAATATATCTACAGCTAACACACCTTTCCAATATCTAGTGCAGCAAAACTTGCACAGATTATGAAGTTAGGTTAAGGATGCCATGAGCGCAGTGCTAGGGTTATAGCAGAGAGGAAAGAGACAAAGAAGCACACACAAGCACAAGATTTTACGTGTTCATCCCAGAATAGGGCTACATCCACGGAGTCGCCGGAGGTTTTTTACTATCAGAGGCAAAGATATCGATTACAAGTTACATATGACAGCCGCCCAAAAACCCTCGTATCCTAGGGTTTTGTAGGCTATAGAAAATTACATAAACTACGCCTATCAACAGACCATATATTCTGTCCAGAATAAGATGTCAATCCCCGCGACCTAATCGGGCAGGTCGATCCCCGTACAGCTATGTGCAACACTATATGGTTGAACCAATAGTAAAGTCCGGAATAATCAGGCTCCATAAACACAACATGTAGCAACCATACATCCTCTCACAAGCAGATAAACAGGTTAGTATGCCTCACTCTAGCATGTTAGCCAACATTAAGGCCGTCTTTGGATAGTTATAAACCATTTAAAAGGATTATAATTATTAGGTATTGAGATGGTGCATTAGCAGATTACTATAACAGATATTACTTAAGTACCATTGAATACATCCTGTTTGGAATCAATACAGGAATCAGGAACCTATAGTATACCACGGGACCCACCAACGAAACACCTTGCAAAAGAGAAGAACTTCCACCACCTCCCCCTGAATTCTATAACGCCACTTGCATCAAGCGACGCAGTTCCCAAACAAACCATTGGGGAGAGTGCAGTGAGAGGAGAGGTCGCAGAAGCGGGGAGGAAGAACAGAGAGGAAGGATAGAGAGGGAGGGAGGGAGGCAGAAGGCTGATCTGTTTTGTTGGTTCTCGCTGCCATCCCCAGATTGTTCTCCCATCAGAAGCCTTGGATAGAGGAAAGAAGTGAGGGAGAAGGCAACGAAGACATGAGGGAGAAGTGTTATATGTTCTTAATAGGGAGGGAAAGGTGAAGTGCAGGGAAGAGAAAGTGGTCGGAAGAGGAAGTGCATAGAGATGAAGCGCAGGGGAGAGAGCGAAAGAGAGAGCTACATTCTTTGTATTTGAAGCATATGGAGGAAAAATTGGATTTTAATTTTACTCCAAATTCCATAACTTTGGGCTAATTCCATGGTATTTTAACCTTGTAATTTAGGTATCCAAACGCTTGTTTGGAAAATAAATCCAATGGAGATCAGAATAACATAGAGAATACTAAATACCATGATATTTTGATCTATCGAAACAGGGACTGTGTGATCATCCTAACAGGATCTATATTGTCCAGAGCATCAATGGATGCCAGGTGAACTCTTGATCCTCAATTACCATGAGGGGACATAAGATGCATAGTTTATACAAAGACAACATACTCGACACAATCTGAAGTCTGATCATGAACATTCTGCTTATCATCTGTCCATGATGTTCATGAAATACATTCCCACACATGCTCATTTGCATGCACTTCTCCATGCATGTGCTTCTGTGGGCAACAAATGGTGCTTATAGTTATCACATTTAAAATGGTTGTGCCCTACTTTGCCTAGAAAGAACTTACTTTCTATCAAGAAACATTGCCTTGACAGGGAAAATTGGTCTAGATAAACAAGAACGTATCAAATATCTCATTGAGAAACAAAGTAACAATCACATATCCAGAAACATTTGATCTTATGCTAGTTGTGTCGAAAGCAAGACAAACACAAGGCAGATTTAGGTAACATAGCTAGTCCCAGTAACCACATTGTGCATTAATTGTATTTCCTGAAACTCTCAACATCTTCCACTTCAACTTCCAACTACAATAGGTTTAACCAACAGCAAATTATGTAAAAAACTACTGGCACTAGCATGCAATTGATCTTTCACAAAAGAATAAGAAGAACAATCAATCAAGACTATCTATACACATAAGCCATTTTCATGTGTAACACCACATTCAACGATATGAGAGGAATACAAAATCTGGGAATCCCGTATCCACATGTTAGGACTTACTACCAAGGACATGCCATGGCATTGGAATTCTTGAGATGAGCATATACCATGTTGGTATTGGAAAGCAAATTTTTGCTACGAAATGGACTGATCTAGGCCTCCCATCAACAACGTGCTAGGTAAATCATCAAATTGTAAAAGCACATCATCTCACCATTAGCATCGTATGGCTTGGAGAAGAATGGTTCCTAGTTTGATCAGCCAGATACGCAGCCTGAAGTCGAAGACATTAAGTAACTATATTCTTGCTTTTAAATTTTACAAATCAACAATGAGAAAATAACACACTCCAACTCACATGAATGGGAAGCAAGAAATCAAGAATCTTAAATTTCTGAAGCAAAGATAAAGACGATTCTGCAGCTCCATATGCTAGCATAAAGTTCAATTCCATCAGCAGCCTTGACTAAAACAAAGAATAACAAACTGAGTTGAAATCAGGGAAAAGAAATATGAAACAGAAGAGCTCAGAGCCAACAATGCCTTCTCACAATACCTTGTCAAGGGTCATTATAGACGTAGAAAAGTCCAGTATAGCAGTCGCAGTCTCCTTTGTAAACCGCAAACCAAGGCGAGCAGCAATTCTCAAGCCCCGCAAAATTCTTGCTGTGAACCATAGGATCGATGTCAACTTCATAAACCAAATAAACATTCTCCTATTATCTCCAAATCCAAATTGTAAAATGTGAAATGACAAATCTTGGTAGATGAGCATACCACAGTCCTCTTTGAACGATACATGAGCAGGAATTACAGTCCGCAACTGCGCATGCATTAAAAGGAAGAAAACAAGGAAGAAATCCATATTAAAAAGAATAAGATAAGAGCATAATGAAGCTGCTGCAAAACTAACAAATCACATAATCACCTTACACGTGCTAAGATCCCTCATTCCATCAACATAGTCGTAGATAACACTTTTAGATGGATCATAGAACAAACTGTTTTCAAAGAACTCGTCAAAACCAGAACTAACATAAAGCTATCAAGATACTCTAAGAGCCAACAAAAAGTACAAGTTAGCGTGCATGCTCATTCAGTAAAACTGACATAGAGAATTGTGGACTTAGTATCTCAAGCATGTCAGTCAAAATACAAATTACCCATTGATTGTAAAATCTCTCTTCATGCAATCCTTCCACCGAATTATATGATTCTTGTCATTATTCCCTGGAATTTGAGAGATCAAACGACTCTCTCTTTCTTTGGCATTTTTATGAGTGGTGCTAAAGCTAGAAACCTGGAAAGATTCCACAAAAAGAAGTAGGCAACAAAAGGTTGGATAATCAATAAAAAAATACAGAAGCAATCAAAAGGCTCGGATATGGTGATATAAGATATAAAGAAACCTCAATTATGGAGCTTCCAATGTGAACATGGCATATTGGAAACCGACGCCCTACAACTCTACTACGGTGGAAGTTCATCTTTATCTGCAACAGGTAAAATTTCATTACTCTAAGAAGTCTAAATTTCAAATGCCCTTTCATATAGCAAACTCAATGCATCTTAATAGAAACCAGCAGTTACAGAAACCTGTTTAAGACTAGCAGTGGTAACGACATCAAAATCTTTTGGTTTCCTCTTCAAAAGCAAGTCTCTCACACATCCACCGACAAGATATGCATCATATCCTGCATAAAAAGGACCATGATTGAAAGCTGATTCTTCCTCACATGGCTAAAAATAGCTCAAATCGAACAACATACTGATATCATAAGCTTAAAAATTGACTTGCCAGTCTATTTAGAGATGCATAACGTAATAACCACCAGGTTGCAACTAAACGTATTTTGCCAAGAATGGTAAACATTTCAGGCATGTTTAACACTATGGAACTGGAAACTCAAAGAATCTTAGGTTTTCCACCAAAGTAAATTCTGACTTGAAACAAATCCATGTACATGCCAACAAAGTTGAAAGTACTATCACCAAACTAAATCAAAATTTTACTTCAGAGTCAAGGGCAAATCTAAACAAGCCCACGTACACGGAGATGAATTCCACAACCCGCAATGGTTATGAATCGATTACAACGAAAGCATTAAATGATGAGAAAAATAGTAGAAATCTACGGATGTATCATGATTTGCATGGTGCATGCAAATAACCAGTTTTATTAAGCATAGGAAAAGTTATCTATCCTTCTTGTATCCATTTAATATGTCAGTTTCAGCAGCAACGTGGCTTGTGCAGTATCGGACTCAGTCTTAGAAAAATTAGGTCCATACAAGCTTTACTGTACTGGGCGGCCTTGTGCGGTACCATGACTGCCCAAAACCTGCACATACAAGCCACAAACTGTGGTAACACTAACTTCTACTTTAACATTATATACCGTTCAATGCAACTAGCATCTGACACCGACATCTCTTTTTCGATAAAAAGAACAACCCCAATCCTAGTCTCCCCTAGCCTCATGCGATCTCTCCTCTCCTCTAGTCCTCCGACGCCGATGTAGATCTATCTCGACGCCCTGCTCTCATCTTGACGGTGACGCCTCTCCTCCTCTCCTCTATCTCTCACCCTCAATGCCTCTCTGCTCATGGCACAACATATACTCAACATGAAAATCCTCGGCCAAAGCAACTTTCTAGCAGTCTTTAGTATAGGATTTAAGGTCTCGAATTTGGACCCACAACCCAAACAATCTTCTGACCATACCATGGCTAAGACAGGCTCTCAAGGTCGAGTTAACTTGCATGGTTGGACCCCAGATTTTGAACTGTAATTAGGTAGGTTTGAGAAGGTTCTTTCTGGTTCGGATTAAAGAACCAAACCAGAACAAGTTACCGTATCGAGTTTAATGCAGAGCAATCCCTCAGCTGACAATCTATATTTTCTGTCCCACACAAATGTTGGGCAGGGTTGAGATTTACCTGACCCATTAGCACCTTTTTAAAGATGTTCATGAAAGGAAGCATCAAGAAAATATCCTCCTTAGTAATCTTGCATCATATCCACTGAAAAGTGTGGAGAAGAAGATACTACCTGTCCTATTGCTTCAAAGATGAATAAGCCATTGTGTATAACAGAGCTTAGTGCTTGGCAATTTCCCTCGTGAAGTTGCCTTCTATAAGTACAGTAATCTCAATGAGTCAATGTTATAACAAACGTAAAGATATGAAGAGCTACAAATTACTTTCGCTGGACAAAGAGCACAAGAAAAAGCAATACGCTTTGCAGATAAACGCCACCTATCAATATATAGCGCTGTCCTAATCATCTTTTAGTTGCAAATAATAATAATTATATTATTATTATTGACTCTAGGGATATCATCACAGGAGAGGCAACTTGTAAGCAGATATAGAAGAAAAGGGATGATTACTCAACTTTTAATGAATAAAGCATCAAATTCATCTTTAAAGCAGGTATGAGATCAACATTAACCAACTTCAAGCAATTGCATACAAGATTGTGGCCCACATCAGCAAAAGGGAAACTAAGCAACCTCTGTTTCGAAGAATTTTCAGCACTGTCCAGATGGGGCGTGATATAGCTGACTTGTTGATACCAACAGTTCCTGAGTCCACAGTCTTCCAAGTCGAAGGGTGTCGTGAATCTAAGAGCAACATGAGAACATTACGCAACGATCTAGATGCCTTACAAATGAAAGGAGTGACATAAAGAACAATCAAGAAGAAGAAAAGGCAAACTATTCTCATCTGGAAACTCTTATGTCCAAAGGAAAAGATTACGTCTGGCATAATCACATTATATTAGAAGATATCAGGGAGGTGTTATATATGACCTGCAAAAATAGACAATATCTTTCTTATAGAAGATAAACTTCCTATCACTAAAGAAGAAAAGAAGAAAACATTTTGAAATCTTGATACTTGTGTGCCATCATTACAGCTCCTGAAATGCCTCCTCCACAGCCCGCCTAATTTATTTTAGCATCAACATTGTATGAAATGCCCTTCTTCTAACATGGCTATGAATCAACTTTATGCACAAATCCATCTTCCAGCAAAGTCATACCTAAATTAACAAGGTCCTGCCTTTAAATAACACTTCAGGGAAACTCATGCAGAAATCTCATTTGGCGATCAAGTTCATCAATTCAATTGCTATCCAGCCAGCGCCAAAAACAGGACCCAATTAAATATTATGATATCTAGTGATATGGAAACCTATAACCGATGCATACTTATTGTTTTATGTAAGGGTAAAGATTTGCGTACATGGACACGTGGCCATGTACGCTGCACATCCCTTCAATCGGTAGAACATCCCTTCAATCAGTAGAGAGTCATTTAATCCATCGGTAGTGTTCTACCGAGGGATTAGATTGATACATTCAATCAGTAGATGTCTACCGATTGATTGATCTAATCCATCAGTAGAACACTACCCATAGATTAGGTGACTCAATCGTCAGATATCTACCGATTGAATGGCATGTATCGTACATGCCCTTACCCATGTACCCCAATCGCGTTCCTTTATGTAATAAGCTCTCTACACTCCTTTTTCCGGTTCCTCCATAAGTTCCCTCCAGCAAAGTTACTCAAGATGCCAACAAGTCCGGTTCCTCCATAAGTTCCCTCCAGCAAAGTTACTCAAGATGCCAACAAGATAGCTAAAGGTTTGCACACTTCGTCGCGAAATTTTAAGCACAACCATTAACAAGGTATTCTACGAGTCCAACAAAATTTCCATACGGACCAATGATATCGATATCCTTCGACCAATCCTAAAGCCAGAAGGTCCAGAACTTAGAAAAGCCATACAATACGATAATCCTATAGAAGGGAGGAGGACGAGAGCAAAAGTAACCTTGTTTCGATGCAGAAGCGGGTTTGCAATCTTTCGGAGGATTCACGTCGGCATCACCCGCGGACGTATGCGTCCCCATCTGGAAACATACATACATGGAATCATCGACAACAAGTAGGAGCCCGAGGTGTTCCAAGGTACACCTCAAAGAAATCGATGTTAGAGCAGATGGAACGGCAGAGAAGAGAAAGAAACCTGGAGGCGGGAGAGGAGATAGGGAGAGAAGAAGGGACGGCATCTCGTGGAGATGGCCATGGAGGCGCCTGGGTTGGGTGCTTCCCTCCGTCATCGCAGCGGCGTCGGATGCTCCATTGATCGCAGTTCTCAAGCAGACGCGGGAGTGTAGGGACGGCAATGGGGTGGAAAATGGGTAACCCGTTCGACCCGACCCGTCCGGGCACCCTAACCCCAATGGGGTAATTATTAGGTTAATGGGGTGAGTTAAAATAAATTAAGGGGGATTTGTCAAATGGATTTGTCAACGGCAATGTGGCCCGTTGTAGACCGCAAGGGCAATTTAGTAAATTACGTCTTGTTGGTTTGTTTCACATCCGCGTGTGCACACACTGGCCTTGTTTGTGTTAGTGCTTGTTTAGAATGGCTAGGTGGACCCGGGATCGGAAGATCCCCGCTCGGGCGCGCGGAAGCTTGCCTTTGGGCAGCTGACGACCCTTGAGCGATCGATCGGACTCATGAGCGAGTCGGTGGGTTTTTGACCCGCTCGGATCGATCCGACTTGGTGTTGGATCGATCCAGCCTGTGTCGGATCGATCCGACTTGGTGTTGGATCGATTCGGGGCGTGAGCGATCAATCGCTCCTTGGAGCGATCAATCGCTCCTTGGAGCGATCGATCGGACTCGCGTCGGTGGCTTTTTCTGCTTCGCGAGGACGGCCGCCGCTGGCCGTCGCTCTCTCTTGTCAGAAGGGGAGGACTTTCCCTCCCCTCCTTCACCTTTCTCCCCTCTTTTCCGGATGTCCCCTCCCCCTTTCCTCCTTTTCTCATTCCCCTCCTTCCTTCTTCTTCTTCTTTCTCCTCTCCTGAAGGCTCTGTTTTCTCTCCTTTTCCCGCCGGCGAGCTTCTTCTCCTCCGTTCTCCCTCCTCCGACCATCATTTTGGGTGTTCTAAGGCTCGTTGGATCTGTGGCAACGAGAGGAAGGCTTCTGGTGTGGTTTGGAGGCTTGTTGGTGTCTGGTTGCGAGGGATCAGCCGAGGAAAGCGTTCTTCGGTAGGTTCTTTCTACCTACATGTGTTCTTTAATGGGTTTCTCTAGATCTAGCCGTTGGATCTTGTTGATCCTTGTCTTGTTGGTTTCCTCATGCATAGTAGAATTTCTGATATAGATTTCATAAGCTTTTGTTGAGATCTTAGTCGGATTTATGCATGATTAAGCTCGGATTTTCTGGTTTCTGCTGTTCTTGAAGAACAGTCGGCTTGCGGCGAGTTTTTCGCCCGGTACGTACATGATCTTGGGTTATGATGAACATAAGAGTTGTAGATCTTTGAATCTACTCTCTAACCCAACTAATTTCATAATTTTCCGATTTCCCTACGATTTGTTATGAATTGATTACTGGAGGGCTGCGTTGCAGCAATTAATTGATAAGTTAGTTTGATTAGCGGTTTTGATTAGTGTTTTCCCGTTAATCCAACCGTTGGATGATTATGGATTTTGGATATGTTGATACTGGTATGTACACCTACTGATGGCTAAGTTGGATCTTAAATCCGACGTCGTTTGGACATCGGATCGACGGGATCAATTAGCCCCTAAGTAGAGGTTTTGGGTGTTTTGAATATAATATTATATTTCGAAGTATAATATTATATTGTTTACTGTTCATCATCGTTTTCGGGGTTGCTTCCCGTTGCAGGAGTCCGCGGTTGACTGTCGCGGTACCGTCGCAATGCCGGGACCCGCTGCGGATCGGCTGGCAGCGGTCGGTAGTACCTCTGCAGCGATCCAGTTGACTTTTATGATGCCTTATCATACTGTTGCATGGCTATCTCCTGTTTGTGTATGTCATAACATGCATTGTTGTTTTGTGCATTAGTTGCATTGGTTAGGGCGTGGGTGATCTGTGAGTTGCCGTCCCGAGGCTGGAAGCTCGGACTTAACCCTAGGATCGGGGTTGGGTAGTTTGGACCCGGTTCAAATGGTGGTGTCCACTCGATTTGATGATAGGCCTAGAGGACTGGTACACTTGTTGCTGGATGATTGTAGAGGTCGTGTCGGCCTTGAGTCGGATGCTGAGGTGTAGCCAGTGTCCCACTGTGCTGAACTTGGGGTAGAGGAGTCTACCCAGCGGTGCCTTTTCCCGCCTGCACTGTCGTTCCCTGCAGTTGTGTGTCGCCAGTATTGTTCCTGCTACTGATGGCTGTTCTTGGGCCTCAGGGACACGCGGTGGGGTTATGGGACCCCTATATACACCCAGGTCTTATTTGAGGGCGACACTATTGCGTTTCTCTCTTCCTTCTGTGTGTCGTAGTGTAGAACCCTACTGAGCTTAGTGCTCACACCTACCCGGGCTGCGTTTTGCAGGTGCAGGCGTCAGTTCTTCTTCCGTGGCCCGTACCGGGCAGTTGGTCGGCGGTGCGGCGGTGCCTGGTGGACTTTGAGAGGTGGCGATATTTACTGCTTTTACCTTTGGTTAGTTAGTCTCCTACGGGAGTGATGTTGTATTCGAATCTTCCCCTCTCCGAGGATATGTACATTAAACACTTTGAGTTTTAAATCTGTGGTTCGATGTTGTTAAATTAATATCTTTTAATTGGGGGTTTTTGATGAATTGTTAGGCAGACCAATAGGTTAGAGGGAACCCTCGCCATCTTTTCTTCCGCGTTTGTTAGGTTCCGGTTCGCGTCCCCAGCCCGGTTGGGCTTTCGCGTGTCGGGGCGCGACACCCTCGCTGCCGATCCGGCTCCCCTGCCATCGATCCCCGCTCCCCCGTCGCCAATCCGGGCTCCCCCGCCTCCAATCCGGGCTCCCCCGCCTCCAATCCGGGCTCCCCCGTCGCCAATCCCGCTCCCTCGCTACCAATCCGAGCTCCCCGACCGCCGATCCGGGCTCCCCGACCGCCAATCCGGGCTCCCCGTCACAAATTCGGGCTCCCCCATCGCCGATCCCACTCCACCACCGCCAAACCGGCCTCCCCCGCCGTCGATCCAGGCTCCCCCACCGCCAATCCGGGTGTTGATCTTAAGCTTGTTTTGATGATGCCAATATACATTAAATGATAAAATATATGTTTAATATTTATAACCCCCTAATTGGAAGTCTTAAATTCAATATTTAATGATTTATTATACTGACGGTCGATGCATGGATCGACCGCGGGGTTGCACGGTCGATGCACCATACTTGACAAAATGAAATATTGGCTCACGGTCGATCGGAACATCGACCCTGAGAAGCCATTTTCTTGACAGAGCATGACGGTTGATGCGACGGACGATGGACCGGTCAACTGTGAGGTTTGGACTTTGTGCTTTTAAATGTTATAGGCTCACAGACGATGCGACGGTCGACCGTGAAGTATGATGATGAAAAGTGAAGAAGCGACGGTCGATCGGAGCATGAACCCTGGGGAAGCATTTTTCACAACAGAGCCTCACGGACGATGCGACGGTCGATGGGTGGATCGACCGCGGCTCAAAAGGCTGAGTTTTTGTACATAACAGTCGATGTCATGGACGATGCATGGATCGACTGCCAGCAACGCGCAGAGTGGATCGACTGCCAGCAACGCGCAGAGTAAAAAACTAGCCGTTTGAGAGTTGCAGAGAGCCGTTGGAGGTTCTTTTTGAGCTAGTTGAAGGCTAAATATAAGTAGTTCTTTGTTTTAAACTTGCTACAACTATTATTGATATTACTGAGATCATCTAAGCAAGTCTAAGCAAGAGTTACTACTCATTCCATTTAGAGCTACAACCTTTGTAAATCTTTTTCGAGTGTTAACAAGTACTTTGAGAGTAATCCAACAGCAGTTGATTGTGATTGTAAGGTTAAGGAGGAAAAGCTTGTAAAAGATTTACAAGTAGTGGAACCTCAAGGAGGACCTTGAAAGAAGTGGACGTAGACCAAGAGTTGGGTCGAACCACTATAAAAATCGGTGCTATCTCTCTAACCCTTCTTTTAATTTAATTCTTGCATGCTAAGTTATTTTAGTTTCATTTCATCTACAAGCATTTAAGGTGTTAGTTCTCTCCCACCTGATTTTTCCATTAATCAAGTTTTTCGAAAAGAGTCCAATTCACCTTCCTCTTGGACCGTCGCCAATCCCGCTTCCCCGTCACCGATCCGGGATCCCTGTCGCCAATCCGGTCTCCCCGTCGTCGATCTCATCACTGATCAAGCTACCGATCCCGATCCAGTCGCAAGTCCAAAGCTCCCCGTCACTGATGAGTCACTAAATATTCACAATTAAACCCCTTAAATTACCTTTGTTAGCCCGAAAGTGTTTGTATTTTATAGTTTGTTAGTTGACTTCAGGCTTAATCATGCTTTGAGAAGAAATGCAGGAAATTCGGCTAAAATGACTAAATAAACTACTTCGTCGACCATCAGTAATATATTCGCCAGATATTTCACAAAGGTCCAAATATTTTGAAACTTTGGGATATTGTTGAAGACTCAGACATCTACAACTTTTCTGTTGGACACTTTTCGAGATTCCTGATGGTGTGATAGCAGATTTGAAGAATACATGAAGAGACATAAGCTGGAAAGTTACACCGTCAAAGCTCAAGAGAATATTTTTAAAATATTATAGATAACTCCGAATATTATGAAATCTTCAGGATCTGACAGAAGACTTCCTAATCTACATCTTTCGTGTTGGACTCGTTTTCAGATTCGAGACGGATTTAACCCAGTTGCGACCGGAATAGGCTGTGAGGCTCAATTCAGGAAATCCGAGTTGCACTAGAGTCCAACTCAACTAAACCCTAGTTTTGGGAGTTCCCATATATATATATATATATATATATATATATATGATTTTTAATCCGAATTTGGGGGCTCTTCCTTGGCCCTTTGGCTGAGCCTTCTTGGTCCTTTTTCTTCCTTCTTTTACATAAGTTAGGTTAGATCTTTGGGGGAAGATCCATGGGTGGAGTGTGGCGATAACCTTCATCAACGGATCTCCTTCCTAAAGATGAGTAACTAAACTTTTACCAAAGAATTCTTATGATGTAACTAAGATTTCTATTTGGGATTTCTAATATTTAGGGTTGGTACATCTTCTTGAATGGTTTGTATGGATTGATCTTAATTTCTTTATGAACTTGATATGATTTTTATTATTGTGGATGAATGATTTGTTCTTATATGCGCTAGATCTAGGTCTTGAGCATATTAGGGCTTGAGATTAGAGATTCTCATCAAAATATTCATGCTAGAACCATGGATGTGAGAATTTTCCTCTTGAGATTAAGAGTCTTGTGATGCTAGAACCATTACACATAATTCTAGAACCATTATGACCAACTCTTAATCTGTTATTCATCTTAATTCAAGATTAGGGATTTCGTAAGTGCTAATAACACTACGCTAGTGTTAGAACCACTAGGTTAACTGCTAATCCTTGATACATTCTTATTTGGCGATCTCAAGGTGCTAGAACCATCTTGACTTTACACCTAAATCCATATCATTACTATTACATGCGATGAATTCATCATGATTAGAGGATTCATTAGCAGTGAACGTAACTAATCATTCGGTCACTGAATTTACAATAACTAATCATGCCGACAAGGAATCCTAACCAGAACTTGTTGAGTGATAGTGGGAACTAGCCATTCACCTATCAACCATTAGGAAAACCATTCAGGTTAGTTAGCTAGTTCTATCGTTAGGAAGACCTGGTAGAATCTTGGTTATTGATTAAGAATTCCATGGTATCTTTTGTTACATTTATCAATCCTTTAGTATAAAGTTAGTTTAATTCTAATTCTGAATCTTTTATCAACTTATTGGTAGGAATACTTAGATTAAGTTTAGTAGTTTAATTATTTTCCTACGCATTCCCTGTGAATTCGACTCGGACTCACTGCTCACTACCCCTAAAGTAGTTAGTTAGTAGTTTGATTATAAATTTATAATTTTGAGTACACTTGTTAAGTCATGACACTTTTCAAGTCTTATCAGTCACTGATCACCGATCCAGTCGCCGATCCAATAAAACTTGTATTTATTTTTTTCGATTACTTTTTGTGGTTATTTTTTTAGTAACTTTTCAATTTTGTGGTTACTTTTCTTTTTCTTTTTTGTTACTACAAAAAAGATGAGCCTATGCTAGTAGTAACTTTGGTAGTTACTTTTCATTTTCGAAAAGTAGCTACCAAACAATTGACATGAAAAGTAACTACCAATTTTATATCATTTTCAAAAAGTAACTACAAAAAAAGAATGGAAAGCAACTTCCAAAAAAACTGAAAAGAAACCACCAATCAAATGAGATTTAAGTACCAAATAAATGGTGGTAGTCATCAGATTAAAAAAAATGGAAAGTAACTTCCAAAAAAGTGAAAAATAACTTTCAAAAAAACTGAAAAGATACTTCCAAAAAAACTGGAAAGTTACTTTCAAAAAATCTGGAAAGTCACTACAAAAAACATGAAAAAAAAACCATTAATGCATGCAAGTCATTAATGCAGCCGAAATTACCACACCCACTTATGCATTTATCAAAAAGTTCAATTTTCCAAAAAACGGACCCACTTATGCACCCATTTATTTTGGATTCCAGGAAATCATCTTTGCCCGTACTTTTTCTATTTAGAAAGGATATTTTGGTCATGAAAGTTACCATAATAATCCTAAAAAAGACTAAATGCCTTATAGATTTGTTACAAGACTCTAGAGCAATAAAGATCTCCAAATGAGACTAAATGACAATTATCTGTATTAATAATAGATATCTTTCACGTTAGTTTCCGAGTAGGTGTGGGTTTGTTATCGAGTAGGTGTGGGTTTCTTTTCGCATATGTCGTTTATGCAATACTTGTAACACGCATGTGACTCGAGTCTTGATATCATGCATTGGTTGATTAATTGATAGATGTATTTGGCTTTGATTAAAGTGATTAATTTAGATTATTAGCCATTAGTTTTTGGGGACGAGGAGTATCAAAGTTGCAAGGAGAATCTATACTAACTTTTTATAAAATAAACAAAAGCTATGTCTATTGTTGTTTAGTAGATATTTCCAATAACCTATTTTTTGAAAAAATTTTAAAATAATATTATATTAATAAAATACTATTAATATATACATGTTGGGAAAATATTAATAGAGATATGCCTCCTTTGGCCACGTCAGCGCCATGCTGGCATGGCCTTTTATTTTTTTAATCCCGTTAATGAAGACGTAACTCCAAGTTACATGCTAATATTGAAAGCGTAACTTTGACGTAAGGGCGGAGAAAAGTATCAGGCATCTCTATTAAGACGTGGTTCCCAGTAACGTTACAGAAGACGTAACTTGAAATTAAGTCTTTCACTGAAGACGTCATGGCCTTGAACGCTAGTGTCTTCGACATGACCTTTATCACGACACCACTCCCCGCCATCTCCACCGTCCTCACTTCCATCTTGCTGCCTTTACTCCTCATCCAGCTCCTCCTCTGACATCACTCCAATTTCTAACACCGCCGCTGAGGAAACCATAACCACTGCCACTGCTACGATGATCCCCGCAATCTCCTCCTCCACCACCACCTAGTGGTGCCACTACTGTTGGGAATGATGATTATGCTATGGAGGAGGAGATCTTGAGCTAGCTCAGATACCCCCAGATCTCCGAACAAGAATTGGGCCTCGTCGCCCTCTAACAAGCCACCAGAGAGAGCCGTGGCTGCTCTCGGCGCTCCGCCGGGCGCTCCTCTCACAGTACCCCACCATCCAATCCAACGCCGCCGCCCTCGTCAACCTCTCGCTGAAGCCCCCAACAAGGTCCGCATAGTGCGGTCCGGAGCCGTCCCGCCTCCCGTCGAAGCCCTTAAGTGCAGCCACCCCGAAGCAAGGGATCACGCCATCCGGGCCCTCTTCATCTTGGCTTTAGAAGACAAGAACAAAGCCACAATCGGAGTATTGGGGACAACTCCTCTGCTCCACCTGTTCTCCCAAAGAACCCCCGTCGATAGCTTCCACGCTCACCGAGACACCGGGGTTTCTCTCTACCACCTATCTTTTGCCGGCACCAACCGATCCAAGATCGCCAAAACGTCAGGCGCCGTGAAATCTCTACTAGACGTCGCAATTGGCATGAAAAGAACCAAGAGCCAATTACAGGAGACGTCTATTGTGAAAGTGGCTATGATGGTCGTCTGTAATGTCACGAGGAGCGAGGAAGGGAGGGCGGCGATGATGGATGCTGGAGTGGTAGCGGCTGTGGTGGGGGTGATTCGCGAGGTTAACCCGGCGAAGGGGATGAAGGCGTTGTTTGGGTATTGTGTGGCAGCGTTGTTTGGGTATTGTGTGGCGGCGTTGTATGGGATGAGTAGAGGGAGCTTGAGGATTAGGGGGCTGGCTGAGTGCGGTGGGGGTGGAGTAGGTGCTCGAGACGGTGTTGGCGATGGCGAAGGAGAGCAGTGGTGGTATGAGTGAGGCGGAGAGGGAGATGGTGAGCAGGACGACGCTGAGGGCGTTGAGAGGCGAGGAGGACGATGACTTCACTCAAGACATCACCACGTACTCCCCACTCCGCACTTGGTCACGTGGCGTTCAAAGACGTAAGTTAAATTTAGGTTTTCAATATTAACACGTAACTTTGAATTACGTCTTCATTGGCAGGATTAAAAAAATGAAAGGCCACGCCAGCGTGGCGCTGATGTGGCTAAAAGAGGCATATCACCATCAATATTTTCTCCATATGTATATATTTATAATATTTTATTAATATAATATTATTTTAAAAAAATTCCTACTTTTTTTTGTCATTTGATTTCTAATTTACATTTTCACTTTACAATGTCTTCTCAAGAAGGTGAACAAAGTCCCCAACATGAAGCAATGGCTAATCGTAGTCAAGCTCAAGCACAAACTGGCTCGCAACAATCAAATCCAATACCCGTTGATGATCCAAATCCCATAGCGACTGCTGCCGAAGATGAGTTAGGAAAAAGAAAGAAGACATCGGAAATGTAGAATCATTTTAAAAGACAAAGATCAACGGGGAAGATAAAAATTTAAGTCATATGCAACTATTACAAAAAGAAGTTTGTGGCAAAGCCAATTGATGGAACGAAGCATTTGCATGATTATTTTAAAATGTGCTTAAAAAAAGGAAAAGTTTATGTCTGGCAATATGCTTTAGTAAATTTCAAATCCAAGGAGGATGGAAAGGTTAAAATGTCTAACTATATTTTTGACCAAGACAAGGCTCGAAATGAACTTGTTAGAATGATCATTTTATTATCCTCTATGCATGGTTGACCACATTGGGTTTAGGAACTCCTCACAAGCTTTCCAACTCCTATTTAAGATGGTCTCTCGAAACACTATCAAGAATGATATTCTTAGACTTTATGATGTTGAGAAGTCAACAACAATGAAGGTGTTGGAGAAGGATACAAATAAGAGTGCAATAACAACTTTTATGTGGACTATTGGTAATAAAAAAAGATGATACATGACAATCACAACCCATTTCGTTGATGATTCATGGGCTTTGCAAAGTCGGATTATGAGGTATGAGCAAAAGGTTTTGTTTTTTAAATAATCATATAGAATATAAAATAGTTGATATCTTATGCTTGTATATAATTTATTTTGCTAAAGTAAGTGATTCCTTTTTTTAGGTTTGTTTATGTGGCGTGTCCTCATACAAGTGAAATCATATCCGATTGTTTGCTTGATTGTGTTTTGGATTGGAATATTGATCGCAAGATATCTACGATCACTGTAGATAATTGCACAATGAATGACACTGTGATTGACATTTTATTAGAAAAGCTAAATAGAAGTTCACTTAGTTTGAATGGCACATTATTTCAATGCGTTATTCTGCTCATATTTTAAACTTAATTGTTCAAGATGATTTGGAGGTGATTGGGGAAGGAATTAGTAGAATCCGAGATAGTGTTGCTTTTTGGACAACAACTCCAAAAAGACAGGAAAAAATTGAAGCAACAACTAGACAATTGTCCATTCCATGTAGCAAATGGTTAGCTCTTGATTGCAGAACCAGGTGGAATTCTACTTACTTGATTCTGAATGTTGCTTTAATATATAAGGATGTGATTTTTCGCTTAAAACAACGTGAGATACTTTATAAATATTTACCACATGATAATGACTGAGAGTTGGCAAAGGAAATTTGTGAAAGATTGGAGCTTTTTTTATAATGTGACTGAGTTGTTCTCTTGAAATAAATATCCGACCGCAAATATTTCTTCCCAAAGTTTGCATGTGGCATCAGAGTGGCTCTATCCAAGTGGCTCATTTGTTAAAAAAATGTGGTGAGTAAGATGGCATCTACGATGGTTCTTAAATATGATAAATATTGGAATGTGATTCATTGAGCTATGGGAGTAGTTGTTGTCGTAAATCCGAGATATAAGTTGAAACTCTTGGAGTTCTACTTTCCTCTTATTTATGCTGCAGAAGCTTTCATTCAGATTGATAGAATATGCAAGATTTGCTATGACTTGATACATGAGTATCAATCTAAGTACACAACGGATCAAACAACTTTCTCTCAAGTTGAATTCTCATCTTCCTCATATCATGCCTCTACACTCCTAGATAGTGATATTATGATCAATTTGTAAATATGAGTTCTAGCAATATAGATGTCAAGTCAGAGTTAGATCACTATTTAAAGGAGAATTTGTTGCCATGAAATTCAGAGTTTGATATATTGTCTTGGTGGAAGACAAATGGCCTTAAGTATCCCACATTGCAATTACTTGCAAAGATATCTATGCAATGCCCATCTCTACTGTTACAACTGAATCTGCATTTAATACTGGGGGTAGATTGGTGAGTCTGCACCGTAATAGACTTCACCCAAAGACTTTGGAAGCTTTAATGTGCTCCCATAATTGGTTATGGTTGATTTACAAGTTGAGCAGCAAGGTAACTAAATCAAATTATCATTTTCTCGGTATTTGTGTCAAGAATTTTTATAATACTTTTATATTTTGTGCTTAGGCAATGCTTCAATGCTTGGTTTTCCAAGGGATTTTCAAACCATATGTGATGTTGCAGATATCGATGAGGTAAATAAGTTTACTTATTTATTTGAATAACCATGTGTCAGTATTTTGCTCATACCAATATATAATTCATCTTACATTCTAGGAATGAGGTTACATCGTTGTTAACTCAAATAGAGATGGCATTGTGATGACTTGAAGACACAATATTATGATATGTATGATATTTGTATATATGTGATTTATGAGGCACTTTGGTAGATAGTAATTTGTTGATTGTTAATATCTAATGCATGTGGATTAAAGATATGCACAGCTTGGATTGGAGATCTCAAGAAGCTAGTTATGTAACGAGAAAACTTATATGTCATGTGATTTCATCTATGTGACCGCGGTTTAATATAAAATGGATTATGTTTTAAGTTCAATTTTAAACTATTAGTATATATTTATTGACTTTAAAAAAAATCTTGTAATGAAGCGAGATTGGATGGGACGAGGTGGGGTGGGTAAGGGTTGTGGTATTTTTATATGAGATAGGGATGGGGCAAGAAAACTACCCCGCAACGGGTCATGGGGCGGGTTTAGGTCAAGTTTTCTCGTAACGGGATGGGCAGAGGTGGTAAAAACCTACCTCATTGCCATCCCTACGGGCGTGGGAATTGCTGTTAGATTCAAATTCGGATTCTATAAAAGTGATACCTGTCCCATTTCATAGAGCCAAAAACCAGTGGGGGTAGGAAATGGAATAATTCTGTTACCAATTACCAAACACGGATGTAAGTGCCGCGATAGGGGGTATCCCCGTTACCTACACCCTTATCAGAATTTATAACCAAAAACAGATGGAGTAATTAGGATGGGCTATCCCCATTCCCCACCCCCTTATTCGAATTTATAATCAAATTAGATTTTGATTTGGCTAGGACATAGTTTGATATCCTCTATTATATCCACAATGCCAAGCTGGTTCCTAAGATTTAAAAGTAAGAAAAAGAGGTCCTCCAATTCATGTGATTTGCTGATAGAGATCCATTTTCAGTCTTTCTAAAGTACACATTTTGGAAAGGAATAATTTTAGAGGAGTATGTTGCTAGATTTGTTTTTCTACTTACTGGTGAAAGAAGAGTTGTTCGTGAGTTTTGGAGCATGTTTTTGGAATAGTTTTGAATCCAGTGTCTTATTGTTTCATCTGATGAAGTTTTTGATGCACAAATCATAAATTTTTTTTTCTATTGGAGGTTCTGTTCCGGTGCTACTGATATATATATGCTTGGAATATGTGAATGTGAACTTCCTACGGATTTAAAATGGATTTAGCTGCTCTATCAAATACAAATAGTTGTTGACATGGACATCTTACCCTTGACCGGCAATAGTCAAAATGTCAAAATCAGGGACGTGCTAAGGTCCAACTCCTTTGAACTTAGTTCAAACAGAGGTGTCAAATTTATTGGAAATGCGATCAAATTTAATTAAAATATATTTAAATAGATAATATTGAAGAACACAAGAGATAATCCTAAATTAATCCTAGATTAATCCTAATTTAATCTAGTTAAAACAATGAACCTATCCAAAACAACTAATTAAACTTATGATAAAGATTATCTTAGACTAACTAAATCTAGAATAAAAGTAATATTAACCTACAGTTACCCTAAATTAATCTACTATGAAGAAACTAAGATTACTTAAACTGCAATAGATTAAACTAATTTAAGAAAACAGTAAAGAAGAACATTAAATAAACTAAACGATCTTCATTAAATTAAAGGACTTACAAAGAAAATAGGAACGTAGAAACCCATGCTCGTAGGCTGGTTACAAGAGTGTCAGAGAGCGTACAATGGTGAGAAGAAGCCTATTTATATCTAATAGCACTAATAATCGTTCCCGCCTGGAGTGATCGTGACGCAATTAAAAGAGATCATGGTATAACCGTGCTCTAACTATTTCTCCATGACGTTCAGCTCTTTGGTCGATGGGGACTTTGCACATGGCCAATGATTCTTCATTGCAAACATCTTGGTTGTGCTTGGTCGATGATCTTTACTTGTTTGCTTTGCAATAGCCCTTGGTCGATGCTTATTCCTTGCATGTGTTTGCATTGCAATTGGGTGATGTTTCAGAGATTTTAGTATTCACATCTAATCCTTTCCACCATTTGACTTGGTACGTTTTTTTAAGGCAAGGGATATAAAGATCATCCATTCCGGATACACAAAACCATTTCCATATCCATGAAATTTCTACCTCTGCAAAGAAGTATAGAGGGCACATTCCCTCGAGAATTTCATCTTCCTTCTTTAGATGAAGGATTGGATGGGTAGATACCCATTTATCATAGAGGGCGACAATTGGCTCTGGCAATATATCCAGTTCGACGCCATACTTATTCCACCAGTCATAAATCCATGCTGGATTATCCTTATAAAGGACCTCAGGACATAGCTTGATAAACCATGTGTGGTTCATATTCTCATTTTCACATAAGAATGAGAGATAGAATGCGTCCTTATAATCCCAATAATTGAAATTATAGGTTTCCTTTTTAATCTTGAAAGGGAGTGGCATGTGGGTACTAAATCCCCATTCTTTGGGTGTCAAAATATTTTTGATGACGCACTTACTATAAGTAGGTGGCTTTCTGTCTTCAGAATTTTTGTAGAAATGTTCGAAATGGAGTTCTCTTTATAATAAAAGAGATTCTATCAATTTTCTCGACTTATATACCGAAGAAGGATAATGGAGATTTTCCAGATATTTCTGCCATAATTTTTCGGGGTTATTAAAATAGCACATATCTTCAGGTTCAATATGAACAATCACCTCATAGGCTGATTTTGTGATCATTATAGGATCATTATCCTTTATCACTTCAACAAAAGATTCTTTTGTTTCTGAGATAATTTTTGAATCGTCTTTATTAAGAACTTGAATTCTTGTTTGAGTAAATTGCTTACTTAGAGATTCTATTATCTCGTCCTTTAATTCTTTTTCTAATTTAAAGTCATAATTCTTTTTCTAATTTAAAGTCAGAAATTCCTGAGCTTGGCTTGATAGAAGGTTTAGCATTAACTTTTATGTCTTTATCTTTAGCCATATGGAAATTAGGAATAATTTCTCCTAATTTATGTACAAGCTTGTCAACTGTTTGCTCTACACAAGTTAACTGTTGCCCAAGGACTTGTAAATAAACATTAGAGTAATTATTATATTTAAAGAGTTTATTAAGCTCTTTTAGAATTTCATGCGTTGATTCAATAGACTTTATAAAAGTTGTTGCCTCTAGATTCGAGGTAGAAACTCCTTCTAATTTAAGAGGCTCAATAGGAGGATATAGAGACCTCTTTTGAGCACATGTACTTGTTTTCCAAAACTTATAATGTTCTTCAAGCATATTAATACTCACATTTATCTTTGGTTCTTGTTCATCAATATAATGATTCAAAAACCAAGGAACAAAAAATTGAATCTGATTTTTAGATTCAAGTTGTCGATAATATAATTTCTTATAATGGTTCTGTTGTTCCTTATCAAAGGTTAAAAAGAACCAGTCTCGGAATTGTTTATTATAGGGTTCTTGAAATTCCTTATTAAGGAATTTCCTGGCATGGCTATTGGGCCTAAAATCCATTTACAAATGGACGCTCATTTCGGAGTATGTATTTAACTCCTTTTCGTATATTTCATGAGGAATTTGAGATTCTGAAATACAAATAGCTTGAACCGGAGTTCCAAAAATTGAGACAGATTTCATAGAAGGAGTAGTTATATAAGTAAATTTAATAATCCTATTAGGATCAAGAGTTATAGTAACTTCTCCATCATCAGTTTGAGCTATTTGGTGAATTTGTTGATTAACAATTGGTTTAGGCGGGACAACGTTAGTTATTACCCAATTATCAGGGAAGTTAAATTTGTTCCATTTTATCTTTCTATTAGTAGCAATTCTAAAAGATAGTAGATTTGTTTCAATTAAAACGGTCTTTCCCAGAGGGGTAAACTGTCTAGTTCTGAGAGCTAGGGTACTAAGGACCTTATAATGAATCCTGTAGACAATTACAATAGTTTCAGAATGAGGTAAGAATTCGTAACCATGAGTTTTTATATTAAGACTTGTGGCTTCCATGATATTAGGATCAGTCAGGGACAGGCTTAGATTAGGATATATCTTGAAGTATATTGGTCCATGACTTAGACTAGTTTCCATGATTCCCATTAGAGATTGAGGCCAATTAGGACATCGGGCATCTTTTAAGCATGAGAGGATGGATGCGTTTAATCCCTGTAAAATAAGTGGTTTATAGGCTACTTGAATTAATCATATGTGGATGTAATTATATTTGTCCATATAAGGATCTAAATCTTCTTCAGAGAGAAGCTTAACTGTCTGATTTCCTTGATCAATAGTCATAGTTTTTTCAATCGCTTTTATCACTATTAGCAATTTAAGATCTAAGAAACCAATTTTATAGATGTCCATATTATGAACATTTGGGATATCCCAGTTATTCAAAGCTTCCAATTTGAAACATCTGGGATAACCCAGTTATTCAAAGCTTCCAATTTGGAAGGAAATTCTGCCAATTGGGCATTCTTTAATTTTGTATCCTTTTTTGAATTAATTTTCCTTAAAGAGGTGGATGATGCCATGATTCTAGGGGTATGCAGACTTAATCATCGGAAGATATAAATATAAAGAGAATGGTTATATATTTTTCTTTCATTTTTATACTTCTGTCTTTTTGTATCAGTCAATGATTTATATCAACTTAATTTCTATCCTAAACTCTTATCTATTTCTTGATCTTACTTCTACTCGTCTGCCAACAACTTAAAGGACTTATCCTAACGCCTAACCCGGCTAACGGTGTCACACACGGCTTGGGTGACGATCCATAGAATCAGATCAATAATAGAAGGAATTAAAAAAAGAAAAAAGGTTTACGCGACTAGAAAGCTGATAGACAGATTTCTAAAAAAGAAAGAACATATATAGAACAATTCTTCTTATATTTATATTATTCCTTGATCAAATCTACACTACTCCACTACTCACACTTCATGGCTCTGATATCAGGAGAGCGGAAGGGGGAGGTATTTATTATAAATCAATATCTAAAGGATTGGCGCTCGTTGCTACTGATCTATTGGAAAGATCGAAAGGTAGAACTGGACGATTAACGTTCTAGTCTTTAGAAATTTTTTCTAAAAATTATCTAAAGTAATAAAAAACAAAATGTAAAAACTTGCTTAGAAGAGATGTAGCAGAATCCAAGTTTATATATATATATATATATATATATATCACTTATATATGACAGAAAGGTTGTCCTACGTGGCTGTAGAATGTCCTACGTGACAGAGAATGTCCTAGGTGGCGCATATGTGGCGCTTATGTGGCATTATAAGGTTGATGGGATTTAGTGGGAGGGAGTTATTGGGTAGTTATTGGGGTGGGGTTGGTGATTACCCTATCAGGTGATAGGGGGCACCACTAATATATATATATATATATATATATATATATATAGAGAGAGATGGTATAAATGCCATATAGTGGATTCAAGGATAAGAGCTTGGCGACTGAAATTACTGGAGACCTGATGATCGAGTTTTGCACTTGCATGATTTAGTGTCAAATCATATGTTAGGTGTTTAAAATTGAGATTAAACATTTAGAAATACCAATTCACGCAAAGTTGATTAGAGTCTCTCGAGAAAAAAAAAGCGAGATGACACACAACGCTGGCTAGGTGGCATTTTTCTTTCCTATTGAGCAGTATAATGGACGTTTAATAAGAAAATCAAGTTTTCATTTCATATGATGTCTTAATATACTATGCCTGAACAAAGAAGGCAACATCCCTCAACTATTTGTTATGCGAAATTTGGTGCCTGGAATTTATGCAATAGGTTTAATGTGGAATTTATTAGAATACTTCGTGAATGATAACTGGGGTCACCTCCTATTCCATGACCTGTGAATACTTTCACAAACTCTTATCACTTTATTACACCTATTCTATAATATTACTAGTACTCAGGGGCACAGTTTTTAGTTATTGTTAATATAAAATTTTAACAAACTCCCTGTAGTTTGTCTGATTAGACGGCTGTGTTGACTCGTAGGTAGTCCAGGGTTCGAAGGTTGGTCATAGCTTTTTGTTCACTGCCACCATAAAACATAGCCAATAAAATATATAAAATATAAAATATAAAATCAAATATTATAAGTCTAACTTAGGGAATATAAAATAAATATAAATATAAGTCTTTGCATATGCATATTGCATATTGCATAAGATAATATTAATATAACTTAAGTTGATATCAATTAATGCAGGTTTATATAAAGCAAACTTAGAGAATATATATAAAGAAACTTAGGGGATATGAATTAATGCAGGTTAACCGTTATTGCTCATTATAAGGTTGATAAATAAATTGAATTGCTCGTTATAAATAGAATAAAGTTTTGTTTATATGGTCACATGACATGTGTAATATATATGTCACCTAATCGGTAGTGAGCTACCGATTCATTGAACTATTCCATCGGTAGTGAGGTACCGATGGATTAGAAGTTCAATCAATCGGTACCTCACCACCGATCCGATCATTGATTCATTCAATTGGTGGTGATGTACCGATTGATTAATTTATTTCATCGATAGTGAAGTACTGATGGACTAGATCAATTGATCGGTATCCCACTATCAATTGGACCGCGTGTGTAATGTACATGGTTTAGACCATGTATACAAATCAGGCTCTTACAAATATCCTTTCTTTGTAGGTCAAACGGCCCAATGCTGAGCTGTTATGATGAAAAAAAAAAAGAGATTTTACTTTATTGTTCATTCTAGCTCAGATCATGTTGCTTGTTCTTGATTGGATTTATTTTATTTTTTTTAATCAGCAAGGAACTCTTCTCATATGCCATCAATTGAGTCTAGATAATCTTGGCCTGTAAACATCTTGTCTCTGGTAATTTGGATTTTGAAAGGGACTGCCTGTACC
>OY986963.1:29660269-29820714 GCA_963920575.1 Narthecium ossifragum | reverse complement strand
ATCGATCAGACTTGGAGTTGGATCGATCGGACACTGTAGCTTGTCGGTGGAGTTGCGAGGAAGGCCGTCGTGGCCGTCACTCTCCACTGTCAGGGGAGAGGAGACTTTCTCTCCTCTGCTTCCCCTTTTCCCCGGCCTTCCCGGCTTTCCCCAGCCTTTACTTCATCTTCTCTTCCTTCTCTTCTCTTACTTCTTCCTTTCTTCTTCTTCTTCTCGCAAGCTCTGCTTGCTCTGTTTTCTTCCTGCAGCCACATTCTTCTTCACCGTTCTTCCTCCTCCGGCCACCGTTTTGGGTGTTCCAAAGCTCGTTGGATCCGTGGCGGCGTGAGGAAGATCCCTGGCGTGGTTTGGTTGCTTGGTTGGTGACCGTTTAGCGGGGAATCATCTGAGGATTAGCGTTTCCGGTAGATGTTCTACCTACGTGACTTGTTTAATGGGTTTCTCTTAATCTAGATGTTAGAACATGTTGTATTTGTGTTGTTGGATGCATGTTGCTTAGTAGAATTTCTGGTATAAGTTTCATAAGCTTTGGTTGAGATTTTAGTAGGATTTATGCATGTTTAATCTCAGATTTCCGGTTTCTGCTGTTCTTGAAGAACAGCCGGCTTGCGGCGAGTTTTTCGATCAGTACATGCATGTTATTGGGTTCTGATGAACATAAGAGTTGTAGATCTTTGAGTTATCTCTCAAACCCAATTGATTTCATAATTTTCTAATTTTCCTATGATTTGTTATGAATTTATTACTGGAGGGCTTTTCGAGTTCGATCGATCCAAGGACAAGTTGGATCCATCGGACTGCATGTAGGATCGATCCATGCAAGTTGGATCGATCGGACTACAGGTTGGATCGATCGGACTATAAGTGGGATCGATCGGACTTTAGGTAGGATCCAGGTTGCACCCAAGATGGTCCAGGTTGCACCCAAGATGGTCTGTTCGCTGAGGGCAAGTCGGATCGATCCATGGGTATGTTTGGATCGATCCATTGTTTCCAGGAACAGTGCCTGAGGGTAGCAGAGAATGGCATGTTAGTCATATTGCTATAACTGTTGTTTGTTACCGCTTTGTGGTTGAACCGGGAGTGTGATGACTCCCGGGATTGTGTAGAATAAATGGGCTAGCTGTATGTCTTTTATCTCTTTGTGGTTAACCGAGGGAGTCATGAACCCTCGGGAATGTTTAGTATAAATGGGCCAATGCATGTGCCTTTGATTGTGGCTTGTTTATACTGTTGCATGCATTGTTGATTGCGTATTAGATGCCTAGGTTTGACTGTAGTGCTGTTAGTCTGATGTTTGAGGTCGTGTTAGCTCTGTTGCATGGAGTACTGAGAGTTGGGTGTCATAACCACGGTTCTTCCGCCAAGTGTGGAGGTCCCGCTTGGAGAGGGGTGTCCTACTGGTATCGTCCTTGTCCACCCTGTGTCAGGGATTGTCGGAGGAGGTCCACCCTAGGCAATGGCTGTCGGAAGACGTACTTTGGGACATGTACCCTTCGGGTTATTGACGGGATTTATGGGGTCCTTGGCAGGCCTCAGTACTTGGCACAGAGTTAGTTCAGTTGCAGTTTCCCCTTCCTTGTGTGTGTCGTAGAGTAGAACCCTACTAAGCTAATGTTCACTCCTACCCGGGCGGCGTTTGCAGGTGCAGGTACCTAGCTCTCCTTCGGTGGGCCCCAGTTGCTCGTCCTGCGGTGGCGCGTCGACGTCAGGACATGTTTGAGGGTCAGGATGATTTCTGTTGTGTCTTCCAGGAAACCTCTGTTGATGTAACCTTTATACATCTTTTGTACTTGAGGATTGTTTATGTAAATCTTAATATAACTCTGTTTTATGTACAATTTTGTAATAATAGGAGTTGTTAGATTTACTTCTGTCCTCTTACTGCTTGTTGTAACTGTTTCCGCCAGTTGCTGTTAGTAGATGTAGGAACCCCCCTCGCGTCCCGGTCTGGATGGGTTTTCTGGGCTGGGGCGCGACACCGCTTCTGTGAGGGCCCGTCCCTCCTACCTGGTTCGACCGCGTGGGTCGAGGGTCGTTTTTCTGTTGGTTTGATTCCGCGTCGGGTACGATCGGGCGATCGTATAGTGGTTTTTAGCCCCAGGGGCATTTTGGTAAATATGCCCCATGGTGGTCAGTTTCACACCCGCGTTGCATACACGGCCTTGGATTGATGTATGTGTTTGATTAGAATCTTAAGGGTACGTTCGATCGGAAGATCGGAGCTCAATCGGGAAAGATCGAATCGGACGGCCAAGATCGGTTCAGATCTCTATATATAGCCTTCCCTTTCTCTCTATTTTCTTCTTCTTTGTTGTCGTTGTCTCCTTCTCTCTCTTCCTTTCTCTCTCCTTCGGCTGAGCTAGGGCTTGGAGACGCGAGCTTCGAGGAGCGGATCTTGGTTGTTTGACTGGTTGGACACGTGGAGGAGCTTCCCTACTTGCTTAAGTAGGTGTTTCTACCTCAATTTTATGATCGGGTTCTCCTAGTATAGGTTTCTTGTGTTTTCGTTGTAGAAATACATGTTAGAATGTTGTGTAACTTGTAGCATGTGTATTATGGCTTGTGTAGAGTAGCCCTATAACTTGGTTTTCATAATTTATCGGATGATTTTCATATTATCGTCGTTTTATTGGTTTTCGGCCATTAAGACCTAGATTTGAGATTTAACCATCAAAATCGTGTTTTATTCATACCATTAGCTTCTCCATCATCTTTTTATGCATGCTTGCAAAAGTTCATCATTTTCCAACTTGATTTGATCATTCAAATCCAATAATTGGATTCCCGGCACTGTTCTGAGGAACTGTGCCGTGGGGCTGACAGTCGATCGGTGGATCGACCGTCAAGCGTTGATACGCTTCTTTTGGGCCTGACGGTCGACCGTCGCATCGACAGTCGAGCTCTGTCGCGTTTTTGGCCTCCCACGGTCGATGGACCGATCGACCGTGGGCTCCCTCTCTTTTCCTTTCCGTCTCACATTCGACCGTCGGGTCGACCGTCGCATCGTCCGTGAGGCTCTGTCTCGTTTTGGGGCCTCCCAGGGTCGATGCACCGATCGACCGTGGCCCTTATGCTTTTCCCTCGTTTGGCCTCACGGTCGACTGTCGGATCGACCGTGGCATCGTGTGAGGGCCGCTGGGACTACCATGGGACAAGATGCCTGCGCCTGGAGGGCGGGGCTGAGTCGGGTAGCCGGGTAAGCAATCCCATAACGCCTGGGTATGGTCCGGGGTTCGATATAAGTATATAGTAAGCCCTTAATAGAAACAACGCGTTTTAAAGCCGTGCTGGCAGTGATCCGCAAAAAAAATCTATGGTTAAGCGTGCTCGACCTGGAGTAGTCACACGATGGGTGATCTACTGGGAAGTTTTCCTAGATTTCTGCGGTGAGCCAAAAGCGGACAATATTGTGTCGGGTGGGGCCCTCGGGTGTATTTTGGTCGGACCGGGAGCCCACGGGCCGGGGCCCAGTGGAGGGCCGGGGTGTTACAGTATGGTATCAGAGCCGGTTCCCAGCCGGAAATTGTGTCAGCGAGGATGCTGAGCTTCCAAGGGGGGTGGATTGTGAGGCCCGCTGGGTCTACCATGGGACAAGATGCCTGCGCCTGGAGGGCGGGGCTGAGTCGGGTAGCCGGGTAAGCAATCCCATAACGCCTGGGTATGGTCCGGGGTTCGATATAAGTATATAGTAAGCTCTTAATAGAAACAACGCGTTTTAAAGCCGTGCTGGTAGTGATCCGCCAGAAAACTCTATGGTTAAGCATGCTCGACCTGGAGTAGTCACACGATGGGTGACCTACTGGGAAGTTTTCCTAGATTTCTGCGGTGAGCCAAAAGCGGACAATATTGTGTCGGGTGGGGCCCTCGGGTGTATCCTGGTCTAACCGGGAGCCCACGGGACGGGGCCCAGTGGAGGGCCGGGGTGTTACACATCGACCGTGGCCTCACGGTCGACCGTCGCCTCGATCGTGGGCCACTGAGCTGTGTTTTCGAGTTTTCTTTGATTGGTTGTCATTCATGATAGATACCCAATCATGTTAGGAAACATACACGATGTTTTACGGGATTTCTATCGAGATTGGAAAGTGAATTGGGAGTTTAAACCCTTTGATGAATTTATCGGTTTTCACCCGCATTTAAATACTTGATTGATAGTAGTTTAAATGTTTATTGCTTTCCGTAGCCGTTAGCTAACTATGAGTGTTAGCTAACGAGGTATTGTGGAACCTTAGCCCGTAGTGCCGAGTGCTATTGTATAACTGTTGAACCTATAATTGATGATGTGACATATATAGACATCTAGGATAGATGTTTGCATAGGTTCATGCATTATATGCATTAGAGGCATATCAGGTTAGGCGAGCGATGGGTTGATCGCGGATCCGAGGTTCTTGGGTAGCTCGGATCTAGCCTTAGGACCGCGGCTGGGTAGTAAGGATTAGGACGTGATTGTTTAATCAGAATCTCATGTTATTGAGGATGTGCGATAGTTGGTTGAGATTTTTGCTTTGAGGTTTAGAGGTCGTGTCGTCTTCCCAAGCCCAAGTGCTAAGGATGGATGTCGATACGTTCCTGACATGGGTCCCCAAGGCACGGTAATCCTGCTTGGGTAAGGGTGATCCTGCATGTCACTGTTCCTTGGCCTCCTGGTGCTTGTTCAGGAGAGAGGTTTCATGACAGGAGCTCTTGGGACATCGACAGGGGTTGTGGGACCCTGTGTCATTCCTTAGGCTTGAGTGGGGAGACAACACCATTGTTGTTTTTCTCCTTTCAGTGTATCGTAGAGTAGAACCCTACTGAGCTTATCGCTCACTCCTACCCGGGCTGCGTTTGTAGGTGCATGCGCCAGTTCTTCAGCAGTAGAGCCGGCGGGATCTGCCTTTGGCGGTGCGAGTACTTCCAGAGGCGTCTGTGGTTGCTGCAGGAAGACTATTGTACTTTTTGATAGTTTTGTATATTATAAGCATCTTTCGAGGACTTTTGGGATTATTTGTACAATATCTTTTCCCTTGAAGGAGTTTGATAAGAATTGTAATCATATGTTTAAACAGTACAACTTGATGTATTTATGAATTGAATTACAGCTTTACCTCTGGAGTTTAAATTGTTTAAGTTTACCCCTGTTTTCCGCGATGTATATCGCTGATTGGATGTGAATAGTGATAGGAACCCTCACGGCCCGCCCTGTATGGGTTTTCTGGGTCGGGGTGTGACAGCTTCCCTCACTCCTCCTCTACTCCTCTCTCTCTCCTTCCTTTGCTAGGTTCCTCGTCATCCCGGTACCGCCACCCGCCACCACTCATCGCCGCTCGCTACCCCGAGCACCACTCCGCCGCAGATTCCCACGCTCTTCTCCGGCTCTCCTCTCTTTAGGAGTGGCAATTCGGGTCGTGACCCGCGAGCCTGACCCGAAATAAACAGGTTTGGATTTGGTGTTATTGGATTCGGCTCATAAACGGGTTGACCAGTTTACGGCTCACGAATAAATGGGTCGGGTTGGGTCAGCCCGCGGGTTAGACGGGTCAACCCGTGTAACCCGTTTAATTTTAATGTCACTTAGACTTTTATGGCTAATTTCAATGTGATCTCATCTCATCAAGGAAAATTAAAATAAGTTGTAAGTTTATTGTTTAGGTTGGATGGTTTGGATGTAATTGAATCAAGTTGTAATTTTATTGTTTACGAGTTTTATTAATTAGTTGATAATTTGGTGCTTGATTGTTGTTAAACGCATCAGATTGTTGTTAAACAGGTCGACCCGACCCGACCTGTTTAATAAACAGGTTAGACGGGTCGGGTCGAGTTGAACCGTTTATAAATGGGTGGGTTTCGGGTTGATAAACTGGACCCATTTATTAAATGGGTCGGGTTCGGGTTTGGCCTTTGGGTCGAGATATCGGTGCTCGACCCGACCCGAACCTGACCCGTGAACCCGAATTGCCACCCCTACCTCTCTTCCTCGCCTCCTCCCCTTCCTCACCAACATTCCCCTCTGCGACTCGGTGCCACCCGCGGCCTCGCCAAGTCGCTGCACCGCACCACCCGAGAGCTCCTCCGCCCATGTGCGCCCCCACTCGCTCATCCCACTGCCACCACCACACCATCGTCGCTTCCGAGTTCCGCATCGTCGCCCCGCCGAGTTCCTCATCATCGCTGACCAGCCGCGCCCTCTGCTCCGTGCCACCATTGGCACACTCTTACACCCGGGTCGAGCCATGCTTGCTCGTGCCGTGCCATCACGTGTTGCCCCGGTGCCACGATGTCCTTCAAGTCGACTTCCCTTTTGATGTGCCTACTTCCAACTTCTCCGCGTCGACTCGAGCCGATCACCCTGGCTCTCCATCCGGAGGACTTGGGCTCGCACCCGGGACTTCCCTTACGCCACCATTGCGAAGGAGAACTCTAAGTCCCAGGGAGCCCCCTCCTCGGCGTTTCGCCCATAATGACCCCGCATGCGAGCCTGGAAGGCTTACGAGTAAAAAGCTCCTAACAAAAACTAGGTCATGGGGGAAGAAGTGTATTTTTATAATATACTTATCTAATTCTAAAGGATAAGTTTATGATGATGGAAGATGACCATTGTGTATATGTAAAACTTTCAAAGAATGGTTTTGTTATTTTGTCCTTATATGTTGATGACATTTTATTGGTCGGGAATGACAAGAAATTGACTGAAAACACTAAAAAGTGGTTATCATCAAATTTCAAGATGAAAGATATGGGTGATGCTAACTTCGTGTTAGGTGTGAAGATTTTAAGGGATTGCACTAGAAGGCTCATGGGTTTATCCCAAGAGACTTATATCAAAAAGATGTTAGAGCGTTTTCACATGCACAACTGCAAGCCAATGGGCACCCCTGTTGAAAGAAACTCGAGCCTAAGTATCGACATGTGTCCTAAGACTCCAAAAGAAAAACAAAGAAAGTCTAATGTACCTTATTGTAGTGATGTTTGTAGTTTGATGTATGCAATGATGTGCACACGTCCCGACATATGCTATGTTGTTGGGCTGGTAAGCATATATCAGTCAAATCCAGGGCCTAGGCATCGGAAAGTAGTCAAGAGAATTTTGCGGTATCTAAAATGAATGGATGATTTAGTGTTGTGTTGTCAAGAAAAGGATATACGCTTAGTCGATTACACTGTTGCTAACTGGGGTGGTGATATCGATGAGCGTAAATCAACTTCAGGATATGCATTCTTGCTAAATAATTGTGTTATTTCCTATAATAGCAAAAAGCAATCGTGTATTGCCTTGTCTATAATGGAGGCTAATACATTGCATTTTCCTCAGCTATACAAGAAGCAGTTTGGTTAAGAAGGTTCCTACAACATTTAAAAATTGTCAAAACAACATCTGAACCAGTAACAATTTATTCAGATAGCATGGCTGCGTTGGCTTATGCGAAGGATCCTAAGTACCATGGAAAATCCAAACATATTAAAATTAGATGTCACTATGTTAGAGACATGATTGAGAAAAAAGAGGTGATCCTGAAGCACATTTATACAAAAAGTATGGTTGTTGATCCTTTCACCAAGCCAATAGCCAAAGATGCATTTGTTGGACATTAAAAACCTTTAGGCTTATGTAGAATGCGATTTTATTTAGTCCAATGGATCACTTGTATTGACTTACAGTTAGTTTGAATGAGACTTATTTTATGCCATGTGTTGGTAAAATTCATTCAAATAGTTTTGTGGCATTTACTGTAAGTGACAGGTAGTATAATTTGATGTTGTATGTCGATAGACGATGATTGGTTCACTCATACGAACAATCACCTCTTGCGCTTAGAGAGAGAGAGAGCAGAAATGAGACGATTTAAACTAATTGCTTTGAAAGCGACTTTAGGCGCGGTGGGAGTAAATTTAGTTTAAATTTAAGTTGACTTGATTAAAACCAAGATGAGATTCAAAAGAACAAAAAGGATAATATCATATTATCCATGAGTATTGTAAGGAATCTTATCTAGATTTCATATAAGTTGGCAATTTTTGTTGGTTTAATATTTTATTTAGCTAGATTGGGTGTATGGTTCATAAAAGATTAATTAAAGACAAGTTGGATTAAGTGGAATCAAATTGACTCAAGTCACGTCAAGCTGGCTCAAATTTGATCAAATTACTAACCAGGATTAATCACTATCATTAGATTAGACCTCGAAGATAATCAAACGGTGGATATCATCATGCTTAATTGGCTTGAAAACCCTGACCGCTCACTATAAAAACACCACTTGGATTTTGCGTGGAGGGCTCTCTCAGCTGCGATGAAGAACAGAGGGCGACAACAATATTGAGGAGGTGAGAGAGCAACGCCATGGTAGATTGGCAATAGTGGGTGCGCTTGGTAGCTACGGTGAAGAGATGGATTGCATTAAAAAGATCAATGGGAGATAAAGTTCGAAGGCTTGACGAGTGATGATTGTGCTTGGCTGCCACTAAAGACAGTGACGTATAGAAGAAGAAGAGATTGAATTGGGGAAGAAGGCGGCCAAAAAGAACAGAGAGAGAAGAGGAGAGCACTGTGCGGGAGAAAAGAGAAGATATAGAGAGAAGAGAAAGAGGTGTGCGGAAGAAGCGGGGCAGAAAGAGAGAGAGAAGAAGAAGAGAGAGAGAGGTGTGCGGGAGAAAGAGACAGAATAGAAACAGAGAGGAGAGAGAGCCGTGGAGGAGAGAAGAAAAGATAGAGAAGAAGAGAGAGAGATAGAGAGAGAGGAGGGACATTTGAACTGGACGCAATCAATCAAGAAAAGCAGAGTTGCGGACCGTAATTCGAGGAGTCGAGCAAGTGCGAGGATGACGGCGTGTATCTGAGAAGTCAGTACAGTGAGTCTTGTTAACTTGTGTACTTGCTTTTTAGTGGATTGATTTGGTCTGGTCCTGTGTTGGGCCTGTGGTTTTTTCCCGTGAGGGTTTTTCCACGTTAAAAAATCATGTCTTCCTTCTTGTGCATGATTGATTTATTTCATATATCTGCTTCCTCGTATTTTGGGTAATCTGTGGGGTCTATTTAATTTCAAGTATATTGAAGCCAAGTGTGAAATTTTAATCTGACGCTGTAGACAATGAGCAGATAGAAATTTCAAGTTTGGCGGTTTGGCGACAAGACTAAGACTTGTATGGTGTTTATTCTTAAGAAGAGCAATGACATACACTCTTTATCTTAGGGCGTGTTTGGTTGGCTTGAAGTGGAGCTGGAGTCACTTTTTTGAAGTGACTCCAACCACTTTGGTTGTTTAGTGGTATTCAAGTGAGATTGAAGTCACTTCAAGTCACTTCACCCCTAAGGCAAATTTAGCTTCCACTTCCGGATTTGACTTTGAGTGATTTTGGCCCGAAGTCGTTGAAGTGGTTCACCGGGAAGTGGCAAATAATATTTAATAATATCATACTGCAATAAAATATTAATATAAATGGATCCCACATATCACGTGTCACCTCATAATTGGTCTACATCATCCAAAATAGTATTATTTTAATATTTTTTAATATTATAATTATTAAAATATTAATAATTTAATTTTAAAAATATGATTTTAATATTTTAATTATTAAAATAAAATATTAAATTATTAAAAATTCCTGAAATTACCCATAGTTGGGGGTGGCCATATATCCACTTCAAACGCCAATCAAACACAAGAACTCAGAAAATCGTAGAAAGTCACTCCAGTGAAGTCACTCCCCCAAAAAGTCACTCCACTTCAGCTCACTTCTCAGCAACCAAACAGACCTATTAGTAAAAAAAAAAAGAGAAGCTCCACCATAGCAAGCATTTCATACTGCATGTGTTTGTCGACCTATTAGGAAGTATGAGAATGGTTTCATGCTTCTATACTGTGTGAGTCCTGAACATCTTAAATTAGATCACAAATGTTACCATTTGTAACTTTTGACTATATCACAAAGTGAAGAATTAATGTTTGCTACTTTAGAGTGTTACTTGATTCGATTTAAAGAAATAATATTGGGAAAGCGAGTTAATTCTGATCCTAATGATATGAGGGCAAGAGAAAAAACAAATTTAGTTCTACACATGTTACTTATATTATCCACCCGGACAATAATATCAATTGTAAAAGCTACACATGATTGTGAATATTTGTGATAAGAGAGTATTAAGTATTAGACTCCTGAGGGATCGAGTCATACTCGATTATGTATAGCTAAAAATATCTGGGTCCTAAAGTACATGTTTCAATCAATTTTTTCCTTTCTTTATGATTGATGTCTCCTTTAATGACCTTAATAGATTTGGGCTCCCATTATTTGTACGCTTTCAGGTCCTATTGCTCATTTTCCCTATATGAATGGGTCTTGAAAAATCTACAAGTTTTTGTGTGCACTACTAGATAAATCCAGCTTATCATCGATGATGAGTGGGAGATGTTGGTTAATAATCAGGTTGGTTCACCTATGATGAATTAGACTCAAATAGACTAATTTATAACCCATGATCAGTTTAGATGTGGTTATTTAAACGGTTGCCTAAAATTACCGATTAGTACGTGGAAAGATCTACATATTAACGGTTCAATATAACGTCTTCTCGTTAGATGGGTTTTTTGAAAGAAAAAAAAAGTGATGAGAAGCGATACTCTTAGCCTCTGTTTGGTGTGGGGTTAAGGGGGGTTATTCCCCCTTAACCCCCCATTTATCCCCAAACAAGAATGGGGTTAGGTAATGGGGTTAACCGGGGATAAATTTATCCTGGGTTAAGCACCATGACCTAAATGACTATACTACCCTCAAATGATATTGTTCTAATATGGGCCTGTTTGGTTGCTGAGAAGTGAGCTGAAGTGGAGTGATTTTTTTGGGAGTGACTTCACTGGAGTGATTTTCTGGGGAGTGACTTTCTGGGATTTTCTAAGTTTTGGTGTTTGGTTGGTGCTTGAAGTGGAGATATGGTTAAATTATTAAATTAATGTGGACCAATCACGAGGTGATACGTGGCATGTGGGACACATTTATATTAATATTTTATTACAGTACGATATTAGTAATATTAAAATAATATTATTTTGGATGACGTGGCCCAATCACGATGTGACACGTGGCATGTGTGACCCACTTATATTAATATTTTATTACAGCATGATATTATTATTAAAATAATACTATTTTAGATGACGTGGATCAATCACGATGTGACATGTGGCACGTGGGACCCACTTATATTAATATTTTTATTACAGTATGATATTAGTAATATTAAAATAATACTATCTTGGATGACATGGACCAATCACGATGTGACACGTGGCACGTGGGACCCAGTTATGTTAATATTTTACTACAGTATGATATTATTATTATTAAAATAATGCCATTTTGGATGACGTGAATCAATCACGACGTGACACGTGGCATGTGGGACCCACTTATAATAATATTTTATTACAGTATGATATTATTAATATTAAAATAATACTATTTTGGATGACATGGACCAATCACGAGGTGACACGCGGCACATGGACCCACTTATAATAATATTTTATTACAGTATGATATTATTAATATTAAAATAATACTATTTTGGATGACATGGACCAATCACGAGGTGACACGTGGCACATGGACCCACTTATATTAATATTTTATTACAGTATGATTTGATTAATATTATTTGCCACTTCTCGGCGTGCCATTATATATAAGTGCATTTTTGGTATTAGCTACAAATTCTACCCTTAACCCCCCTTATCCCCACTACTTAACCCCCCTTATCCCCAAACACCAAAATGGAAATAAATTTATCCCCACTCCTTAACTTCACTTTTCTAACTCCAAAATTCCTTAACCCCCTTAACGCGGGTTATCTTAACCCCATACCAAACGGAGCCCGAGAGAGTTAGACAGATAGAGGTCACGCGATTAAGGAACTTGAAGAGCAATTTTATGCTGTGGATTGCGGATCACTGTTCTCATCACTGTTCTCATAACGTGATCACTTGATTTCACGTAAAGCAAATCAAAGATCGTCATAGATGAACAAGTTCTGTATGTAAAGCGGATCAAAGATCCTTAACAAATAAGTTCTGTGATTTAGTTCATATCTAAGTTACTACTGTATCTACGCTGCATAGCTAGCGAGTTTCTACCATTTGACTATTGTCATAAAACCATTAAACTCATTACCAATATCAAAACAAATTATCCATAACCATCTATATATCATATTCTTCAATGTTACAAACGATTATGACCATGATCCATGATATCCCTTTTCCATGGAAAATATCTCCCCAAGCTTCTCCTTAGCCTCCAAAATTTCACAATTACTAGGATCAAAACATCAAAATTATCTCCAACTCAAAAAATTGAGTGGTCCTCATCTTTACGTTCACCCAACTACCTCCATTTTCCCTCTCCTCTCTCTATTATTTATTCATTTATTGATTCCTTTTGTTCTTAATGTGGCCCTCAATAGACCTGACTAAGATAGGAAGATTGATCATGTCTCTGAGAGGGCCATGAGATGGCGAGAATATTATAGACACCTATATTTTCCTTTTTTTTTCCCAGCCCACATAATACCTTATTTACTTTCTTATATCTATTATAAATGTTGTCCACACTTCAACCACGCTACGCTAACTTTGTCAGCTGGTGGCACACAGAAACAGGAGATAAATGTCCACACGCACTCCAAGGGCCTCCATCTTACACGTGGCGGCAACCCATGTGCGCCACGTCATCCCTCCATTCACCAGTGGCTCTGGGTTAGTTTTAGAAACGCACAAAAGAGATGAGGAGAGCAGAGAGGAACACAAACATTATTCAAATATCTTATATTAGTTTAATGGATGACGTAATATTTTGAAGAATATACCACTCGATCTTCTCAAATTGATGCGATAAATAGAGGAAGAATGCGCGAGTTCCTCGCAGGCTTTGTTACGCTGACCCCGCGGTATAACAGTTTTATGCATTAGTGCTCAGCCTAGAGGTTGCGTCATGCGTCCACGTGTGAAACTCATAGCCCTTTCCTCCGATAAACTTGCTGGTCCGCTGGTGCATCGGACCGGAACCAAAGTTTTCGAGATAAGGGAGAAGGTATTCATGCGATAGACTTTATTTATTAATAAAATGTACAACTGCGGCGGGCCAGCTAGGACGGTCGCACCGTGCGCATGTACCATCCACCGTACATTTGGAAATCAAGCGTAACTTCCCGATCGCGAGGTTTGGCCGAAACGTTATCAGAGAGGGAGTGGCGTGGATAACAGCGCGAAGAAGCCACCGTCGTCTATTTATATAAATATATATTAAGAAGGCCTCCCGTTCTCATCCAAAAGCGAGCGAGAGGAGAGGGAGAGGCGAGGGAGAGACCCAGAGAGAGGAGTGTTCGTCCTTGGCCTGTCCTCCATGGATCCTTACAAGGTATTGTACCTGTGATCTATTCGATTGCAATCTTATTTGCTTGGGTTTCGTTTTTCCCGTTCGAATTCTGGTTTTTATCGGTATTGTTTTGAGTGGATCACGGTGATCTAATGTTAGGATGTTTGTGTGGCAGCACCGTCCGTCGAGCGCCTTCAGCTCGCCCTTCTGGACGACCAACTCCGGCGCCCCCGTCTGGAACAACAACTCCTCACTCACCGTCGGATCCAGAGGTATGCTTTGCCGTTGTCTTTGAGGTTCGATGATTGCTGATTGGTACATGGATGAGCCAAATTTGGTCTTTTGGGTTTCATTTGGGACTTTTTGTGAGTTTGATGTGGAGGGGTCGTTGCAAGATTTTGTTTTTAGGACCTGTCTAGTGGGATGCAGTTGTAGCAATCACGCGTTAGGGCCCTATTCTGATTCCTGATGATACATGGTTTTTTTTTTCTTTGGTTTGGAATCAGCAATGGGCCATTTGTGTCTTGGACCCCACGGTTTTCTAGGTACATGTGACCTGTAGATGTCAGGGAAATTAGTCCTCATATAAGTGGATTTCTTGAATAGTTGTTTGGGGGAAAATTCTTTGACAGTTATTTGTGGGGCTAATTTTTGGATAGTTGTTTGTGGCGGCTAATCATTGTCCCTATTTTTTAAAAGTTTTATTGTTGTGCCAGAGCGTTATTTCTTCGTGTGGGGCTAGATTCAAAGTGTCAGGTTAAAGGCTATAATTAATTATTTTTTTTCTATTCTTGGTGAGAAAAATTAGGTAACTTTCTAAGAGATGCAAGTGTTATATAGTTGTTATTCTTTTTTTTTGTTTTCTTATACGTTCCCCTTGAGTATGTCTAATGCTCTAGAATTATGTTATGCATCCGGCATGCAAAGAGGTGTGGGAGATATTCTAAATTATTTTTTTGCCGTTATCAACTGCAGGGTGGTGAAATTCCTTTCTAGGTTGTGATATTGTGTAACATGTTTGTAGTAATCATGAATAAATTTTTTTTCTTGGTTGTGATATTGTGTTACATGTTTGTAGTAATCATGAATAAAATTCCCTTCTAGGTTGTGATATTGTGTTACATGTTTGTAGTAATCATGAATTAATCTTCTCTTTACAATCGGTAACTAGAAGAGCTCATGTTGGTAAAATATGCTCTCCTTACAACATAATAGATGCATTGCATGTGCAGTTTGATGTTGCATCTGTTTATCTTTAGGTACAGTTTTTGTTGAGTACTATGAAAACACGTAAAGATTCTGACAAATTTCATTAACACGACTTTTCTTTTTTTGTTAGTTGGGTTTATGTGAGATGATCTTAAGTCACTGGGTTGATGAGTGTGTTTGATATGTCACAACAGCTGCGCATGTCTTCTGATGAAAAGGTTGGGTATTTGATTGAAGGGCTTTTCTTGGGCTGAAAAGAGCATTGAACTGCATTTAGCTTATATTTTGGGCCTTTATGGCAAGTTCTAAGATTTCGAAGCATACAGCTCCTTTTCAATCTAGTTTTTATCCTAGCCTAGATTATTTTGAGATGCATGATATTTGAATATGGGCTTGCTATACTAAGTGCAAATCGGCCAATTAGCTTTCTACCTTTTGCGGCTAGCAAATTCACATCCAAGTTTGCCTGGTCCAACAATGCATCTCTGGCACTTTGCTTGATGTGAGCCAAAAGTGTGTTTACTTCGATGTAGGACTTCTTGATTTAGTTGTGCAGCATGAAATTAAAATGCACTAAAGCGTTGGAAGAAAGATCAGATCTTGATGATAATGACAATGTAATAATGATAAGGTCAGATGTAAAAATTTGCGAAATGCTAATTGGGGAGGTCATTTGGAACTGAAGGTAGTGATGCCTTAAGCCACAGTCTATACTGTTTGGTAATTAGATTTTATGTCAAGCCTACAAGAACTTGGGTCGTTGTGATTATTGCATTGTTTTCTACATGTGGCTTATTGGAGGATTTAGGTCTATGGTCATCTGCTAAATATCCTGTTACTTTTTCATCATGCCTTAGCGCCATCCATTTGATTGTTTTCTTCTTTATCTGAAATGTAAGCATGTAGGCTGAACACTTGAGTTCATTATATCTAACATATAAGACCTATTTTTTCTGCAAATTCATGCATTTGCTGCATTGATTTGGTTGTTTTATAACAAAATTTAACCATTTAGGGGAAAGTTATATCATTCCCAAGATACGCAGCTTACTTTTTCAGGTTAATTTGTTGTTGCATGGCTATCCTGGCTCTGGCATAGCTCAGCGGACCAATTTTAATGATATGATCAAATGAGAATAGAGTGGATAGAAAAAGAAGAAGAAGTATTCTTCTTTCTCATGTCTGCATTCTTACATGACAGAGGTGTCCCTTATACTCTTGGATCTTTTTTGTCAAGCAGCTTGGCACCCCCTGCCTAGAATGCATAGGAAGTAGAAGCAGGAATATTTGCCACAAGACTTGATTTTGATAAGCTATATCCATATGATCCTTGAAATCTGCATCTAGATTGAAGAATATGATATGCTTCAAAATGTCTTTTGGGCTTGAGTTTTCATTTCTAATCGCCTATAGGCAAGCACTTGTTTGGACTGCTTAAGTATGACCACTCTTTCTATCTATCTGTAGTTTGAATCATTGAAATTTGGCTATATTTTTTCCCAATGTAAATTTGAGATTAAAAAAAATGCTTTCATTTGACAGGACCAATACTCCTCGAGGATTACCATGTCATTGAAAAGCTTGCTCAGTTTGATAGGGAGCGAATTCCTGAGCGTGTTGTCCATGCCAGGGGAGCTAGTGCCAAGGGCTTCTTTGAGGTCACACATGATGTTTCTCATCTTACTTGTGCCGACTTCCTCAGGGCACCGGGTGTACAAACTCCTGTCATTGTTCGCTTTTCAACTGTTATTCATGAGCGTGGGAGCCCTGAAACCTTGAGAGACCCACGTGGCTTTGCTGTGAAGTTTTACACCAGAGAGGTAGCTTCTTCAGTTACCAATATTCTTGAGTACCACCAATGTAACACCGTGTTTTCTTCTTTACATGACATATGCACTACTGGGCTTTATGATAGATAAAGGGATGATAGCTTTTACATTTTGTTGATTCCAAATGCAAATGTTGGATAAGTATATTGCATTCTTGTTTTCCTATAAAGTCTGTTTGGTTACATACTCAATATCTATAGTTTGTTGTCTTTAATTGTTTCTCTAGATTGATACACACCAGAAGCCTTTTCCCAAGAGTCATCCTAGAAATAAAGTTGTGAAGTAGCTCTTTAGCATATCATTTCTCTTAACCACCTATAAGGAGTTATACATCTCTTTTGTGTAGGTTTGCCATGCAGTGGAACTTTTATTGCTTGGCAGTTGTGGTATTGATCAAAGAAGTGTCCTTTAGAGGTTTTTCATGGAATTATTTTCTCACGTTGGCCATTTTCTTGCTATTTCATATATTACAATCTGTAGAAGGTCAAGACTTAGTTAGTATCACTAGTTTTGATAGGTGTATGCACTATGCTTTCTAAGGTAACTGGCACATTAATATCATAGAACACATACTAGTCTACTTTTCTTGAGTGAATTGCTGAAATATATCTCATGCTTATCTTCTACCTGCACTTGGAAGTGATTAATAATGATGTCAAGTCTTGTTTGTAACACAATGCACACATGTTCACATAAGCAACACCGAAAAATTGCACACGTCCTAGTGTATCTCCGCACATCCTCATGCAGCTAAATATTTAGCACAAAATAATCATCGTGTCTTCTTTCTGAATCTTTTGAAGATTTTGTACTTCCACCATATACATGCTCTAGAAAGCTTAAATTCCTTTTTCCTGTGAACCATGGAAAACAAGACTCACTGTGTGTCTTTTGTTGCTTCAGGGTAACTTTGATCTTGTTGGAAATAATTTCCCTGTATTCTTCATCCGTGATGGAATTAAGTTCCCTGACATGGTCCATGCTCTCAAACCAAACCCGAAGTCCCACATTCAGGAGAACTGGAGGATTGTTGACTTTTTCTCGCACCATCCTGAAAGCTTGCACATGTTCACTTTTCTTTTTGATGACGTTGGTGTTCCAGCGGATTACAGGCACATGGATGGTTCTGGTGTCAACACCTATACTCTGATCAACAGAGAGGGGAAGGCATATTATGTTAAGTTCCACTGGAGACCAACATGTGGTGTGAAGAATTTGTTGGAGGATGAAGCTGCGGTTGTTGGGGGCAATAACCACAGCCATGCCACCAAGGATCTTTATGATTCTATTGCTGCTGGAAATTATCCAGAGTGGAAGCTCTATATTCAGACCATTGACCCTGATCATGAAGATAGGTTCGATTTTGACCCTCTTGATGTCACCAAGACATGGCCAGAAGATATCTTGCCTCTCCAGCCGGTTGGACGTATGGTGTTGAACAAGAACATAGACAACTTTTTCGCAGAGAATGAGCAGCTTGCCTTCTGTCCTGCTATTATTGTGCCTGGAATCCACTATTCAGATGATAAGCTTCTACAGACTAGGATCTTCTCCTATGCTGATACTCAGAGGCACCGTCTTGGACCAAATTATCTGATGCTTCCAGCGAATGCTCCCAAGTGTGCTCATCACAACAATCATCATGATGGTTTCATGAACTTCATGCATAGGGATGAGGAGGTAGCCATTTGTTCTATAGCTGTTGTTTCTCTCTCCCTCTCTTTTGAGTTTGTGACACGTTTTGTTAGTTGATGCTATTTTCTTGACATCCTGTGGTGATTGGTGACATTCCTTTTTTGTAGGTCAATTACTTCCCTTCAAGGTATGATCCTGTTCGTCATGCTGAGCAGTTCCCAATTCCATCCCGCATTTTAACTGGAAGGCGTGAGAAAGTAAGTCTCTTCGCATCTATTCTTGCTGGCCTTTAATGATTGTTCTTAAAACGATGCTGTCTAGTGCTATACATTAGAGCCTTTTCATACTGCAGTAGTCGCTTGAAGTAGTACGGTTTCCTCTTCTGACAAATTAGTATGGATGATCCTTTCAGTGCTGAACTCTTTTTGCACACATTTGATCAGTGATCGAAGAGTCATTTCCTCTTTTATATTATGCCTAGTCAGCTCCAAGAACTATGTCGATCTATTTCTTGTGCTATTGTCAACGTACTTTTTTTATAGTAATGTAAATCCTTGGTGCCTTATTTCCTGGATACTGTTTAATTGATTATATCATAATCGTTAAATAATATAATCAATTATGCTCTGGCTTCAGTGGGATACCTGATCTTTTGCCCCTTGTACTGCAGTGCATCATTGCAAAGGAGAACAATTTCAAGCAGCCTGGAGAGAGATACCGATCCTGGGCTCCTGACAGGTTGTTGCTCCCCGGTTATATAGCTAGTTGATGTTCCTTAGATAGTACTGGACTAATCTATATCTCCTTTGCAGGCAAGAACGTTTCATCTGCCGAATGGTTGATGCTTTGTCTGACCCCAGGGTCACCCATGAAATCCGCAGCATCTGGCTCTCGTACTGGTCACAGGTCTGTTTGGCATTCACTCCTTTGCTTATTCTTTTGTACATCATTAACATGGTTTTTTTGGCCCCTTGGAAGAATCATGAACGGTAGTGTGTACATGTGGTAATTTTATGATGTTTCCTCTGTGCAAGAGTCTTCGGACGTAAATTGGTTAATTGATGATGATTTCTTGCTGATTATTATTGCTTTTGTGGTTGCAGTGCGACAGATCTCTGGGTCAGAAGCTGGCAACTCGTCTCAACGTCAAACCAAGCATGTAATGCAGCTGGTTGTTGTCGAAGCAGTTGGTCTTAAAGTGAAGTGTGCTTGTCTATAGGACAATATCAGAGTGCTTGTGACGAACCACCGTTGCTAATTTTAAGGCTATGAAAGTCTTTATAGAGTTCGGTTATCAGTACTCTGGATAAAATAATGTGATTACATTATGCATTTGCTATGCATGTTAAAGTATTTTTGATGACCGTCTACGTCTATGTTTTAACAAGCTGCCATGGGATCATAGCTTATTGTGCTATATCAGCAACCCCTCCGGGCCTGATATCTGCCCTAATTAGGAGAAAAAGAGAAACTCTTTAAGTTTGGTATGTGATATCATCATATAAGCTCATCTTGTTGTGACTGTTCTATGGTTGGCACATGGTTTATGCCCAAGATGAGAAGACTGAAGGGTATGGGCCACTTCTTCTACTTTGGTTTCTATTTCGTTTTATTTTCTTGTATTTCATCTATGCACACATTTACTCAAGGGTGCCTTGTAACAGTTGCAGAGCAAAAATCTGATTCACAACTTATACTTATACTCACAATAGCAGGCCTGGTAATTTGCTGTTCTTGCTCTATTGACAAATTTCGTGTCTTTTTAGATGCCTTTGTTTGCAATTTGCCAACAAAGAGCTTTCTCAAGTTGAAGTTGTTTCTTGGTGAACTCGTTCTTCTGGTCTTAGAAGAGCATCATCAGTGGCTTTCTTATCTCTATCTTTATTTTGATGTGATTTCATGTCATTTTACGAAATAGAGAATCGGTTTTTGTTTTATTCATCTCCCAATAATGATGAAAGTTTTAAGACTTAGGGGATGTTTGGTTGTAGTGGAAATACTGGTGGAATGGTGGAATGGAAATGTTTTCACCATTCCACCCAGTTTCCTTATGCTTGGTTGGGGTGGGAAACGATGGAAACATTTTCACCATTCCACCCAAAAGTCCACATTCCATCCAAATGTTTTCACCGAAATTATTGGTGGAAACATGAAAACCGGGTGGAATGGGGACTTAAGATGGTTCCCATTCCACCATCTATTTCCTCCCCAGCCCGACACTCTCCCGTTCTCCCACGATGCTCTCCTATCTCGCCTAGGGTTTGCTCTTTCTCCCGGTGGGTGGCTGCTCTCTTTCTCCCGCCGCCTTGGTTGCTCTCTCTCCATCCTCTCCCCTACGGCCCGCATCTCCCGGCTCTCCCTCCTCGACGGTTCGAGGGCTTGAGAGTTTGGTTGCTCTCCTCTCCCGCCTAGGGTTTGCTCGTGGTGGCCGGTGGGTGGCTGCTCTCTTTCTCCCGGCTAGGCCTTGGTTGCTCTCTCCATCCTCTCCCCTACGGCCCGCATCTCCCGGCTCTCCCTCCTCTCCTCGACGGCGCGAGGGCTTGAGGGTTTGGTTGCTCTCCTCTCCCGCCTAGGGTTTGCTTGTGGTGGCCGGTGGGTGGCTGCTCTCTTTCTCCCGCCTAGACCTTGGTTGCTCTCTCTCTATCCTCTCCCCTACGACCCGCAGCTCCCGGCTCTCCCTCCCCTCCTCGACGGCGCGAAGGCTTGAGGGTTTGGTTGCTTTGTCCGGTATGTTTGCGAAGACGCTTCTGATCTCTTATTTGCCTCTGATCCCCCATGATGTATTGCCTCTGAGCCTTATTCCTGAGCCCTATTCGATTTGGGTGTTGTTGCTCTTCTTGGATTTCATTCGGTTTGCTTTTTTTGTAATGTTCTAAGTTGCCTATTGTTTCTGAGCCCTATGATGATGCCTTTGTGGTTGCTCTACCTATATCTGAGCCCTATTCGATTTGGGTGTCGTTACTCTTCTTGGATTTCATTCGGTTTGCTTTTTTTGTGTTGTTCTAACTTGGATATAGTTTCTGAGCCCTATGCTGCTGGCTTTGTTGTTGCTCTACCTATATCTGAGCCCTATTCGATTTGGGTGTTGTTGCTGTTCTTGGATTTCATTCGGTTTGCTTTTTTTGTGATGTTCTAAGTTGCCTATTGTTTCCGAGCCCTATGCTGCTGGCTTTGTTGTTGCTCTACCTATATCTGAGCCCTATTCGATTTGGGTGTTGTTGCTCTTCTTGGATTTCATTTGGTTTGCTTTTTTTGTGTTGTTCTAACTTGGCTATAGTTTCTGAGCCCTATGCTGCTGGCTTTGTTGTTGCTCTACCTATATCTGAGCCCTATTCGATTTGGGTGTTGTTGCTCTTCTTGGATTTCATTCGGTTTGTTTTTTTTGTGATGTTCTAAGTTGCCTATTGTTTCCGAGCCCTATGCTACTGGCTTTGTTGTTGCTCTACCTATATCTGAGCCCTATTCGATTTGGGTGTTGTTGCTGTTCTTGGATTTCATTCGGTTTGCTTTTTTTTGTGATGTTCTAAGTTGCCTATTGTTTCTGAGCCCTATGCTGCTGGCTTTGTTGTTGCTCTACCTATATCTGAGCCCTATTCGATTTGAGTGTTGTTTCTGTTCTTGGATTTCATTTGGTTTGCTTTTTTTGTGATGTTCTAAGTTGCCTATTGTTTCTGAGCCCTATGCTGATGCCTTTGTGGCTGCTCTACCTATATCTGAGTCCTATTCGTTTCGGGTGTTGTTGCTGTTCTTGGATTTCATTCGGTTTGCTTTTTTTGTGAACAATATGTTGTTCTAAGATGCCTATTGTTTCTGAGCCCTATGCTGATGCCTTATTAAATTTAGCTTGTTAATTGTGTGCTTTTATGGATTTGCTAAACAGGGTGTCATGTGATTGCTTCCTTTAGTTTCTGAGCCCTATTTCTGTTTATGAATTTGCTAAACATGGTGTCATGTGATTGCTACGTTTAGTTTCTGAGCCATATTAAATTTAGCTTGGTTAATTGTTTCTGAGCCATATTAAATTTAGCTTGTTAAATTTAGTTTCGTTGTCAATGCTGGTTGGTAGCTTTCAGTTTGTTGATCATGTTTAGGAACTCAATTATCCCTCGTCCCTGCTAGCTTTCAGTTTTGATGTCAATGTTGCTTTGATGATGTTTTTTCTAATCTATGTGGGGCTGGCTATTAATTTGTTGATTAATTGTTTCTAATTTGCTATATGATATTTTTTGTCCTAAGCCCAACTTATGTATGTTCCAATTATTTGTCCGTGCTTGTTTAACGTAGATGGATGATCAAGCACTAATGACAATGTTGCAACATGTTGCATTGGTTGTCATTATTGTTTGTGTACACAAACGATTAGGGTATCATTCGTCGAGTCCCGAATTCCCGCATCAAGTTAGAATCGACGGTAGGCGGTCACATTTGGAGAGGGTTACAAGAATGGGACGCGATTATTGTGTCTCATATATAAGAATGGACTTAGATGTGCTAGGCGACTTAGCACATATAATGAGGACGAATCGATGGTTGGATGAATCCGACAACATGTCGATCGAGGAACAGATGTGCATATTTTTGCACATAGTCGGGCACAACACCAAGAATCGCGTCATGCGAGCTGAATTCGATTTATCGGATGAGACGATAAGTCGTTACTTCAACCGTGTGTTGAATGCAATCTGTCGGCTCCGCGAGCAATATATGCGTCAACCCGGGTCGGCAACACATCCAAAAATAGCCGAGAACCCTAACTATCGTCACTTCCAGGTATTATATTGTTGCCAACCACCACACATAATACATTGTATCGTTATGATCATTTTGTCTTTTTTTCGTAGAACTGTATTGGCCTAATCGACGGTACACACATAGATGCAACGGCCCCACCGGAACTAGCGCTTAGATTTCGTGGTCGCAAAGGGATCACACAAAATGTTTTGGCAGCTGTCACCCCGGACATGCGATTCACCTATGTACTAGCCGGTTGGGAAGGGTCCGCCAATGACTATACAGTTCTTAAAGATACTCTTCAGCGTCCTCCACCGTACAGATTGAAAACAATAGAAGGTATCAGATTAACCAACTATACGTTCCTACTATATCAATATCATGTACCAAGTAGTCCTCATTATCCTATCTTCAATTATAGGCAAATACTACCTTGTCGACGCCGGCTATTCTACCAGCCCTGGATTTATCGCACCTTACAGAGGTGTACGATACCATGTCAAGGAGTATAGTAACCGCCCACCCTTGAATTGCAAAGAGTTATTCAATCTTCGACATTCTTCCCTTCGCTCCGACATCGAGAGAACTTTTGGGCTCTTGAAGAACTACTTCAAAATCTTAGCGTCCCATCCTTTCTTCCCATTGAAGACACAGGTGAAATTAGTCCACGCATGTTGCATTCTTCATAATTTCATCATCGATAGGACACCAAATGATAGTGTTGCACGTGAACCACTTCCTGCTGGCGATGAAAATGATGATGATGCCTCGCCCATGCCACGTAGTCAAACAACACGTCAACAACGTCAAGACCAAGCTTCGTGGCTCAATCTCCGAGATGAAATTGCAAATCTGATGTAGGAAGATTATAACCATCCACCAATGATGGAATGATTTTTAGTTATGTTTGTATGAGCACTATTATGCTTTTGCTTGTTTGTATGAGTACTACTATGTGTTTTCGTGTTAGACATGAGTACTATTATTATTATGCTTTCAGTCATCAATTTGTTGTTCGTTAAATGTTTGTTTTCCTTACATGTGCTTAGTACGGTATGGAAATGGAACAAAATCCTACTCAACAAGGTAGCAGTGACAAAGTGGGTTATAAGAAATGGACTTTGCCTATGCAAAAGGCCTTGCTAGAATACATGACCGACGTGGCAAGACTTAAATGCAGTACAGACAAGGGGTTCAAAAAGTCTCAGCTCCATGGCGCTGCTGTGCACGTGAATTCAATATTCGGAACACATTTCGACCATAGAAAAGTGAAAGAGAAAATGAACTACATTAGAAAGAAGTATAAGCTCGCGAAGCTATTTCTTCCGCTCAGCGGAGCAGGGTGGAGTGCTGAAACAAATATGATTACTGTCCCCCCAGGCGTCGCCGATCATATTATTGCGGTAATCGTTAAACCAAGCTAGCTGATTTTTCCCCATGCGTAAGCATTCTATGAAACGTCCTTGACTAATTGTTGCAATTGCAGACTAATCCTGAAGCGAAGCAAATCTTGAACACTCAAATCCATCACCTTGACCTTATGATAATTTGTTGTGGGGATGAATCGGCTACTGGGAGTCATGCTACAAGTACGTTTGATGAACAGAACGTTGAAGAAGATAAGCACGTCGACCTCGATGATGATTCTCAAGTACCACTAGGGGGCGTTACGCAAGAGGGGGAGGGTGTGCATGAGCCACCACCCATGACCCCTCATAGTACGCCTTTGAGCACACAACCATCTGATAATTTGCCTAGGTCGGCACAACAACCACCATGTAAGAGGCATAGGGAAAATAGGGACGATGCCCTCGTGTCAGTTGTGAGGGAGCTGAAAGACGTGGTGTCTAGTATGGCGGCTACATTGGCAGCCAATACGACGACCATGGAGGCTAAACTCTCTGCTGCTGTCATGGGAGTGCCGGGGTTCCCCAAGGAAGAACTTGATAGAGCGTACGAATATCTCCTGATGAATGAGGTATTGGGTCGCGCTTTCATTGGAAGAGATGAGGAAATACGGGCGGCATGGCTTGTGCGTTGGTTCGCTGCGAACCCGTAGGATACCTTATAGTACTTGAACTATTTTGTCTGAATTTTAACTATTTTGAATATGCGTATTGAACATCAACTAAATTTTGGGAGTTTTGACATGCTTCGGTTGATGTAAGCTTAACTTATTTCAGGATTTTGAACCATGAAATATTATGTTGTCTATGCTGGCCGTCAGCCTGGGGTCTATACTTCTTGGCCTCAATGTTTCGCACAGGTCAACAAATTCAAGGGTGCGTGATAAGACGTGAATAGTGCATAAATCACCATTTTAACTTAGCCTTGTTAGTCTCCGAGCAAGGCCTTACTGACGATTATTACCCTATGGCAGGTACAAGAGCTCTCAATGAGGATTGGATCAAGTTCCGAGCTTAAACGATGTCATTCGGGCCAGTTTTTATGAAGAAGATCGATCCTTTATTGAAGAAGGATCGATCCTTTGAAGTACATTAAGAAGAAAGCCAATCAGGACAACAAGGATCGATCCTATGTCATGAGAGGATCGATCACTTTTGCGCATTTTTCAGTGACAGAGCGCAAATTCTAGAGGATCGATCTCCACCTACTGAAAGATCGATCTTCATCGGGGCGCAGCCATAACGCAAGAGCAAAGATCGATCCTTTCCTATGGGAGGATCGATCCTCCACGGGACCAGCGATCACACGAAGAGGAAGATCGATCCTCTACCTTACAAGGATCGATCCTTTTGTGCTAGCCGAGCAAAATCAATGGTCCAGATCTAATCCGAGTGGGGGAGGCTTGCTTACTATAAATAGACCCCTTATGGGGGATTTTAGGGATCTTCTCTTAGTCCTTTCTCCAGCCCTTCTAGTTTTCTTACCCAATTGAGAGGAGGACTTCTTGGAGGAAATCCATGGGAGGAGAGCTTCATCAACCTCCATCCATGGATCAATCCAAGATGAGTAGCTAACTTCCTTTCTCTTGGGATTTTCATGTAGTTGTAGGATTCTTTTGTAGTTTTCTTAGGATTTTTTATGTGTAATCTTTAGGGATGATCTATTGTATAGATTTGAGCATGATTTTTTTTATCTTTGTCCATGGATCTTATATGTTGAATGGATGAATGCTTTTCTTTGGTATGAGCTAGAACTTGTGCATGATAGGTGTTTGTTATTATGCCCCAATGAGTTGGATGTGCTAGAAACACATCCAATTACATTGGGATGTTGAGTAGCCCTAGATTGGAGATTAGGGATGCTAGAACCATCCCTATCTCTCTAATTAGAGGATCCATTCTATCTTTCTCTTGCATTGGATTCGAGGTGCTAGAACCATCTCGATCCAATGCCCGATTCCATACAATACCTTTACCTTGCGATGAATCGATCTTAATCGAAGGTTCGTTAGCGACGATAGAAGCTAATCACTCATTTGTCGACTTTGTGAATTTGATTCTTTTCGACGGATGATTCTAACCCGACTTCCGTTGAGCGATAAGTGAGGCTAACCACCCGCTTGTCGACTTCTTGATTTCGATCGTCCCAATTGGATTACACACCTCAATTCCTTAGGAGGCTATATTAGATCCTACAATGAAATGGAGATCCCAAGACCTCTCTATATTAGTTATACTTCTCTTCACTTAGTTAATTACTTTAATAGTCATTAATCCAAAACCCAAATCATTTTAGCTAGTTGTTTGGAGTTATCTATCGAGTACGTTAGTCAATTCTCATTTCCCTGCGGATCGACCCGGACTCCCGCTAACTACGTAGTAGTTAGTTAGGATTCGGTATAAATTGTAATCTTGACGCCCTAGTCACTTTTAACGACGAGTGGTTTGGGCGTGTCAGTGCGTGTTATGAATCCTTCAAGAATAACGCCTTGGCATATGAGGCCTACGACCGACACTTTAATGGTCATAAAGTGTGTTATGAAGCAACCAAGAATACGACTAAGGACTATGAGGCCCATGCCTTCGGAGTTAAATGCCCCAAAGTTACCAGAAATGGTAACGTATGGTACTATGCTGGATTTGCACTTTCAGCTTTGCTGCTCACTATGTTTCTGATTACCCTACTGTTGCACTTCACAAGTTGATTAAGTTTGGTTTTAAATCCAAACATTTAATGGGTTGGTATGTAGGGCTAAACAAGTACAATTCATATGTTTGAAGCATGTCTTGTTGTTACAATTAACTTGCTATGTATTTGCTATGATTGGGTAATGATGGTTTGCTACATGTTGGCTTTATCTACGTCGGTTTGTTAAAGGGCAATGATGATGGCTTGCTATGTATTTGCTATGATTGGGTAATGATGGTTTGCTACATGTTGGTTTTATCTATGTTGGTTGCCCCTGAGTTTGGCTGCCCTCTTGTAGGCAACCCTCTTGCTGGGTACCCTTTTGTAGGCAATGATGATGACATGTTTATATTGTTTTTTTGTAATCTGTGGCGATGATGATGTTGGTTTTATCTATTTCGGTTTGTTGAGGGGCAATGATGATGACATGTTTATATTGTTTTTTTGAAATCTTTGGCGATGATGATGTTGGTTTTATCTATGTTGGTTGCCCCTGAGTTTGGCTGCCCTCTTGCAGGCAACCCTCTTGCTGGCTGCCCTTTTGTAGGCAATGATGATGACATGTTTATATTGTTTTTTTGAAATCTTTGGCGATGATGATGTTAGTTTTATCTACGTCGGTTTGTTGAAGGGCAATGATGATGGCTTGCTATATATTTGCTATGATTGGGTAATGATGATTTATCTATGTCGGTTGTCCTTGAGTTTGGCTGCCCTCTTGTAGGCAACCCTCTTGCTGGCTGCCCTCTCGTAGGCAACCCTCTTGTTTTATCTATATCGGTTTGTTGAGGGGCAATGATGATGACATGATTATATTATTTTTTTTATAAACTTTAGCGATGATGATGTTGAGCCGTGTTTGTTTCGTACTGATTTCGTTGCTCGAGAGATGAGGAACAAGGGAAGTGATGAGGCACGACCTATGATGAAATTAGCTGCGGCTATGGAGTTTGGCTGCCCTCTCATAGGCAACCCTCTTCTGTTCTGAGGCTATGTTGGCTTTGATTTTTTCGTACTCTTTGGAACCTATGGTTTCGTATTGATTTTGTTGCACGGGAGATGAGGCACAAGGGAAGTGATGAGGCACGGCCTATGATGATATTTAGCTGAGGCTATTGTTATCCAATTCGATATATTGAGTCCAGATTGAAGCAAGTGAGGAGAACAAAGCTGAAGACCTTGTAATTTGAAAGTTCAAAAATTTATTGTATCTTTGTTTTTAAATTTGTACTTGTAAAATGATACAATTTGGGTTGTTAATGTTGTTATAAAAGTTGGTGTATTCCTTAAATTTGTACAGGGTCCACAACTTATAAATACAAAGGAAATGTTGTCCAATTTTTTTTTTTTTTGCAAAAAAATAACTCAGTTTAAAAATTTAAAATATAGCACTTGGAGTCTCAATTTGCCAACAGCCAAATTCTTACAATTTCAATCTATCAATCAAAAAGCATCTTAAACATTAAAAACCACCATAAGTAAAAATTAATCTACGGAATAAAAAATAGACGGCGAGGTCGGATGGTTTCTTCGCGATAAGCTCGTATCTCGCGAATAAGGAAGAGTCAGCGTCGGAGATCGTCAGCCACAGTCGGAGCTAAAATGTGTTCATCAAAACACGATGGTGGCTCCATCACTAAGGATTCTGGACGGCGGCATCGACGCAGTATCTGGTTCGTATTAGCACGTTGGCGGAGGAGGAGACGATGTCGGATGGCCTCTTCTTCTAGGGCAAGACGACAATCTTCTTCTTCCTCTTCTAAGCCAATGAGTGCCTCTTCATCTAGCTGCCTTACCATCTGTAAGAAAAATAAGAAAGATATGAGAGGGGAGGGGAAGGGTTGATGCAGACACATGAAGTAATGAAGGGTGCTATAATTTATAAAGGTTTGGAGCTCATGTGAAAATGACCATAATGCCCTTAAAACTAGCCGTTTTATAGCTGTTGATATGGACGATTTCGTCATTTCAAAAAAATGACCATAATGCCCTTAAACCTAGCCGTTTTATAGCTGTTGAGATGGACGATTTCGTCATTTCAAAAAAATATTGCTGTTGCTATTTAAGTCACCACTTTTCATCAAAAAATCCACCATCCTTTCCACTGCAACCAAACAGAATTAATTGATTCCCACCCACTTTCCACCATCATTTCCACTGCAACCAAACAGATGGAAACAGTTTCCATCCTGCTTTTCCACCCTCATTCCACAACAACCAAACAGACTTAAAACCCACAATTTTCCATTCCACCAGCTTTCCATTCCTCCAGGTTTCCTCTCCACTTTCCATTCCACCAACCCTCTTTGCAACCAAACACCCCCTTAAACATGTTTGGTGAATAGAAAATGTGTTTTCATTCTCAATAGATTCTCTATCATATTCTCTATCTCTAAATTTAAAGACTATGATTATAAAACATCATCTAGCATATTCCCCTATCCCTAAACTTTCCAAACTTGTTCTCCATCTTATTTTATCACTTACATAAATGGAAGTTATATATGATCACTGTCAACTTATGTGTAAACTAGTGTGAGTCGGTGTCACATGACATGTTTTAATTATGTTCTTTACTTATTCACCCTTGGACCTTGGATCTAAAGAACCTCTATTGCTGAATCGAATTTTGTTCTCCCACCACGGTGCTTAATAAGATCGATTGCCATAATTGGGCAATAAGTATATGTCAAATATCCACCTTAACCTAATGCACTTGGCTAAATGCTTTTTCTTGGATCTTATTTTGACCCGCACAAGGTGAATGATAAGAATCCTAGTTTATAACTTTATGCTAATTATAATAATCAACATCCTCAACACAAGAAAAACTTTTGTATGTTGGTATATATGTTCATATTAGTATCAAACTCCGAGCACATGTTACCAAATCAATAAATTGAACCATATAAGATAGTTAATTAAGTTAATAAAATAAAAAGAATGAATCACCTCTTGAAATTATAAAATCGTGTAAATTATTGTTCCGGGGTTTTGATAAGGCTCGCACTTGGTCCGAGTTAACAGGCTCGAAAAATAATAAATAAATAAATAGGACTTCGCGTTGGTCGAACTTGACTTAAGAATCCAAGATATGTTCATAAGAAGCTTTTCTCCTGCTCTTTTTAATTATAAGTCCAATATAGCTAATCTATTATATAAGATTCAGTGCATCATATTACATCAGGTAGTTGGGAGAGTGATGATGATTAATGAGAGGTTGATGGTTACTCATGTCAAGTGACACATGGGGTTAGAATGTTAGGTAAAGCATTCTCATGCTTCCTCCCAGGCAGTTCCAATAAGATTTTAATTTATAAGCTCCGTGAGCGAGGAATATTTGTCTATGTGGACATGTCAAAGGTCACATTTTTAGATTAAAAGAGATTATAAAGAGCTCACCCAATGGCTCTTTGTAAATTCTAATGACTAAATTTATCTAAAATTATTAGATTTACATACAAGCTAGGCGCCGTCGGGGCAGGTTGAGTAAGTCTAGTTTAAATTCTAATGATTAAATTTATCCGTGCATCGAGACCTTGTGGGGCAGTCGGACAAGCTAACAGAGCTTGCGAGAGCTCGTGGGTGGTCTAAACACTGGGTTTTTGCTCAAAAATCTGAGGTGCCTCGAGACTTTCCTTTCTAGTCGTTGGTCAGTTGTTTTTATTTTTCCTTTGTAATCCTTACCTAGCCTTTTGGCTCAACTAATAATAATAATAATAAACTAATTTAAAAATAGTTGTTTTTATTTTTCTTTTGTAACCCTTACCTAGCCTTTTGGCTCAACTAATAATAATAATAATAAACTAATTTAAAAATACAAACCGCGCGCGCGATCAACTTGTTTAACAATATTGTTTCGTCTTTCCTGCCCCATGCGGGACGAGTCAAGCGGCTTAACAACACCAACACCAACACCACCATCCGTACATCGCCATAGTCCAGGACGCAATAAGCTACAGTTTTAGAGCTGCTTGTGATATGCACAAAAAATCACGCAGGCCAACAGCTCTAGATCGTTATGTTTTGGATAACCGTTGGAAATTAGAAATTTTGATCCTTTTAATTATTAAGCCTAGCGTAATTTACTTCTTGATTGTGTCACTCATGAATATACTAAAATCATATAGTTGTTTAATCAGCCTATTTCGCTACTGTACTTTTGAGTCACTATATATTATAATATGGAATTACCATAGAAAATGTGACTAATAAATGGGTGAAGACTCTGGCGGGGTATGGCTTGTGGCTACTTTGGAAGGATAGAAACGCAGTTTTATGGCGCGATGAAGGTGTCCCAGCGGAGTCACTTATATGGCGAACTAGGAGGTTAGCAGAGGAATTTTGGCGTGGGAAGGGGTGGAGCAGTGACCCTGGCTATGTAGTTCATCAGAGAAGAGAGGTCGGTTGTGCAGTGTTACAAACTGATGGCTCTTGGGTGCATGGATCTACAGAGGCTGGCATTGGCGTTGTCGGCTGGAGCAGTGATGGGACTCCGGAGTGGACAATTATGCGGAAAGTGCTAGCTAATAGCAGTGACGAAGCTGAGTTAATGGCGATCTGAAAAGGGTTGGAGCAAGCAGTGGGGAGAGGTCTTGGTAGGGTGATGGTGGAGTCTGATTCATGAAATGCAGTCAACTACCTGAATGGAAGAGAGGTATGAGACGTGGAGCTACAACCGATTCTCCGGAAAATTTGGAGCTTGAGTGCGAATATGGGGGGGGGGGGCTATCTTTGTGCATATCCCCCGTACCTCTAATGATATTGCTGATGATCTTGCTCGTAGGGCGCGTATGGGAGCTGCTGATGAGCAGATAATGAGTGTAATGTAACTGTGTGGTAAGCGTATGATGTAATGCCTAGCCAATTTTGGCTCACCTAAGCAAAAAAAAAAAAAAAATTACCATAGAAAATTTATTGCGTGGAAATTTTGAATCACTATATATTATAAAGAATTGTTATAGAAAGTTTATGGCGTGGAAAAACAAGCATGACTTGTGACGTGGATGTAAGCATTGGCTTGTTAATTTATAGAAGTCAATATATATGTCACTTGTCGCCCTGGCCAGAGTAAGATGCTCAAATAATGAATTTTTAAAAAAAAATGCATTGGGTGTGAAACCAAAATATTTAAGCACTGCAATCTCACAATCAATCGATTTAAAAAGAATCTTTTAAGTACATAAGATGACTTCCTAAAACAATCCAAAACGTATGGCTTGTTGTAGTGAATCCCTGGAAAAATACAGAATACTAAAAGGCTTTCATAATCAAGACTTGTACTTGTCCCATGGGCTGGCTATGACAGCACAAGGAAATTATCAAGCAATCAATCAATCTAAACACCCTCAGATGACTCACCCTTTTAGAAACTAAGCCTTAATTTTCCATTACAAATTTCAATTACGTCAGAACAGAAGAATGCATACTAAAACATCATCATACACTTGAGTTGCTTCAATTTTTTATGGTCAGTTCTTTGTTCCGTGATACACTTGTGTTCCTTTGGTTATTGACATTCCTCCATGTTGGTAGTTGGCAAATGAGTTGCAGACTGAGTCACGTCTCAGCATCTCTTAGACTTTGATTAATAAGTGTGATCATGCAAGTAAAGTGATATCGGTCCATTGAAGCACATCAAATCAGGATCTACTTGATTAAAAAAGTGGCTTTGAGTGATAAAAGTGTCTTAGGATGAGGTCATACTTACTTAGACAGATCAGATGTGAATCATGGTTTTGTATCTTGAAGGCCATCTGACTTTTATAATGTAGAATCCATGTGGAGTCAACTGCCTTCCACATCTCCATGCCTCCTAACTTTGTTTGAGAAGATAAATAATGTACTCACGGGGTCTATATATAATTGAAAGGTTCGGTGTCATAAGATAGTTTATCGGAACAACTTTTTAGACTGTTTGGTGTGAAGATAGCTTAGTCTGAATTAATGAGATTAAGGGAATTTAAGGATAGGAAAAGTGAAATTAACTAATAGCGATAGGAAAAAGTGCGGGGGATAAGAACCCCATACTAAACGGGGGCTTTAAGTTTCAATGAGTCTGAGTGCTAACCAACTTTACATACATCATGGAACTTGAAATACCATCATCTGATTTAACATGGTTCTTCACAAGTGTAGTACCCATTCTTATGTGCCTAAGCGACAGATGCGCACCTTAGTGCTAAAGACTTGTGATATTGATGAATGTGAAAATCACGAGTTTGAACCACAGCTGCTAAGGTTTACTCAAGAAAATGTTTTTTCGCCATCTATAGTGCAACTTACGGCGTTGAAGTGAGCTTGCCTTGCATCGCGAAGACGGATATAATCTGTAAGTTTATAGTGCATTTGCACCCTTAAGCCCATACATTCGGGTCAACTAATGAAAAAGGATAAAGTTTTGTACACATGATCTAGATCAATCAATGAGTACATCATTATCGATTTGATCATTAGTACATTCAATCGGTAGTGGGATATCGATTGATTGATCTATTTCATTGGTATTGTTCTATCGATTTGAACGCATGTGCATATGCTCTGGCCATGTACACAAATCAGCGTCTAATGAAAAAAAATATATATTTCTATAGTTTTGCTGATTAGATTGCCATCAAAGGTGTGTATATCAGAATTATTGTATTGTTGCATCAATTGATTAGTTCAAATGATGACATTTAGTAAGGGCATGTTTGGCCAAGGGGCGCATCCGGAATCTGCCCCGCGGATTCCAAAAACGGTGTCTGCTCGGTCTGCTGAAAATGGGATCCGCCTTTGGGCGGATCCATTTTCTGGGATCCGACGTCGATCCAAACACACGGATCCCACGCATCCCCTCATCCCTTGGATCCCAGCGGATCCAAGGCTGCCAAATAAGTGATGGTTCCTCTCATATTCTGTGGCCTCGATTGATTCTTGGATAAAAAAAAGTACGCGTAGTGAATAACTTGTGAGGTTATGTACGCGTGTGCGCCATTTTTTGTGATTGAAAATCAGGTTTAAGATTGAAAATCATAAAAGAAAGTGTAATAATTGGTGGATTAACCCAGATTATGCACTATCATATATAGTGTTCTAATCTGATAAGAAAATCTTGATAAACTGCACGGGTGTTTGACCAAATTTATCTGAGATAGTTATCATGGGTGATTTTTTTTTATTTTACTGCATAGATAGGGTTTATGTATACACAAGACCTCAATTTTTTTTTATTTTTTTCTACAATAAGATTTACACAGTGATATTCTAGGAAAAAAGAGAGGAAAAGAATCTCCAAACCTTGGAACAATTGTACCACCATGCAACAGGATCTTTCCATATGATCAAGTCAACTCATGTACTGACTTTTCTTTTCCAGTACATGAACTGAACCAGGACAATAGCTTCTTGGATCGCAATTGGGGGTACATAGGGAAGGACATGTGCAATCGATATGCATCTATCGATCGAGTCATTTAATCCATTGGTAGTGTTCTATCAATGGATTAGATCAATCAATTCATAGAACACTACCGATGCATTAGATCAACCAATCAGTAGATGTAATGTATCAATCATCTAATCGGTAGACGTTTATCTATTGAATCACTTAATCCACTACCGATGGATTAAATGATTCAATAAATAGACGTCTATCGATTGAAAGGATGTATAGCGTATATGAGGTATATAATGTACGGAAATCTTTACCGTAGCTTCTTACGTAACTCGTAACTTCTACTCTTAGAGCATCTCCAACCGGGCTGCAAAACATTTTTGCAGCCCGTTACCACTCCAACAGGGCGGTAATTTGGACTGCATTTATGCAGCTCCTCCCCCAAGGCTGCATATATACAACCAGTGAGAATGAGCTGCATTTTTATTTTATTATTTTAATAATTTCCATATTACCCATTCATATTCTTCTCATCTAATTCTAAATTACTAATATATCCTATAACTAAAGTACCTTAACTACAATAATTAGCGTAACTTTAAAATTACTGATTTATTTAGAATAAATAATACTTCAATGGAAAACTCTTGTCGATCCCTACAAAACAAGACTAATATTGAATACTTTTTAATTATTATTTATCTATTTGTAAATAAATTATTTTTTGACTGGTTTTTTTTTTATCATTGGGTTTTTAAATTATACATCAGTACGTGGGTTTTTCATTAAATTAATTCTAATTCTAATTATATTATCTAAAGGTATTTATGCAGAATACTAAAATGTAAATGAATATTCCACACTAAATATTGAGAATTTCAATTTAATATGCATTAAGACGTGAAAAACATTGAATTTAGATAAAAACATTACATCTCTTCATTGCCATGTCGTTCCCACAAATGTTCAAGCAGTGCATTTCGAAGTACAAAATGTGCTTCTTTGTCCTTGATCTTTTTATGTCTATTAAGAAACTGACGAAATCGTTTGGATTCACTTGCCTCCATCTCATCAACATGCTGAGTACGTGGTGGAGTAGAAATGACAGCACTTTAATTTTCATCTCGTTCATCTTCGATAATCATATTATGCATTATAACACAAGCAGTTATGATATCATGTAACACACGTTTATCCCAGAAACGTGTTGGGCCCTTAACAATGGCAAATCTTGATTGAAGAACTCCAAATGCCCGCTCTACATCTTTCCGGCATGCTTCTTGCATCATTGCGAAATATTGTTTCTTTTTCTCTTGTGGCTGAGAAGTGGGTAGATACAAGTGTCGAGTCTACTATTGCTTCGAAATCACCAAATATTCGTTTATCGGAAGATTTTGATTCTAACTCTTCCACTCGTCGAAAATTTATAGACTTAAATACAGACGACGATGTAATTTACCCTGCCACTGCTGATGAACAATCGTCGATCTCTGATCCAAATAGTCGACCTACCGGAAGGAAGAAAGAAAAGGCAAAGAGGAGACAAGTAAATGGTAGAAATTATGATGTTGTAGCCATAACTCAAGAAAATGAAGAAATCTTGAAGATTTTAAAAAGAGGATAAGAACAACGAGAAAATGACAGATCATCTATGCATCAACTTATGATGTTGAAGGCTGAAAATGATAGGAAAAAGTTAGAACTTTGGAGTGCTCAACAAGATAACGAAATCATGTTAATAAATTTGGATAGTATCAATGATACTTCGGAACGTGAATATTTTCGGCAGAAAAAACAAGTAATTTTGAATAGAACCATAAGACAACCACAATGTGGAGGATTTTCAGCAATCGGAGGAGTTGAGTACGGAGGAAGTCAACACAGAGGTACTGACTACGAAGGTGGTTTGTACGGAGGAGACCATCATGGAGGAGATCATTATGGAGAAGGCCAGTACGGGGGAAGCCAATACGGAGGAAGCCAGTACGGAGGAAGCCAATACGAGGGAGCTGAGTATGGAGGAGGTCAGCATGGAGGAAGTGTACGCGGGAGTGGCAGTGAATTCGGCGATGATCTACCAGAATATTAGTATTTTTTTATTTTCTGCACTCTTTTTATTATTAATTGCTGAAATGTAATGTTTTCTGTATTTTAGTTAATTATGTAATTTTTTTTTCTGTATTTTAGTTAATTTTATAATGTTTTCTATATTATAATTAATTATATAATATTTTCTATATTTTATACCCTCTTTTTTATTATTAATTGTCTTAAGTATAATATTGTTATTAAAGAAATCTTTTTTTAGAGGGAGAACCAAATATAGAGTGCATCTAACTGCATTCTCCAAATATAGAGCCAAAAGTAGGTTTGTCTGGAGTTGCTCTTATTAGTGATGCATCTTCGCAGGGATTCCCACCAAGAATCTCCAACCTGCATATCCCCCTCTTGGGCCAAGACAGAGCAACCCAGACCCAGCAGCATCATTGTCTGCGTGACACGTCAACACCAACCTCTTCTACTCCCACCCTTGCCCTCCACCCCTCCAAAGCCTTGAGCCATGGAAGAGGGTTTTGAGGAGATTTTCACCAGTAGTGGGGCCCTCAAGAGTGGAAAAAAAGATTCGACAATCATCAAGCTAGAAGAAGAATAAATATCCTCTCCCTTTTTGGAGCAGCTGAAATGCCTGAGGCAAGGCACCTTTGTGGGCAGGAGCACATCTGCAAGACTGCAACAGCTACTCTCATAGTTTTTGTCTCAATTATTTGATCCTGCTAAATATATTCCTTCTTCTTGTGGCAGCCATCGATGCAGTGAGAGAGAGAGAGAGAGAGAGAGAGAGAGAGAGTGAGCCTTTTGATTCCCTTATGTTTCTTTTTAGCAAGTGGGATTTGTTTGTAGTTGTGGGACCTTATTGTTTTCTTTGATTCAGATGCGTGTTTGTGGGCCTGTTGAATAAATTTTTTCACTTTGGTTTTCCTCTTGATTTTTGCTTTATAATTTGTTCTAGTGTCTTTGCAAGTTTGACTGCATCAAAAGGAAGTATTATGCCATTCTTATCAGATGCTAAAAGTGTTTCCTTTGTTGTATTAGATCTTATTCTTGTGAAAGTATTGAATCAATCTTATGTTTGAGATCTCTTGAGTGATGTGCTTCTTTGGTATTTTTGGTAGCTGCAAAGGATTGTTTTGGTGAGATTTGTGAAAGCAGCCAGTGATGGAAGATGCCGTTCGAATGTCTGATAGCTTTCTGAAGCGCGCCCTTTCGGAGGTCGCTGCTGATTTGGATGTCATGGATGAGATGCTGCTATGCGGCGACTGGTTGGATTCCGGTGATTGCTCCGATTTGATGCAACCAGTGACCTCCAACTCTGGGAACCCTTTCAGCAGCTCAGGCTTCTCACCTCCTTTTGAGCTCAGCAACAGCTGTTCCTTGGAAGCCCTTCCCGACAACGATAATCCAAATGATTCAGAATTGCCAGATTTCTCTGCTAATTTGCCTTCCAAGGAGACCCTAATGGTAAATCTTGACAGAGGACAAGCAAGTTCCTTGGATGTGATTTGTGAAAACCCCGGACAAGCCATGAGGTTATGGATGGAGCCAACAAGTTCCTTCTCTTCCCTGAAAGACAGACTAGTTCATGCTCTTAGATGCATTAAGGATTCCCACAGAGATGGTGATGTCCTTGTTCAGGTATGGGTGCCTGTAAGGAGAGGACAACGGCAAGTTCTTATTACTTCTGGCCAGCCTTACTCGCTCGATCCTAATAGCCAGAGGCTTGTGAGTTATAGGTCTGTGTCGACAAATTTTTACTTCTCAGCGGAGGAGAACTCTGATGAGGCACTTGGATTGCCCGGGAGAGTGTTTGTGGGTAAGGTGCCTGAGTGGACACCAGATGTTCGATACTTTAGCAGTCATGAGTACCCTCGAGTTATTCATGCCCAGCATTATGATGTTCGCGGCACTATTGGGCTCCCTATATTTGAGAGGAATAGCCAGAACTGCATTGGTGTTGTGGAGGTTGTGATGACAAACCAAAAGATAAATTACAGCTCTGATCTTGAGACAATCTGTAATGCTCTTCAGGTATGTTACGATTATGCACCTTCAGGCTATTTATTCCACTTTGGTTCTACTTTGAAACTTGTGTATAATTCTAGATATTGATGTCAGATCTTTCTTGTTTCCCCTTGTTTGATCATTTTCAATTTTTCCTTTCTCTGTTCTTCAATTGTCATGCTGAACACCTTTATCTTATATGTTTTCTTTTGATCTTCTCTGATTTTGTGTTGTGCAATTTCAAATTTTTATTTGGGTAACTATATGTGTGAAACCGTGAATGCTTATTTATGGACAAATTTATTTCATGTTCATTATTTATTTTCTATGAAAGCAATCAGTGAGCTTTTGGAATCAATTCCATAGTTGTAAGAGATAAGAAAAGAAGGTACTTATTACCAATTTTCCTTATGTATAAGTTGATACATGCTTGTGCTAAGTTTGTGAAGGTTCTTAAGGTCATTAGTATGAGCTTTATATGCAAGCTAAGGGCCACAGCTTGGGGAGGGTGGAATTGAAAACAAGTGACCTTCTGAGGGAGTGGAGTGGGCCTTCGCTTGCAAAATCTGAAATTGTAGCAATAGTTTTCTGGCTAAAGAGCCTAGCAGTGGTGTTGGATGGAAACCCCTCTGTGTAGATGGACTTATCAAGGCAAAAGTATTGTCAGAGCAGCATTTTGCGGTGCAAAGCTGGTAGATCATGCTTATGCCACAAGGAGGTCAGCAGGGTGTCGAATGGTCTCGTGCTGGGCTGGTATTTGAGCCTTCTTGTAATAAGCAGCCTGCACCTGTATTTGAGTAGATGGTTAGCAGATGAAGCGACATTGTTACAACCTTGAAGCAAGTTTTCAACTGCACGAGTTTTTATAGGAAGAATTTTATCTTCCTGCCAAACAAATTGCAGGATGTTTTTGGACATCATTTCTTGTTTCCCAGTTTTTGATGACTTGGTACTTATGTTTTCTTTTGTCTGTTTTTTTGAGGGAAATGACTTGGTACTTTGTTAGAATGGGTTTTGCACCTAGATTTTATCTCGTCTCCAAAGAAAGGTGTTTTTTTACATCAATTATTGTTTCTCATGTAGCGGCAAGCTGGTACTTTTGTTAGGATAGTTATACTCGAATATGTTTGATGATTTGCAAATTATTCAGATGCTTCTACCATCGAGACTAAATCGCAGACGCGCATATAAATTTATGTTTCTGATGAGCTTGGAGACATTACATGGGAGGAATTACCTTCATCTTCGATTTCTGTTGAACAAGCTGTTTTGTGCAGGCAGTTGATCTCAGGAGCTCAGAAGTTTTAAGCGTTCCTAATAGGGTGAGTCTACAGATATAATGGACAAAGCATATCGCTTGATAGGATTTCCTGATTTTTCAAATTTTTTTTTCAGGTGACTAATGATTCTTTACTAACTGATTTGCCGGAGATAAGAGAGGTTTTAAGAGCTGTTTGTGAGGCGCACAGATTGCCATTAGCACAAACATGGATTCCATGCATGCAACAAGGTAAAAGGGGCAGCCGTCATTCTGCTGAGAACTATAAGTACTGCCTATCCACTGTTGATGATGCATGTTATTTAAATGATCCTTCAATGTGGAGTTTTCATGTGGCATGCTCCGAGTACCACTTGTTAAAAGGTGAAGGTGTAGTTGGTAAAGCATTTGCAACAAATCAACCATGTTTTTCAGCAAATATTTCCTCATTCAGCAAGACAGAATACCCACTATCTCACCATGCCAAGATGTTCAATTTAAGAGCAGCGGTGGCTATCCGCCTTCGATCTATTCTTACCGGGACTGCTGATTTTGTATTAGAGTTCTTCTTACCCCTCAATTGCATAGAAAATGAAGACCACAAGCTATTGCTTAATGCATTGTCCACCACCATACAACAGGTTTGTCAGAGTTTACGGGTTCTCACAACCAAGGAACTGGAGGATGAATCTGTTTCACTAGTCAATGAACGAATTCAATCTGACTTCATTTTGGAAAATTCTTTTTCTGAAGGTCAAAGACTACAAAGTGAGAAGATCCTCAGCATTGAAGGTCTCACATCCTGTTTATCTAGGAAGGAATGCTCTTGGGTTCCTAGCATTACAGAAGCTCATCAGAAGGGAGAGAGCAATGTGCTTCCAACAGGCATACCTTTGGAGGCTGAAAAGCAGGAGAATGAAGGATTTTGTGTCTCTTCTTATTGGGATAATGGTGCGCAATTGGTACCTGCAGGAAGTGTATTACCAGAGGTCAAACAGCTTGACAGAGATTCAATTAAAGTTCCTAGCATTACAGAAGCTCATCGGAAGGGAGAGAGCAATGTGCTTCAAACAGGCATACCTTTGGAGGCTGAAAAGCAGGAGAGTGAAGGATTTTGTGTCTCTTCTTATTGGGATAATGGTGCGCAATTGGTACCTGCAGGAAGTGTATTACCAGAGGTCAAACAGCTTGATAGAGATTCAATTAAAGTTGCTTCAAGTCGTAGAGATTGTTTTACTGGTGAATATGACTCTACATGTGCCGGAAAAACATCAGAAAAGAGGCCTACAAAGACAGAAAAGACCATTAGTTTGCAAGTTCTTCGTCAACACTTTGCTGGTAGTTTGAAAGATGCTGCAAAGAGCCTTGGAGGTAAGCATCATATTTCCCTTCAAAAGGACAGTCCTCTTTCATTGAACATTGTAACTGTCCTCACATCATGTCTGTAACCTTCTTGCTAAGTTATGATATGTTTTCTCACATGCTGAAATGATGCTAGAAAATAATGAGGATACTTGTTATTTGTCTCCATGAAAGCTCTGAAATTAGAAATAAGTTGCTGGATCCAGATGACTTCATAGTTCAAACTAAGGGAAAATTAACTACATCAAGTTACATCACGCCAGGAGTCATTTGGTAGATGATCCCTATTTAATTTTTGGAGGGCTCAACCCTCCCTTTGTCTGCTAGGATTTGTTTTGCTGCAAATTTTGCAACATAAGGTGGCATGTGCAATCTTCGTGGCATTACACCATGGTGAGATCCAAGTTACTGTTCTATAACTCACTTCTGTACCTTCATGCCATGAATAACCTGTTAAATTAATTTGTAGTTGGTATGCAATGTTCATGACCTTTATTCTAAGTAGCTTGTGTTAATACTTCACTTCTTGGCATTTACCGTATCTTGAGTATCTCATCAAACTCAATATCCAAATTATGGAGTTCACCCTTTATTGAAAAAGTAAACAGGAACTTCAGCTATTCCTGTGGCTCTTCCACCACCAATCCCCTGCCTGCCTCAATTTTGACATTGTTGTTGTTTCCAAAACCATTGACTTACAGCCAAAGTGAAACAGATCTCTTTCGTTATTTCTGAAACTCGAGAGATGTTTCATCTGCTACCTGGAGTTTACCCTTTTGCATCCTCTTCAAGCCTCCTTTACTTTAGTAGGTACATTGTTTCCAATATCTCATTGGACTATATAGCAAATTAAATGAGTTGCTCCTTATATATTGGGAGGTTGTTACTGCCTAGGTATGTACCCTTTGAAATGCTTCTCATCCTTCTTCATTATGCCATTTTCCTTCTTTTCAAAGTCATTGGCTTATCTGACCAAATAAAAAACAAAGTCTTTCATGAGGTTCTAAAACCTAATTAGCCATTTTCGCTATTACCAAAATCTCATTGTACCACATAACCAGTTAAATAAACTTGTCCTTTGGGTCCCAAAACTCTCAATAGCTATTTCAGATACCTGTCGGCCTTAAGCCCTTTATATTCTCCTGATGCCTCTTCAGCTTTCTTTCACCGTTTAGATGATGGTAAACAAAATTAATTACAAACCCCTAGTTCTACTTTTTCTAGATGAGTTGTCCATCACAGTGTTTGTAGAAAGAGCACTGGTTTGTGCACAAGCCGACGTGGCATGTGTATTACATATGCCACGATCGGTAGTCAAAGTACCGATTCTTTCATCTATCTCATCGGTAGTGGGCTACCGATGGGATAGATGAAGCTATCGGTAGCCCACTACCGATACATTCAATCGGTAGCCCACTACCGATTTTTTCATCTATCCTATGGGTAGCTCACTACCGATGAGATAGATGAAGATATCGGTAGTGGGATACCGATACATTCAATCGGTAGCAAAGTACCGATTCTTTCATCTATCTTATCGGTAGTGGGATACCGATAGGATAGATGAACCTAGGTGGCATGTGCATTACACATGTCACCTGTCCATGTGCACGAATCTTTATTCTTGTAGAAATATTGCAGTTGGCTAGTGAATGTGGATCTCGTCATCATGCTTGTATTGAGATCTAAGAGTGTAAACAACATCTGACATCATGATTCCTTAAAGTTTATGAGATGTCCCGTTGTTGGTTCTCATTTTGACTCTTCTGATGGTGCTTATATTAAGCCAAATGAGATTTCATTACTAACTTGTTTTGTTTAAGCTGACCATCCTTTTATCTACACAAATTTTCAGTTTGTCCCACTACCTTGAAGAGGATATGTAGGCAACATGGGATAGCTCGTTGGCCTTCACGAAAGATCAAAAAAGTTGGGCACTCTTTGAAGAAACTACAAGTGGTCATCGACTCAGTTCAAGGCGCTGAAGGAGCTTTTCAACTCAGCTCCCTATACGAGAATTTCACGAGAGCCTCTGGAGCAGACAATTTTTTACCAGGAAGCCACTCGTTCTCCAGGCTTAAGCAAAAGGATGATCCAGAATCCTCAAATGGAGATAAAACAGAAGTTAAAGTTAGCTTTCATGCTACTGCATCGACTTCTCTTTCTTCCTCTTGCAGTCAAAGCTCCAGTTCAAGTCTTGGTTATGCCAATGAAGCAAAGCAGGCTACTCATGCTGCTCAACCTGTCATCAAGCAAGAAGCCTCCATGGATGGTGATCAGAGTGGCATGCTTCGGAGAGCACCTGACAAGGTTGACTTTGAGCTTTTGACACAGGAGGTGCCAACTTCTCTGACCAATTCAGAGGCTTACAAGATCCTCAATGAGCATCATTATTCAGGGAGCAAGTCACCTCCTCTCTGTGGGAAAGGTGGTTTACTTAGAGTGAAATGCATCTTTGGAGAAGAGAAAATTCGGTTTAGGTTGCAGCCAACCTGGGGATTTGAAGAACTAAAGCAAGAGGTTGCAACGCGGTTTAATATAATACACACGAATTCAATAGATCTGAAGTACTTAGATGATGACTCTGAATGGGTGTTAATGACATGTGATGAGGATCTTCAAGAGTGCATCGAAGTTCACAAATCGTCTGATGTTCATACTATTAGATTAGTTGTCCATTCAAGAGAGCCAAGCTCCAGAGTCACATTGTACCGCACTGGATTGTCATGACATTGCAATAGTGTCCATTATCCTCTGAACTCGTCCTCCATCAGGATGAGCAAACGTGTCCGGATCGAGCAAGGAAATCCAGGAACGCCAAGAAATATTTCAGGAGTTGGGCTGTAAGATTCAAATGTGAAACAACAAAGAGGATAACCAGCACAGATACGGGTACATGACAATGGTACGATACGAACACTCCGATATGGTAATTCTTGAAAAATTAGGTTACGGATACGGCGAGGATATGGCAATATAATAATACATTTAATGTCATGTTAAGTTTAAAATATGAAAAAAATGCATTCAAATTTTAAATTGTTCATCTGATTACGTGTTTTGTTGACCTAAATAATTGGATACGTACGAGTGTATTGGGTGCGTTGCTGTATCCAACACATGTTGGATACGGGTACACTTCCAAATATGAAATATTCATGCAGTATAGCACCATATCTCTGCAGATGGAACGAGATCCAGGTATGTTTGTTTCTATTGATTTGGAATACTTGATTTTTGATCTTGAATCCAATCGGATATGTAATGAAGGACAGGCCTTCGGCTGTTCTTATTGCGGAAATGATTAACATGTGATCAGCTGCTAATTGTTAACTAAGTCGAGGATGCCTCGGCTATGAGATCTGGAAATGTGATTGTAAAACCTCTTTAGCCATCATTGGGTATAAATGACTGACTCGTACTAGCCGATGCTACTCAGGTTGTAAACCCGACCTAGCCTTGTAATCGAGTAGCCTTTTAACATCTGTTCAGCAGAAGTTGGAGTTCATTTGAAGCTGATAATGACACGAATGACTATAAATTTAAATTGGGGAGATTCAATATATATGCTTCTCCAAGATCTCTCAAGGAAGTGTTGTGGATAATATGAGGGTGCATTGGCATGTGGTCTTACTTCGCTTGCCTCTCCGGGTTGGTTTTTAATCACGGTCGTATTGGTTTATCTTTCTAACTCATATTTAGCACGAATAACGTCACTCCCCAAGAAATCAAGGGTCAAGATGAGTGATTTCTTTTCCTTGAATGAGCTCTGTAGTTACGCTTTTCCTTTGATGTTCTGATGGCAGCTTTCCTGATCTTGTACAGTACAGTAGTACTCTGTGTTTCATGCCTAGAGCTTTCGAAATTGTTGGTCGCCAGGTCTTTTACACAGATCGACCATCTTGTTTGTTGTAAATTTCATGTATATTATTAGATGCAACAGTAGATTTGAGTTGTTTATCAAAGTTATGCTATCATAGATGTAGATTCTAGTACCGGGATTATTTTTTATTTTTTATTTTTTATTTTTTTGGAATAGATGAAGCCGAAGGCCGTTGATTCTAGTACCAGCATTTGTTTATTTGAATTATACCCTGATGGTATGACGTATATGTAAGATGCGACAATATCTTCGTATGAAGCCTTCTATCTTATAGAAGTTGCAAATTTGAAGCCCCCATTGGTATGTATGGGATGTTACATGTTGTGCTAATGCGACAATTAATAAGGATGTGAATGAATCTATGGAGAGAAGTGATAGTTGAATGTGCCAATCTTGATGATGCTTTTATTGAAGTGATTGTTGAATGTTACTGTTAGAATAGAAATCTAACCGTTGACCGGTCAAATATTTCAGATCAAAATCTACTTCATACTTAAGAATCAGATGATTGTAGTTAAGTTCTACTCTTTCAAACTACGTTCGAACAGAGGTGTCAAGTTGAATGGAAACCTAGATTAGATCTAATTTAATAATCTAATTAATAACTAATTATCTAGATTAACTTAAAATAATCTAAACTTATCTATTGAAAGTTTAAATTATCTAATATTATGAAATTAATTAAAGAAAGCGATAAAGATCATCCTAAGTTACTAAATCAAGAGAAAACACACTTAAACCTACTGATTAATTTAATCTTGCCTAGGAAGTAAAAGCTTCTAATATTAAATTAACCTAAAGAAATGCAGTAAAAAAATCTCTAAGAAATAAAGAAGAGAGCATATCTATCTAAACCTAAATTAGTCATCTAAAATAGTAATCTAAACTACATTAAGCAGAAAAGATTAACTAAGTATTGAAGAAACGAAGCTATTGTATTGAATTAAATCAACTTATAGGAACAGAAAACATCTTGAAAGAACAATAAAGAAATTCAGGCGCGCAGGCTCTATGTTTGGTTTGCGAGAGAGATTACACAGTGAAAGAGAAAGGTATTTATACTAGAGCAGTTCAACTGCTTTGTCCAACACGTTCTCCATCGTCTTCCATCTTTCACTCTTAATACGCCGCGTGTCTCATGTTCTCCGATATTTCCTCGTTTTTTCATTCCTTGCTCTGGCTGATGACGGTTGCGTTTGGGCGATGAGCTTATGGCCGATGACGGTTGCGTCTGGTCGGTGAGCTTGTCTATGTTGTAATGTCATCTTTCTTGATTGGTGTTCTTTTCTCGTCTATTTCCTCATCATGGTTAGCTGACAATCTTTTGTCTTTAAATGGTCATTGTCTTTGACCGATAACCTTCTTACATAGATAATATCATCGTTCTTAGTTAACAATTCTTTTGCTTTTAGATCGTCATCGCTCTTGACTGATGGTTTCTTTATGTAGAAGTGATCATCATTCTTGATCGATGATTTCATTCTTTGGGCGATGATCTTAATCTTTGAGCGATATCGCTCAATTGGGTTTGAAAGTCTGTCGGCTATATTTATTATGCTAACATGTTAATTATTGATTGGTTAGCCATTATATTGGCTAATAGTTACATCCTTCGTACAAATTGATGCAGAGAGCTGCATTACAGCTAGTAATGGATATTGCTTTTGTCAAAAGCTCATAACGCTGCACGAGTGAAGGTAGTTACAACTTACAACCAATTTCGATGGGAATGGGAGCTTCTTTTATGAAGTTTTGGTCTTGGTTTGAGCCCCTGAGGGGACTCCCCGAGGGCCTCAGAAAATTTAGGATAGTAAGTTGTAAGGGCATGCTAATGTCGGGGCATTCCGAGGTCTTCTGATGTCATGGCTGATTGTATCACGAGATGATAGTCTCGGAGGTCCGTGTAAATGGGCTCCGGTGGATGGCACGAGTATGGGAGGTTTTAAGATGTTTTGACGTAGTCATGGCTTTCCGGCTCAACCAATCAAAAAGAAAAAAGGGGGAAAAAAGTTGTAAGGGCAACGGTGCACTCTAATTCAGAATTCACACCAAATCGCCCAATCATATTAGATATCGTTAGGCATCGGGGTTTGAACGGGTTACGTCGATGTGGACACATGTCCTTAGGTCGTCGGTCACCGACCAGGTCGAAAAGTAGAGGACGCTGAGGACGTGCGATCGCCGACTAGGTCGTCAGGAGATGGAGGACGGTGAGGGTAAATTAGGAATATTATGGAAAAAAATGCATATCGTACGCAGTAAAAATACAATATTTTTAAAATTTAGTTGAGTGTACTTAGAAATAGGATGTACGCAGTAAAATCTCTGATGCATTTAGAATCGCCCATAATAAAAACCATTGGAACTCAAGGTTGAGCTAGCTCGATTCAAACTTGAATTTATCTCGATTATTGTTATTCAGCAGCTAGTTGAGTTAAGACTCACATTTGGTTAGACTCCAAAAATAGGCATGAGATTGATCTTAAGACAAATCGACCTTAATATTAACCTCAAGCCAAGCTTAATCGTAGAAAGGATTACAACTTTAACATACCCTTTCTAGAGGTCTTAAATCACTCATATAGCCAAAAGTACCTCAAACATGTTGGATTTTCACGCTGAAGATCTGGCAGCGAAAGCATTTGCAAAAGCAAAAATCTGACTGTAGAAACACCTGTAGAGAGATTGGACACGTTGACCTCGATCATGAGCAACAGAGCCAAAAATCTGAATGTAGAAACACCTATCTTTTCCTTTTTGTGCATAGGTCTTCTCCAGACTCCTGAAGGAACCAGGTGTTGGGGTCAAAGGGTTGACCTTCAGAGGCTCTTCTTTCTCTCTTTCTCACCTCCTCTACGCTGATGACTGCTTGGTGGTGACTAGAGCTGAGTGTATGTAGGCTCGGAGACTGAAGCATATCTTGATTCAATTTAAGGCCTTGGTAAGCCTTGAAATGAATGCAACTAAGTCTAGCATTCGCTTCTGTGAGGGCCCGTCCCTCTGACCTGGCTCGACTGCGTGGATCGAGGGCCATTTTCCTATTGGTTTGATTCCGCGTCGAGTGCGATCGGGCGATCGTATGGCAATTTCGACCCAGGGGCATTTTGGTAAATATGCTTCATGGTGATCAGTTTCACACCCGTGTTTCACACACGGCATTGGATTTATGTATGTGTTTGATTAGAACCTTAAGGGCGCATCCGATCGGAAGATTGGAGCTCGATCGGGAAAGATCGAATCGGACGGCTGAGATCGATCCTAATCTCTATATAATGCATGTCCCTTTCTCTTCTCTTGTCATTTTCTCTCTCTCTCTCTCTCTCTCTCTCTCTCTCTCTCTCCTACGACCGTGCTAGGGCTTCGGAGCACGGCTTTCGAGGAGCGGATTTCGACGATCGGAGTTGAGGGATCGGTGGAAGAGCTGCCTTACTTACCCAAGTAGGTGTTTCTACATCGATCCGGTGATCGGGTTCTCCTAGGATAGGTTTCTTGTATTTTCGCTGTAAGAGTACATGTTAGAATGTTGTGTAGCTTGTAGCATGTGTTGTATAGCTTGCTTCTCGTATTCCTATCAATCGATTTCCGTATTTTATCGGATGATTTCCGTATTATCGCCGTTTTGTCGGTTTTCGGTCATTGAGACCTAGGTTTGAGATTCAACCATCAAAATCGTGTTTTAATCGTACCATTAACTTCCCCCATCATCTTTTACACATGCTTGCAAAGTTTCATCAACTTCCAACTCGATTTGATCATCCAAATCCAAGAAATTGGATTTCCGGCACTGTTCTGATGAACTGTGCATTAGGCTCGACGGTCGATCGGTGGATCGACCGTCAAGTGTTGACACTCTTCTTTTGAGCCTGACGGTCGACCGTCGGATCGACCGTCGCATCGTCCGTCAGGCTCTGTCGTGTTTTTGGTCTCCCACAGTCAATGCACCGATCGACCGCAGGTTCCCTCCTTTTTTTCATTTCGCCTCACGGTCGACCGTCGGATCGACCGTCGCATCGTCCGTGAGGCTCTGTCCCGTTTTGGGCTTCCCACGACCCTTGTGTTTTTCCCTCGTTTGACCCCACGGTCGACTGTCGGATCGACCATCGCAACGACCGTGGGCCATTGAGCTGTATATTCTGGTTTCCTTTGATTGGTTTTCATTCATGATAGATATCCAATCATGTTAGGAAGCATACATGAGGTTTTCGCGGGATTTCTATCGAGATTTGGAATTGAATTGGGAGTTTAATCTCTTTGACGAAATTACGGCTTATACTCGCATTTAAATACTTGTTGATAGTAGTTTAAATGCTTATCGCTTTCCCTAGCCGTTCGCTAACTATGAGTGTTAGCTAACGAGGTATTGTGGAACCGTAGCCTGTTGCCGGCGAGTGCCGAGGGCTATTGTATAACTGTTGAACCTAAACTGATGCTCTGGCATGTAGAGACATCTAGGATAGATGTTTGCATACGTTTATGCATTGTATGCATTAGAGGCATATCAGGTTAGGCGGGTGATGGGTTGATTGCCGATCCGAGGCTCTCGGGTAGCTCGGATCTAGCCTTAGGACCGCGGTTGGGTAGTGAGGATTAGGACGTGATCATAATTGGGATCTCCTGTTATCGAGGATGTATTATAGTTGACTCTGATCAATGTTTTGAGGTTTAGAGGTCGTGTTGTCTTCCTAAGGCTAAGTATTAAGGATGGTTGTCGATGTCCCTGACATGGTCCCCAGGCAGTGGTTTCATGCTGGGTAACGGTGATCCTACTAGCTCCGGTTCTCTTCCTCCCAGTGTGTTGGTTGATGTTCCCAGCGTGGTCGGTTGAGAAGAGTAGGATCCCTTTGGGGAGTCGATAAGGGTTGTGGGACCCCATGGCATTTCTTAGACTTGAGCGGGGAGATAACATTGTTGTTGTTTTCCTCCTTTCTGTGTGCCGTAGAGTAGAACTCTACTGAGCTTATCGCTCACTCCTACCCGGACTGCGTTTGCAGGTGCAGGCGCTAGTTCTTCTTTTGTAGAGCCGGCGGCATCAGCGTTTGGCTGCGCGACTACATCCAGAGGTGTCTGAGGTTGCTGGAGGACAATTGTTGTACTTTTTGATAGTTTATAATTATAAACATCTTCGAGGACTTTTGGGATTACTGTATAAAATCTTTCCCTTGGAGGAGTTTGATAAAGAATTTTGTATCTAATGTTGAATAGTACAACTTGATGTATTTATAATTGGATTACTGTTTCACCTCTCGAATATAAATTGTTTAAATTTATCTGTCTTTTCCGCTTTGTATCGCGCCAATTGGAGATGAATAGTGATAGGAACCCTCACGCCCCGCCCTAGATGGGTTTTCTGGGTCGGGGCGTGACAGCTTCTCTCCTACCATTGTTGATGATAGAAGGGAAACTATCGGGGATATCTTGGGCTTACAGGAGGCCTCTGAGTTGTGGGTCTGCGTTGGTACCCCTCTTGGTATTGGTCGAGTAAAGGCTGCTGATTTCTCGGAGGTCTTGGACAAGATGGTAGCGCGGGTTCTCTCATGGCAGGGGCTGATAAGACGTGAAAGTGCATAAATCACCCTTTCAACTTGGCCTTGTTAGTCTCCGAGCAAGGCCTTACTGACGAATTTTACCCTAATACAGGTACAAGAGCCCTCAACGAGGATTGGATCAAGTTCCGAGCTTAAACGATGTCATTCGGGCCAGTTTTTATGAAGAAGATCGATCCTTCATTGAAGAATGATCGATCCTTTGAAGCACATTAAGAAGAATCCAAGCGGGACAAAAAGGATCGATCCTCCATCTTGAAAGGATCGATCTCTCATGCGCATTTTCCAGTGACAGAACGCAAGTTCTGAAGGATCGATCCTCACTATGGGAAGGATCGATCTCTCATTTGCATTTTTCCAGTGACAGAACGCAAATTCTAGAGGATCGATCTCCACACACTTGAAGGATCGATCTTCATCGGGGCGCTGCCAGAATTCAAGAAAGAAAAGATCGATCCTTGCCTATAGGAGGATCGATCCTCCACGGGACTAGCGATCACACGAAGAGGAAGATCGATCCTCCATCTTGCAAGGATCGATGCTTTTGTGCCAGCCGAGCAAAATCAATGGTCCAGATCTAATCCGAGTGGGGGAGGCTTGCTTACTATAAATAGACCCCTTATGGGGGATTTTAAGAGTCTTCTCTTAGTCCTTCCTCCAGCCCTTCTAGGTTTCTTACCCAATTGAGAGGAGAACTTATTGGAGGGAATCCATGGGAGGAGAGCTTCATCAATCTCCATCCATGGATATATCCAAGATGAGTAGCTAACTTCCTTTCTCTTGGGATTTCCATGTAGTTGTAGGATTCTTTTGTAGTTTTCTTAGGGTTTTTGGATGTGTAATCTTTAGGGATGATCTATTGTATGGATTTGAGCATGATTTCTTTATCTTTGTACATGGATCTTATATGTTGAATGGATGAATGCCTTTCTTTGGTATGAGCTAGAACTTGTGCATGATAGGTGTTTGTTATATTACCCCAATGAGTTGGATGTGCTAGAAACACATCCAATTACATTGGGATGATGAATAGCCCTAGATTAGAAATTAGGGATGCTAGAACCATCCCTATCTCTCTAATTAGAGGATCCATTCTATCTTTCTCTTGCATTGGATTCGAGGTGCTAGAACCATCTCGATCCAATGCCCGATTCCATACAATACCTTTACCTTGCGACGAATCGATCTTAATCGAAGGTTTGTTAGCGACGATAGAAGCTAATCACTCATTCGTCGACTTTGTGAATGTAATTCTTTCCGGCGGATGATTCTAACCCGACTTCCGTTGAGCGATAAGTGAGGCTAACCACCCGCTTGTCGACTTCTTGATTTCGATCATCCCAATTGGATTACACACCTCAATTCCTTAGGAGGCTACATTAGAACCTACAATGAAATGGAGATCCCAAGACCTCTCTATATTAGTTATACTTCTCTTCACTTAGTTAATTACTTTAATAGTCATTAATCCAAAACCCAAATCATTTTAGCTAGTTGTTTGGAGTTATCTATCGAGTACGTTAGTCAATTCTCATTTCCCTGCGGATCGACCCGGACTCCCGCTAACTACTTAGTAGTTAGTTAGGATTCGGTATAAATTGTAATCTTGACGCCCTAGTCATTTTTAAAGACGAGTGGTTTGGGCGCGTCAAAGATTTTGGCGCCGTTGCCGGGGATTTGATGATTTGAATTTCTTACTTGATAAATTCCTTCCTTCAATTAGATTGCTTTACTTTCTTTTATTATAAAATACCAAAAATAGAACATTGCTTATATTGTATATCTTTTTGAGTTTGTAGGTGAAGTTTCCGAGCGGCGAAGCGACTCATCTACGGGAAAAGATACAAGGTTCTTGGACCAGCCCACTGTAATGTATCTCTTACCTTGTATGGTCCAAATTTCTATATGTATGAATGAGTGATGAAGATGATTCAGATCTAGATATCACATTGCAGGCATTTTTAGATTCTAGGACATCTTCAAGCATATCCTTGCATAAGAACCTCCCACTTCCTAAAATCATGGATGCTCCCATCCCGGACCCCAATCCTAATGTCAATCCCATTCCAGACTGTAGGAGTATGAGGGATTATTATGTCCCTACTACTTTTGCACCTATATCGGGCATACAACAACCCGTTGTTCAAGCCGCACATTACGAGTTTAAGCCTCAATTCCTTCAATTCCTTCCAAACTTTCACGACTTGAGTAATGAGGACCCTTACTATCACTTAGAGGATTTCCTCGAAAAGAGTTCCACGGTCAAAATTCCAAACTTTACCGAGGATGCAATGAGATTAAAGTTGTTCCCATTTACCTTGAAGGGCAAAGCCAAGCAATGGTTAGGATCCCTTGAGCCCCAAACGATCACTACATGGGACCAATTACAAAGTGCTTTTCTAGAAAAGTTCTTTCCTATCGCTAAGACTCATGAAATGAGAACCCAAATAGCAACCTTTCGTCAAGAAGATGACGAACCTTTTCATGATGCTTGGGATAGATTTAAAGAGCTTCTTAGAAAATGCCCACACCATCAAATCCCTAAATGGTCTCTTGTTGATTATTTTTACAATGGCCTTAGACTACGTCATCAACAAGACGTAAACACCGCGTGCGGTGGGGTATTCATGACCAATCCATACAAGGACTCATGGGTCTTATTTGGAAAGATTGCCATTAATTCCCAAAATCATGCCTTCACTTCGAGGAATATTAGGGATACTTCAAGCCCTAAGGGACAATCCAACTCTAGAGGAGTATTAGAGTTATCCGAAGCCACCCGTGTTGCACAACAAATTGATACTCTAAGTAGGAAATTTGATCAAGTACTTGCTCATTCTTTGAATCAAATTCCTACTCCTCCTTCTTCATCGAGTTACCCACCGAATTCTCCATCATTGGGAGAACTTTGCTTCTTATGTTCGACTCCCGGTCACCTAGTTACCGAATGCCATTTGGCATGTGATTATCCGGAGCTCGTGCAAGAGCATATTAATGCGGTCTTCAATCAATCCAAACCTACCTATGACCCATACTCAAATACGTACAATCCCGGTCTTAGGGATCATCCAAATTTTTCATGGAGAAATCCCGGCCAACGACCTCCAAATTCATACAATTCTAGGCCTCCAATTGCGGGCAATCAAGCTCCAAGCTATCCTCCTAGGTATCAAGCGCCATATCATTCTAACCAACCTCCACAAACTCAACCCACCTACCGGCCACCTCAAGCTCCTCATGCATATCCACCTCAAGCCCCTCATGCATATCCCTCTCAAGTGCCAAGTTATCCTCAATCATCTCATCCTCCGAATTGGAATCAAAGGCCACCTGGGCCTTCCTCATACCAAGCTCCCTATCAAGCCCCTCAAGCTCCGAAACGTGATCCTTGTATTGAGGAAAGGCTTCTCAAGGCTTTGGACTCTTTTGAGTCAAGTACCCAACTTTTGCATTCTCATTCCCAATTCATTGCAAAGTTGGAAGTGCAAATAGGCCAATTGGCCAATACTATGGCAAGAAGGGAGGAGGGTAGACTTCCTAGTCAACCCATAGCCAACCCTAAAGGCCAACATTTCGTCGATTCCACTCACGAGGAAGTGCAAGCGGTCACTACCCTCCGAAGTGGAAAGATTTTTCCTAATGTGGAGATGTCCAAAGACACCACATTAGAGCAAGGGCATGAACCTCATTTATCAACTTCAATGAATGACTCTCAAGCATCACCTCATCATGCCCCTCATGATTCCTCAAGTCCATTGCCATCTTCCAAGGAGAATGAGCCTATTTCACTCGATCCATTACCAACTAAATCATACATTCCTAGGGCTCCATACCCTCAAGCACTAGTTGATCCTCAAGCGACATCCCAACCTTGGAAAAGTGGCAAGTATGAGGAGATGCTAGAACTCTTCAAAAAAGTCCACATCAACCTTCCCTTGTTGGATGCCATCAAACAAGTGCCTTCGTATGCCAAATTTTTGAAGGACTTGTGTACCCATAAGAGGCAATCCAAATCTCACGTCTCTAAAAAGCTCTTCCTAACTGAGCAAGTTAGCTCTATTCTTCAACTTGATCTACCTCCGAAATTGAGAGACCCCGGCACTCCTACCATTTCTTGCATCATAGGAGATCAATTGATTGAGGGGGCTCTACTTGATTTAGGAGCTAGTGTGAATCTTATGCCATACTCCTTATTTTGTAAGTTTGGCTTAGGAGAGCTCAAGCCGACCTCGATAACTTTGCAATTGACCGATAGATCTATCAAGACACCACGGGGTGTTCTTGAAGACATATTAGTCAAGGTCGATAGATGCGTCTTCCCGGTCGATTTCGTTGTACTTGACATGGAACCGGGTGTTAGACATAAGAAATCCATTCCCATCATACTTGGCCGACCTTTCTTGGCTACGACCAATGCATGCATCAATTGTAGAAGTGGCATCATGACCGTTACCTTCGGGAATATGGAATTGAAATTAAATATTTTTGATGCTACTAAACAATCTATGCATGGGAATGAATGTTTTATGGTCGATGCTTTGGTGGATGATGATATTGTTGATGAATGTGCAAATGATGTGATGATTGCGAACTTTGATATGGATGATGCTTGTGAATCATTTGTTGATGCTTGTGATGACTCTTTATCGAGTGGTGATGATGTGTGGAATTTTGATGATTTGCCGAGTATTGATGAGGATTTTCCGGGTTTACGTGATTAAGTGTTGACTTTCGATGATTTTCAATGGTTTTCAATGCGTTGCAAGATGCGGACTTACCCACTTCGGATTTACTCGATGAATTTGAACATGCTTGTGCCATGGCCTTTCAAAAAGCTTCTTTTGAGCCATTGCCACCTATTTCCCCCACACCGGCACCCCCATCCTTGATTAAGCCGCCAACTCTAGAGTTGAAACCCTTGCCATCCAATTTGAAGTATGAGTACCTTGGGCCAAATTGCTCCCTCCCGGTGATCATCTCCTCATCCTTGACTCTTGCACAAGAGGGAAAACTCATTAAGGTGCTCACCAAGCACAAGAGGGCCATTGGGTGGTCCATTGCCGACCTCAAGGGGATAGACCCATCTATATGCATGCACCGCATACATTTAGAAGATGAGTCTAAGAGTGTCATAGAGTTTCAACGTCGATTGAATCCAAACATGAGAGAGGTTGTGTTGAAGGAGGTCTTTAAACTCCTTGAGGCGGGGGTCATTTTCCCCATCTCGGACTCCAAATGGGTGAGTCCAACCCAAGTAGTGCCCAAGAAATCGGGCATTACCGTGATTAAGAATGAGAGGGGAGAAAGCATTGCTACTCGCCAAACTACGGGATGGCGAGTATGTATTGACTACCGGAAGTTGAATTCATTCACTAGAAAAGACCATTTTCCACTTCCTTTCATCGACAAAATTTTGGAGAGACTTGCCGGGCAAAGTTTCTATTGTTTCCTTGATGGCTACTCCGGATATAACCAAGTGGCAATTGATCCTAAGGACCAAGAGAAAACGACATTTACTTGTCCTTTTGGTACTTTCGCCTATCGGCGTATGCCTTTCGGTCTTTGTAATGCACCGGCAACGTTTCAACGTTGCATGTTAGCCATCTTCGGAGACATGATCGAACACTTTCTAGAGATCTTCATGGATGATTTTTCAGTCTTTGGCCAATCTTTCGACTCTTGCCTTGAGAATCTTACCAAAGTCCTAGCTAGGTGTGAGGAAACAAACCTAGTCTTGAGTTGGGAGAAGAGTCATTTTATGGTAAATGAGGGGATTGTGTTGGGCCATGTTGTTTCAAGTAGGGGGATAGAAGTTGATAAGGCCAAACTTGAGCTCATCTCTAAACTTCCTCCTCCATCATCGGTTCGACAAATCCGATCTTTTCTTGGGCATGCGGGTTTCTATCGTCGTTTCATCAAGGATTTTAGCAAAATCTCTCGGCCCCTTTGTGCCTTACTTGCTAAAGAGGTTCATTTCAACTTTGATGATCCTTGCATGCATGCCTATACTACTCTTCGCGAGGCCTTGTCTTCCGCACCCATTGTGCACGCACCCGATTATTCACTCCCGTTCGAAATCATGTGCGATGCCTCGGATTATGCCATGGGCGCTGTTTTGGGCCAACGGATTGACAAACTCCCTCATGTCATAAGCTACGCTAGCAAAACCTTGAATGAGGCTCAAGTCAATTACACGACTACCGAGAAAGAATTGCTAGCGGTAGTCTTTTCTTTGGAGAAATTTCGATCCTACCTCCTTGGTTCCAAGATCATTATCTTTACCGATCATGCCGCTTTGCGGTATTTGTTTTCCAAGAAGGATGCCAAGCCACGCTTACTTCGATGGATCTTGCTTCTCCAAGAGTTCAATCTTGAATTTAAGGATAAAAAAGGCTCCTCCAATGTTGTCGCGGATCATCTCTCTAGGCTATCGTCCGAGCACATCTTAGACTCCATTTCGATCAATGAGCTGTTCCCGGATGAGCATCTTTTGGCCGTTGACCAATTTCCCAAGCCGTGGTTTGCTCATATTGTCAATTATCTCACCACCGGGCAAATTCCACTCTTTTGGTCCAAAAATGATCGAAACAAATTTTTCTCGCATATCAAGAACTATTTTTGGCATGATCCATACTTGCTCAAACGATGCCCGGACCAATTGTTGAGAAGATGTGTTCCCGAATCGGAAGTTACGTCCATCCTCACTCATTGTCATTCTCATCCTTGTGGTGGACATTTCTCCGATAGGAAGACCGCCACAAAGATCTTTGAATGCGGTTTTTATTGGCCTACCATTTTCCGTGATTCGCATAATTTTGCCAAAGCTTGCCTTCGGTGTCAACAAGTTGGCACAATCTCTAGACGAAATGAAATGCCCCAAACTCCCATTCTTGTTTGTGAAGTTTTCGATGTGTGGGGTATTGATTTTATGGGGCCATTCCCTCAATCAAATGGCTATTTATACATTTTAGTAGGGGTGGATTATGTTTCTAAATGGGTGGAGGCAATTGCCACGAAAACAAATGATCATAAAGTCGTGTTGAAATTCTTGCATGTCAATATTTTCACTCGTTTCGGTTTCCCGAGGACCATCATAAGCGATGGTGGTCCTCACTTCACCAACCGGCATTTTAAATCTCTAAGTGAAAAATATGAAATTACCCATAAGGTAGCCACGCCTTACCATCCTCAAACTAGTGGGCAAGTTGAGGTGTCCAATCGCGAGATCAAGCGGATCTTAGAAAAAGTTGTGAGAATCGACCGGAGGGATTGGGCTTTTAAGCTCAATGATGCCTTGTGGGCCTATCGAACGGCCTACAAGACGCCAATCGGGATGTCGCCATTCCGATTGGTCTTCGGAAAACCTTGCCATCTCTCGGTAGAGATTCAACATAAAGCGTTTTGGGCAATTCAAGTTCTCAATTGGGACGCTAATGATATTTCAAGCAATAGGAAACTCCAACTTCATGAGCTTGAAGAAATTCGGAATGATGCTTACGAGAATACCAAAATCTACAAGGCCCGGACTAAAGTTTTTCATGATAAACTCATAGTTCGGAAAACCTTTGATGTTGGGGATAAGGTTTTGGCTCTACAATTCACGTTTTCGGCTTTTCCCGGGAAAACTTAAGACTAGGTGGGATGGTCCATTTGATGTCACTAAGGTTTTCACCCATGGGGCTGTAGAGGTGCAAAACCCTTTTTCGGGGGCTACATTCACTGTTAATGGTCAACGTTTGAAACCTTATATTCACAGTTTCCCTCTTGACATCACTCTTGAGCCAACCGTGATGATGGCGGAACCATACGATACTTGAGCTTTATTGTGTCGAGTTAGAGACAGTAAATCAAGCGTTTGGTGGGAGGCAACCCATCCTTTCTTCGTATTTTTCTGAATTTGTTTGTTATTTCTTCGTTGCATGATTGATTGTTTTTCCCATTATTTGCATGTTTGATTTTGGTGTGTTTTTGAATTGATCTTTGTTTGAATAAGTGTGATGTCGAGATGATATGTTGAATTTGTGGGATGATTGATGAGTTGCCTGAATTGGAGGGTTTGTATTGTGGTATTTTAATGCCTAAGGAGCCTAGTATTCATATTTGAGGTGTGTGGGGCGAATTTCCAGGTTTTCAGCCCAATTTTGCAGTTTGGTACATAAAAGATCGATCCTCCAAGCGGAGAGGATCGATCCTTTATGTCCAATTGAATATACGCTGGAACATGGGGGTGAGAAGATCGATCCTTCAATCCCTCATGATCGATCATTTTTGCGAATTTATTCGTGACAGGGGGTTGGTTTTGAGAAGATCGATCCTTCAATCTCTCATGATCAATCATTTTTGCGAATTTATTCGTGACAGGGGGTTGGTTTTGAGAAGATCGATCCTCCCCTATCTAAAGATCGATCCTACTCACTTCGACACGTCAGCACTACTTAAGTGAGAACCGTTATGATGCCGACACGTGGCAAAAGATCGATCTTCCTCTTGAGGAAGATCGATCCTTTGCGGGGTTTTTTGAAAAAAATATAAACCCAGCGGATCGACTTAGGGCTCACAAGCCCTAAGATCGATCCTCCCCCTTTCTTCCCTCAAGATACGCCGCCGCCCCGTCCTTCTTCGTCTCCGACTCCGACGCAAATCGCCGCCGCCGACCATCGAGCCGCCGCCCTTCATCTCCCAGTGCCTCCACGACCCTTCCCCTTCACTCCTCCACCATCACTCCACATTTCCCCATTTCCTCATTTCCTCGCCTCCGACGCAAGCCGCCGCCGCACGACCCTTCCCACTTCACCCCAAGCGGACCTCATCCTCTCCACTCACCTCCGATGGTTCGCAAGCACACCGCCGCCACCAAGAAGGCCGCTGAGAAGGGAAAGGCTGCCGCGTCGTCTTCCACACCACCGGCACGACCTCCATCCGCACCTTCCACGAGACCCCTGGCGCTCCCGGCACCACCACGGCAAGCTTCAACCCCTCCACCATCTCCTCCATGAGCTTCCCCATCTCCCCCACGAGCTTCCGTCCCTCCAGCCTCGTCGTCCCGGCCAGCAAGAACTCCGAGAGCTCCGTCCACTTCCTCCACGTGTTCTCAAACGGCGTCACCTACGGCTCCGGCAACATCCAAGAGGAAGAAGGCAGCTCCAACCAACCCTCGCCAGTCCAAGAAGATCAAGAAGCAATCCCGGCCGTCCACTGCGCCCACGCTCGTCCGAGGTCTCCATCCAGATTGGCAGCGGGAGGTAAACCTCGAATATATGTTCGATGTTGAATTCTTCCGCACTGTTGAGCATGCCCAGGATTCCATAGAGATGTTGGAGAGCCGTGGTCTCCTTCCTATTTGTACACCTAAGACCACGGTATACCCTAGACTGGTCTGCATGTTCTACCAGAACATGACAGCCATCACCTACGGGGATGAGCGGGACGATGCTGTCGAGGAGTACTTCCCCTGTCTTGGCTTCACATCTATAATTGATCGGATCGGCGTTACCTTGACGGCCAAGGCCATATGCGAGATTTTGGCTATTCCGGCGCGCTGCCCTGGTCTTTATAGGCTCCGGCCTGAGGAGTTATACAGTCATCCCAGGGAGGCTCATCTTGTCCTTAACCCGGATCGCATATGCGGGGGAAAATTTACACGGGCAGAGCTGTCGCCTCAATTTTGGCTGTTCGACGATATTCTGCGTCGTAATGTGTCGCGCCCCGACCCACGTAGGCCCAACCGGGCTGGGCGACGCGAACCGGAACTTAACCTACTGCAGAAATTTGGCGAGGTTTCCCTCTAATCGTAGTGGTTACCCTAATAAGCGTAATCATCCTGTATTATACAACAATTATAAAGCTCAACACACAAAGCTGGAATATAGTACAAATCCTCAAACATGGAATGTTATACAAAATCGCTCCCGTAGGAGACTATCTAACCAAGGTGCACACGGACAGATCACAGCTCCTCAAGCTCCGCCAGACGCCGCCACGTCACCAAACACCTGCCCGGTAGGGGCGACCGAAGAAGAGCTCACGCCAGCACCTGCAAAACGCAGCCCGGGTAGGAGTGAGCACTAAGCTCAGCAGGGACACTACACTACGACACTCACAAAGGAAGGGAACACAACAGTGTCGTCCCCAAGCAAAGCCTAGGTGTATCACAGGGGTCCCATAACCCCACCGGATACCCCTGAGAGCCCCAGTCATGGTCTTCCAGCGAACTGGTCACACACTGGGTCACACTCAGTAAGACAGGAAACGGCACTGCCAACTCACGACAGGATACTGGGCACTGTCGGCGGCTAGCACCGCTGGGTAGTCACACCTGCCACCCAAGAGTTCTAGAAGGATTGGGTACCGGCTACACCACGACTTGGCTCAAGGCCGACACGACCTCTAAACATCAAGCACAACAGTATTCATGTCCAACTAACCCTATCATCGAAAAGACTGAATACTACAAATCGAGTCCTGGACCAAGCTACCCGCACGGTCCTAAGAGATAGATCCGGGCTACCCGGAAGCCCCGGATCGGCAACGCCCTAAACAGATGCAACTAATGCACAATACAATGCATGCTATGAACATGCGCAGAATAGATACATGTAAGCATGCAGCAGGATGTGATGATATAAATACAAGGTCTGGGCACGGCACCCTGCCGGCCCGGGGTGGTGAGCGATTTAAAGTAAAGTCTAGGGAACTGCTGCAGTGGTACCACCACCAGCTGCCAGCAGTTCACCACAACACCTGCACCGGGAAACAGCCCCGCAAACAACAGCTTACAGATATAGCAGATAAGGCCCTCGGCGCACGCCGGCATGCAAGGCTATGGAAAGCTGTAGGGCTACCCGCCCGTTTATTCTAAACATCCCGGGAGTCATCACTCTCCCGGTTCACCACTGCCCTATTATAGGGCTAACATGCTTAATCATATGTACAAGATATCAAGACAGTAAGGAAAAACTGTCATACAAAGCCCCGCGGGCAAAACCCACTTAAAACACTCTTCAGCCACTAAAGGATCGATCCTTCTCATCAAGAGGATCGATCCCTTCAGTATTTAGGGAAAACTCGTCTCTGTGAACCAAAGAGATCGATCCTTCTCATCAAGAGGATCGATCCTCTTGTAACCAGAGACCCGTCGTCCCCTAGCCACCAAAGGATCGATCTCTCCCTCCAGGAGGATCGATCCCGCACGGGCTGGGCATGACTCACCAAAGGGGATCGATCCTTCCTCAAAGAGGATCGATCCCGATGGGTTCTCCGGCGTACTTCCGACGAGGAATACCGCCGGAAAACTCATCCAAACTTCATGAAACTCTGGGATCTGATAGATCAGAATCCCACGAGTCTAAAACCGGCAAAAACACAGAAAACCAACAACTATATACGCAGATCTAAGCAATAAACCACAGATCAAACCGGAAAACTCAAAACCCCGAAGAGAGATGTCGGTAGGATCCCTACCGTAGCAAACGCAGCTTAGATCCAAGCAGCTAGGCCTTGGATCGTCCTCAAACGCCTTCAAAATCCCAAGATCTGAGCTCAAATCGCCGGATTTCAAAAGGGTCTCAAGGAAGAAGGTTCCTCTGCTTTATAGGCAAACGAACCGACCTATGAAGGATCGATCCTTCCCAAAGGGAGGATCGATCTCTCCATGACGATCACACTTGACTTTCTGGCACAAGAGGATCGATCTCTTAGCTAGAGAGGATCGATCCTTTTTGTGCTGAAAGCTAAACTTAGGCGAGAATTCAAGCCTAAGTCCGGATCTTTCGATCCCGGGGTCCACTAACCATTCTAACCAAACATTACCACAAACATGGTCAGTGTGTGTACAAGCGCGAGTGTGGAACTAGCCGACAAGGTGCAATTTACCAAATTGCCCTTGCGGCCCACAGCGAGCCACAGGAGGGGAGGGACGGGTCCTCACATCCTATTACCCTTAAAAGAAATCTCGTCCCGAGATTCGATAAAGGTAGGGCTCGGAACAAAGGAAAGCTACACTAGCAGACAGGACAAAAGGTACCTTGAGAAGAAAACAGATGCGGATACTCCTGCCGCATGCGCGCCTCGCGCTCCCAAGTCATCTCCTCGACGCCTCTGTGCCTCCACAGTATCTTGACCAAGGGAATCGTCTTGCCCCGCAAGACCTGATCCCTCTGGTCAAGTACGCAAACTGGCTGCTCAACAAAAGTCGCGTCTGCCTCAAGCTCGATGTCATCCACTCTGACGACATGAGACGGGTCTGGGTGATACTTCCTCAGCATCGACACGTGGAAAGTCGGGTGCACAGCTGACATGTGCTGAGGAAGATCAAGGCGGTAAGCTACCTCGCCGACCCTCTCTAGGATCTCGAATGGCCCGACGAACCTCGGGGCCAACTTGCCCCTGCTGCCGAACCTGACAGACCCTCTGTACGGTGCTGCCCTCAGGAACACACTGTCGCCAACTGCGAACTCAAGCGGTCGTCGCCTCTGATCTGCATAGCTCTTCTGCCGACTCTGAGCCGTCAGAAGCCTCTGCCTGATCTGTACTAACCTCTCTGACGACCTCCTGACGATGTCTGGACCGGTGAGTGAAGCCTCTCCAACCTCTGTCCAGCAAACTGGGGAACGACACGGCCTACCATACAACGCCTCGAAAGGTGCTACTCCAAGACTGGACTGGTAGCTGTTGTTGTAGGCGAACTCCACCAAGGGAACGTGCTCCTCCCAGCTGCCTCCTGCGTCGAGGACACATGCTCGCAGCATGTCCTCCAAGATCTGGATCGTCCGCTCTGACTACCCGTCGGTCTGCGGATGGAACGCTGTACTGAACGTCAGGAGTGTGCCGACAGCCTCCTGAAAGCCTCGCCAGATCCTGCTAGTGAACCTGGGGTCTCGGTCCGACACGATAGATACTGGCACTCCGTGTAGTCTGACTACCTCTCTGACGTACAAACCGGCCAACCTGTCAGACGTGTCTGTCACCCGCATAGGCAGGAAGTGCGCCGATTTGGTCAATCGATCAACGATGACCCAAATCGCGTCATTCCCCCTAGGGGACCTCGGTAGTCCGGTCACGAAGTCCATCGTGATGTGCTCCCACTTCCACTCAGCTAGTGGAAGCGGCTGTAGTAACCCCGGAGTTCGCTGGTGCTCTGCCTTGACCTTCTGACAGGTAAGGCAGCGCGATACGAACTCCGTCACTGCCCTCTTCATCCCGCGCCACCAGAACTGTCGCCGAAGATCCTGATACATCTTGGTGCCGCCGGGATGAACTGCAAAGCGAGAGTGATGGAACTCTCGCAGGACGTCGTCACGAAGAACTGGGTCTGCTGGAACCGCTACTCTGCCTCGGAACCGTAGCCCTCCGTCTGGAGATACTGCCCAGTCTCCGTCTGTGCCCTCTGTGCCCGCTGAGGTGCGTAACTCCTCGAGCTCTGCGTCGCTGCGCTGCGCCTCTACCACCCTGGTCAGTACCGCTGGCATGCTCTGCACTGCATAGAGGAAGCTGCTGGATCCCCGATCCTCGAACTCTAGCCCCAACTGGCCTGCTGTCTCGAGTGCCTGCCACTGCCGCGCTGACAACCCTGCAACTGCTGCTCTGGTGCCTCTCACCTGCCTGCTCAGCGCGTCTGCGACAACGTTTGCCTTACCAGGATGGTAATGCAACTCGAAGTCGTAGTCCTCCAGTAGCTCCATCCAGCGTCGCTGCCTCAGGTTGAGGTCACGTTGGGTGAAAACGTGCCTCAAACTCTTATGGTCCGAGAAGACTGAGAACTTCTCGCCATAGAGGTAGTGTCGCCAGGTCTTCAGGGCGAAGACCACTGCTGCTAGCTCCAAGTCGTGGGTCGGGTAGTTCCTCTCATGGTTCTTTAGCTGGCGAGAACCATAGGAAACTATGTCCCCCTCCTGCATAAGGACACACCCCAAACCCTCACCGCTGGCGTCGCAGTAGACACTATAACCCACGCATCGCTCGGGGATGATCAGCACCGGTGCACTGGTCAACCTGGTCCTCAGCTGCACGAAAGCCTGCTCACAAGCATCATCCCACACGAACGGGACGGCCTTCTGTGTCAGTCTGGTCAACGGTCCGGCGACTCTGGAGAAGTCCCGCACGAACCGCCTGTAGTAGCCCGCCAAGCCCAGGAAACTGCGGACCTCGAACACTGTCCTCGGTCTCTGCCACTGTACCACGGCCTCGACCTTGGCGGGGTCAACTGAGATCCCTGCTGCCGACACCACGTGTCCAAGGAATCCCACCTGTGCAAGCCAGAACTCGCACTTGGAGACCTTGGCAAAGAGCCGATGCCTCCGAAGTAGCTGCAACACTGTCGCCAAGTGCCGCTCGTGCTCCGCCTCTGACCGGGAGTAGATAAGGATGTCGTCGACGAAGACCACCACGAACTCGTCTAGGAAAGGCCGGAAGATCCTCTGCATCAGATCCATGAACGCTGCTGGTGCGTTCGTCAGCCCAAACGGCATCACCACGAACTCGTACAGGCCGTACCGAGTCCGGAATGCCGTCTTCGGGATGTCGCAATCCCGAACCCTCAACTGGTGGTAGCCGGTGCGTAGGTCGATCTTCGAGAACACTGAAGATCTACGAAGCTGGTCAAACAGGTCGTCGATCCGCGGCATCGGATACCTGTTCTTCACCGTCACCCTGTTGAGCCGCCTGTAGTCTATGCAAAGTCGAAGGGTACCATCCTTCTTCTTTGCGAACAACACTGGCGCCCCCCCCAAGGAGACATGCTGGGACGGATGAAGCCTCTGCTGGTCAGCTCATCTAACTGGGTCCTCAGCTCGCTCTGCTCTGCTGGTGCCATCCTGAAAGCCGGAAGAGAGATCGGTGCGGTACCTGGTACTAGGTCGATCTCGAAGTCGACCTCTCTGGACGGTGGAAGCCCTGGCAATACCTCGGGGAACACGTCCGCAAAGTCGCACACGATCCTCGGAAAACTGCACTGCTGCTGCACTCCATCAGAACCGGACAGGGACAGGCTGGCCAACAAGGCTGAAAGCTCGCTGCCACGCCTCCCCACACCACAAGCAAAGGAATCGGTGGAGAACCGATCCCCCAACAGCACAAACCGTGTCCCGTCGGGTGTCCAAGCAACCACCCTCCGGCGACCACAGTCGATGACGGCCCGGTATGCTGCCAACCAGTCCATACCGAGTATCACGTCAAAGCCGGTCATGTCTAGCACCCGCAGGTCTAGACAGACCCGGAGGCCTCCAACCTCCAAGGAACAAGATCGGCAGACCCGGTCCACCCTGACCGTCCCGCCGATCGGTGAGTCTATAGACTGTGCCACCTCTAGCCGACTCGTCTCTAATCCTAGCGATGCCACGCACATGCTAGCAATGTAGGAATGAGACGCCCCAGAGTCTATCAGCACATCTACCAAAGAACTAGAAAGCTGAAAGATACCTCTGAGGACGGACGGCTCTGCTGCGGTCTGCTGGTACTGCTGAGGCTGGTGGTACTGCAACTGCTGCTGACACTGCAACGGCTGCTGGAACTGCAACGGCTGCTGGTACTGCAACGGCTGCTGGAACTGCAACGGCTGCTGGTACTGCAACGGCTGCTGGTACTGCGGTGGCGGCTGGTACAACTGCACGGTGTCCCGCTGCTCACGCACTGGGAGGGCAAACATCTGCCCCCGTCGGCCGCCTCCGCCCCTGGGACGCCCCGGTCCCGCCCCTGATCCGCGCCCGCCACTGCTCCCCTGCCAAGCACCGGACCCTCCGCCTCTACTGCCCTGCGGCACTGCGCCTCGCGCTCCTCGCTGGGGACAGTCTCTACGGAAGTGCCCTAGCTGCCCGCAGAGAAAACACGGGCCTGACGCGCCATCAGGCGACTGACCCTGGCTCCCCCCTGACGAAGCCTGCCCAGATGGCCCGGCTGCCAGTAAGTACGGGGCTGGTGGACTCGGTAGTGCCTGCTGGTACTGCTGCACGCGCGGCGGCTGCTGAAAGGGCCGCGGACGCCGCTGCTGTCCCCTGCCGAACCCACCCCTGCCCTGGGGTCGCTGCTGTGCGCTGGTGGGAGGTACCGGTGGAACTGCCTGGTACCTGTCATCCCGCAACTGCGCCTCCACTGACAAGGCGCAGTTTAGGATCGCCGGGTACGCCTGGAAGCAGTGTGAGCTGGTCTGCCGCCGGATCTCTGGCCTGAGTCCCCACTCGAACTGCCGCACCCTGGCTACGGGGTCTGCTGCAACTGCCCCCGCAAAACGGACAAGCTGGGTAAACCTGGAGGCGTACTGCTGAACTGTGCGAGTACCCTGCAGAAGGGACTGGTACTCGCGGGTCAGGGCGTCACGCGCACTAGCTGGAAAGTGCACGTCTAGGAACATCGCCCTGAACTCCTCCCACAGCGGCAACTCTCCACCACTGGTGTGCCGGACAGTGCGCCACCAGTCGCGTGCCTCGCCGTCAAGCTGGAACGCTGCGAGGGTGACCCGAACCCGGTCATCCTCGACGAAGAGAGCCTCTAGGACGCACGTGACTCCGTCAAGCCACTCGTCCGCTGCAGTCGGGTCTCCAGTCCTACCACTGAACCTAGGAGGGTTCAGCCGCTGGAAAGCCATTGAGATAGCCACCGAGGCCTGTCCGCCGATAGGAACGGGGGCCTCCTCCTTGGCGAGGAAGACCTCCGCCTGCGCGACCGAAACCGTCGCTGGTGATGATACAGTGCGTCTAGCCCGGACCACCATGACAGGAACCGTCCCGTCTGGTCGGGCGGGTCGACCAGGTCGTGCCCCACCTCGACCGGCAACCGGGGGTCGGACCCGAGCTCCCGACATCTGCACGATCACCAACAACAAACGAGTTGCCACTCGTCAGAACGACGAACAAACAGCATTTCAATAAAACGGAAGACATTCACATCACACAGAGAGCATGCAAGGATGTTCTAGACCTAGAACTATCCCATTCCACGCTCAGCTCAACCGAAACCTGATCCTAACACCCTGGGATCTACAGCCTATGCTCTGATACCAAGTTGTCGTGCCCCGACCCGCGTAGGCCCAACCGGGCCGGGCGACGCGAACCGGAACTTAACCTACTGCGGAAATTTGGCGAGGTTTCCCTCTAATCGTAGTGGTTACCCTAATATGCGTAATCATCCTGTATTATACAACAATTATAAAGCTCAACACACAAAGCTGGAATATAGTACAAATCCTCAAACAGGGAATGTTATACAAAATCGCTCCCGTAGGAGACTATCTAACCAAGGTGCACACGGACAGATCACAGCTCCTCAAGCTCCGCCAGACGCCGCCACGTCACCAAACACCTGCCCGGTAGGGGCGACCGAAGAAGAGCTCACGCCAGCACCTGCAAAACGCAGCCCGGGTAGGAGTGAGCACTAAGCTCAGCAGGGACACTACACTACGACACTCACAAAGGAAGGGAACACAACAGTGTCGTCCCCAAACAAAGCGTAGGTGTATCACAGGGGTCCCATAACCCCACCGGATACCCCTGAGAGCCCCAGTCGTGGTCTTCCAGCGAACTGGTCACACACTGGGTCACACTCAGTAAGACAGGAAACGGCACTGCCAACTCACGACAGGATCCTGGGCACTGTCGGCGGGTAGCACCGCTGGGTAGTCACACCTGCTACACCACGACTTGGCTCAAGGCCGACACGACCTCTAAACATCAAGCACAACAGTATTCATGTCCAACTAACCCTATCATCGAAAAGACTGAATACTACAAATCGAGTCCTGGACCAAGCTACCCGCATGGTCCTAAGAGATAGATCCGGGCTACCCGGAAGCCCCGGATCGGCAACGCCCTAAACAGATGCAACTAATGCACAATACAATGCATGCTATGAACATGCGCAGAATAGATACATGTAAGCATGCAGCAGGATGTGATGATATAAATACAAGGTCTGGGCACGGCACCCTGCCGGCCCGGGGTGGTGAGCGATTTAAAGTAAAGTTTAGGGAACTGCTGCAGTGGTACCACCACCAGTTGCCAGCAGTTCACCACAACACCTGCACCGGGAAACAGCCCCGCAAACAACAGCTTACAGATATAGCAGATAAGGCCCTCGGCGCACGCCGGCATGCAAGGCTATGGAAAGCTGTAGGGCTACCCGCCCGTTTATTCTAAACATCCCGGGAGTCATCACTCTCCCGGTTCACCACTGCCCTATTATAGGGCTAACATGCTTAATCATATGTACAAGATATCAAGACAGTAAGGAAAAACTGTCATACAAAGCCCCGCGGGCAAAACCCACTTAAAACACCCTTCAGCCACTAAAGGATCGATCCTTCTCATCAAGAGGATCGATCCCTTCAGTATTTAGGGAAAACTCGTCTCTGTGAACCAAAGAGATCGATCCTTCTCATCAAGAGGATCGATCCTCTTGTAACCAGAGACCCGTCGTCCCCCAGCCACCAAAGGATCGATCTCTCCCTCCAGGAGGATCGATCTCGCACGGGCTGGGCATGACTCACCAAAGGGGATCGATCCTTCCTCAAAGAGGATCGATCCCGATGGGTTCTCCGGCGTACTTCCGACGAGGAATACCGCCGGAAAACTCATCCAAACTTCATGAAACTCTGGGATCTGGCAGCCGCGTCCTCGGTGCCCCCCACCTGAGTTCGGACCCGTGGAGCACCCTACCATGGGTGAGATCTACAGGGAGCACCGGGCGTTCCAGGACGCGGTACTGCAGCGGCTGGACGAGGTAGACGCGCGTGACGCCGCCCTACGTCAGGACATCGCCGCCCTTCGTCAGGACACCACCGCGCTTCACCAGGTAGCCTCGAGTATCCTTGCGCGTCTCGATGCCATCCACCCACCACCTCCGCCGGTCACTGCTATTGTTCCTTTCCGACCTCTTACCTTTCCAGACCCGAGATCTCAGTGATGATAGACTGTATCTAGGGTTATTTTCTGTATTTTCTGGATGGTTGGAGTGTATTTTTTTTGTGATTGGAGGATGGGTAACTTTTTGTATTCCATTGCTCTGCCTTTGTATTTGGTTGGCATCGATGATAGTGGTTATATATATACATGATTTTTGGTATGGGGGTGTGCCCCGGTGTGTCTGTCTGTCTGTGGGTGTATGTTTATAAATGTGGATGTATGGTTGTAAATGAGGATTGCGATGGTTACATTTCTGTATTTCAATTTGAATCAATGTAAAAATGGTTGGATGCAATTGGCATCTTTGTACAGCCCTTGGGCTTATCGAATAAATAGAGGGAATGCTGCCCAATTTTTCTAAAAATATTTCATCTCTATTCTTTGATTTCCATAATGCTATGATGGGTATTTCCTCTATGTTTTTACAGGGCATACGAGCTATGGATAGCAACACAAAATACGACATTTTTGACATCACAACAGTACTGTTTTTCACGACTAACCTTGACCCTAACTCCTTTCATACCTGTCGTCAAGGTTACATTTTCGTCTATTTCGTCACAAGGTTATCTCGACACTTTACCCTTCTTCCGTGCTTGAGGACAAACCCGCTTAAGTTAGGGGATATGATTGCATCATGTTTATAGATAACATGTGATCGATCTACATTTAGTCACACGTTTATTTGATTGGCAAATATGCGAAAAATTTTCAATTCTTATGCTAGCATGGATGACTATTGCATAATTCATCTTAATTCTCATGCTCTGTAAAATTTGGCAAATCATTTCATGAGTAGTGTTATTCTTCTACTTTAATTCTACTTGCCATGCATTAAGGACATTTAAGTGATCCAATCCACTTGTGCACTTACATTTGTATGAGGGGTCAAGTAGTGTTTGATTGGGGGTCCAAGGCTATTTACACTCGATTGAGATGACTTGTAGTAGGGTTTGAAGCCAAAGTAGAGGCCAAGAACCAGGTTAATAAAAGTGACTAGTCTTGATTCGTAGCCTTCTAGGCTCGAGTATGTAGGTCCGAGGGATGCTTCAACACCTAATGCCCCAAAACCATCTGGCTTGGGAGTCATTGACCTAACACTCGTTAAATGGGCCTAGTAGAAAGCTTAAGGGATCAAGGCATTGCACGGTCACCCTAGTATAAAATAAAAGCTTGTTGGTCAGCTGTGATTTGTGGCCTGCTAGGTTCGGGAAATTAAGCCCGAGGGGTGCCTCAACACCTAGTGCCTTTAGGTCATCTGACCGAGGAGCCACTGGCCCAAATCTCGTTACATGGGCCTAGTAGAAAGCCTAAGGGATCATGGCATTGCACGACCACTGGTTTTAGTCAGAAAAAAAGAGAAAAAAAAAAGATTTTAATTTTAAATAAAACTTGTCATTTGTTCAACCGGTGTAAAACGCTAAGGATGCCTAGTTTTGATTGGAACCCTACTTGAATGACTATGAGACCCCGAATACTTGAGTAGCAACTCTCACTACACGGATCGCTTAGATGAGCTTTGATCTTGGTCAAGTGCTTTGAAGTGTTTGAATGATGCTATTGATGGAATTATTCGCTTGCATTTTACTTGTGCTATGGGTTGATGGATGGAGCTATGCATTCGAATCTATGTGTGCATATGAATGAATCTTGATTGCATAGGAACCAAAGCTTTATGAGAAGTGACTAATTGTTGATCGGGGGATTGCTCTTTATGAGTTTCTTATTTCTTCTCTTTCCCTTCTAGTTATTTTCCTTTTGCTTTGCTCGAGGACTAGCAAAGTTCAAGTTAGGGGGTGTGATAAGACGTGAAAAGTGCATAAACCACCCTTTCAACTTGGCCTTGTTAGTCTCCGAGCAAGGTCTTACTGATGAATTTTACCCTAATACAGGTACAAGAGCCCTCAACGAGGATTGGATCAAGTTCCGAGCTTAAACGATGTCATTCGGGCAAGTTTTTATGAAGAAGATCGATCCTTCATTGAAGAATGATCGATCCTTTGAAGCACATTAAGAAGAATCCAAGCGGGACAAAAAGGATCGATCCTCCATCTTGAGAGGATCGATCTCTCATGCGCATTTTCCAGTGACAGAACGCAAGTTCTGAAGGATCGATCCTCACTATGGGAAGGATCGATCTCTCATTTGCATTTTTCCAGTCACAGAACGCAAATTCTAGAGGATCGATCTCCACACACTTGAAGGATCGATCTTCATCGGGGCGCTGCCAGAATTCAAGAAAGAAAAGATCGATCCTTGCCTATAGGAGGATCGATCCTCCACGGGACCAGCGATCACACGAAGAGGAAGATCGATCCTCCATCTTGCAAGGATCGATCCTTTTGTGCCAGCCGAGCAAAATCAATGGTCCAGATCTAATCCGAGTAGGGGAGGCTTGCTTACTATAAATAGACCCCTTATGGGGGATTTTAGGAGTCTTCTCTTAGTCCTTTCTCCAGCCCTTCTAGGTTTCTTACCCAATTGAGAGGAGAACTTCTTAGAGGGAATCCATGGGAGGAGAGCTTCATCAACCTCCATCCATGGATCTATCTAAGATGAGTAGCTAACTTCCTTTCTCTTGGGATTTCCATGTAGTTGTAGGATTCTTTTGTAGTTTTCTTAGGGTTTTTGGATGTGTAATCTTTAGGGATGATCTATTGTATGGATTTGAGCATGATTTCTTTATCTTTGTACATGGATCTTATATGTTTAAATGCTTATCGCTTTCCCTAGCCGTTCGCTAACTATGAGTGTTAGCTAACGAGGTATTGTGGAACCGTAGCCTGTTGCCGGCGAGTGCCGAGGGCTATTGTATAACTGTTGAACCTAAACTGATGCTCTGGCATGTAGAGACATCTAGGATAGATGTTTGCATACGTTTATGCATTGTATGCATTAGAGGCATATCAGGTTAGGCGGGTGATGGGTTGATTGCCGATCCGAGGCTCTCGGGTAGCTCGGATCTAGCCTTAGGACCGCGGTTGGGTAGTGAGGATTAGGACGTGATCATAATTGGGATCTCCTGTTATCGAGGATGTATTATAGTTGACTCTGATCAATGTTTTGAGGTTTAGAGGTCGTGTTGTCTTCCTAAGGCTAAGTATTAAGGATGGTTGTCGATGTCCCTGACATGGTCCCCAGGCAGTGGTTTCATGCTGGGTAACGGTGATCCTACTAGCTCCGGTTCTCTTCCTCCCAGTGTGTTGGTTGATGTTCCCAGCGTGGTCGGTTGAGAAGAGTAGGATCCCTTTGGGGAGTCGATAAGGGTTGTGGGACCCCATGGCATTTCTTAGACTTGAGCGGGGAGACAACATTGTTGTTGTTTTCCTCCTTTCTGTGTGCCGTAGAGTAGAACTCTACTGAGCTTATCGCTCACTCCTACCCGGGCTGCGTTTGCAGGTGCAGGCGCTAGTTCTTCTTTTGTAGAGCCGGCGGCATCAGCGTTTGGCTGCGCGACTACATCCAGAGGTGTCTGAGGTTGCTGGAGGACAATTGTTGTACTTTTTGATAGTTTATAATTATAAACATCTTCGAGGACTTTTGGGATTACTGTATAAAATCTTTCCCTTGGAGGAGTTTGATAAAGAATTTTGTATCTAATGTTGAATAGTACAACTTGATGTATTTATAATTGGATTACTGTTTCACCTCTCGAATATAAATTGTTTAAATTTATCTGTCTTTTCCGCTTTGTATCGCGCCAATTGGAGATGAATAGTGATAGGAACCCTCACGCCCCGCCCTAGATGGGTTTTCTGGGTCGGGGCGTGACAGCTTCTCTCCTACCATTGTTGATGATAGAAGGGAAACTATCGGGGATATCTTGGGCTTACAGGAGGCCTCTGAGTTGTGGGTCTGCGTTGGTACCCCTCTTGGTATTGGTCGAGTAAAGGCTGCTGATTTCTCGGAGGTCTTGGACAAGATGGTAGCGCGGGTTCTCTCATGGCAGGGGCTGATAAGACGTGAAAGTGCATAAATCACCCTTTCAACTTGGCCTTGTTAGTCTCCGAGCAAGGCCTTACTGACGAATTTTACCCTAATACAGGTACAAGAGCCCTCAACGAGGATTGGATCAAGTTCCGAGCTTAAACGATGTCATTCGGGCCAGTTTTTATGAAGAAGATCGATCCTTCATTGAAGAATGATCGATCCTTTGAAGCACATTAAGAAGAATCCAAGCGGGACAAAAAGGATCGATCCTCCATCTTGAAAGGATCGATCTCTCATGCGCATTTTCCAGTGACAGAACGCAAGTTCTGAAGGATCGATCCTCACTATGGGAAGGATCGATCTCTCATTTGCATTTTTCCAGTGACAGAACACAAATTCTAGAGGATCGATCTCCACACACTTGAAGGATCGATCTTCATCGGGGCGCTGCCAGAATTCAAGAAAGAAAAGATCGATCCTTGCCTATAGGAGGATCGATCCTCCACGGGACCAGCGATCACACGAAGAGGAAGATCGATCCTCCATCTTGCAAGGATCGATGCTTTTGTGCCAGCCGAGCAAAATCAATGGTCCAGATCTAATCCGAGTGGGGGAGGCTTGCTTACTATAAATAGACCCCTTATGGGGGATTTTAAGAGTCTTCTCTTAGTCCTTCCTCCAACCCTTCTAGGTTTCTTACCCAATTGAGAGGAGAACTTATTGGAGGGAATCCATGGGAGGAGAGCTTCATCAACCTCCATCCATGGATCTATCCAAGATGAGTAGCTAACTTCCTTTCTCTTGGGATTTCCATGTAGTTGTAGGATTCTTTTGTAGTTTTCTTAGGGTTTTTGGATGTGTAATCTTTAGGGATGATCTATTGTATGGATTTGAGCATGATTTCTTTATCTTTGTACATGGATCTTATATGTTGAATGGATGAATGCCTTTCTTTGGTATGAGCTAGAACTTGTGCATGATAGGTGTTTGTTATATTGCCCCAATGAGTTGGATGTGCTAGAAACACATCCAATTACATTGGGATGATGAATAGCCCTAGATTAGAAATTAGGGATGCTAGAACCATCCCTATCTCTCTAATTAGAGGATCCATTCTATCTTTCTCTTGCATTGGATTCGAGGTGCTAGAACCATCTCGATCCAATGCCCGATTCCATACAATACCTTTACCTTGCGACGAATCGATCTTAATCGAAGGTTCGTTAGCGACGATAGAAGCTAATCACTCATTCGTCGACTTTGTGAATGTAATTCTTTCCGGCGGATGATTCTAACCCGACTTCCGTTGAGCGATAAGTGAGGCTAACCACCCGCTTGTCGACTTCTTGATTTCGATCATCCCAATTGGATTACACACCTCAATTCCTTAGGAGGCTACATTAGAACCTACAATGAAATGGAGATCCCAAGACCTCTCTATATTAGTTATACTTCTCTTCACTTAGTTAATTACTTTAATAGTCATTAATCCAAAACCCAAATCATTTTAGCTAGTTGTTTGGAGTTATCTATCGAGTACGTTAGTCAATTCTCATTTCCCTGCGGATCGACCCGGACTCCCGCTAACTACTTAGTAGTTAGTTAGGATTCGGTATAAATTGTAATCTTGACGCCCTAGTCACTTTTAACGACGAGTGGTTTGGGCGCGTCAGGGGCGGCTCATCTCGGACCCTGGCCGGCTGGTGTTTCTAAAGTCATCCCTTCAATCTATCCCAGCTTTCGTGATGACAACTTCTCATGTAGCGGCTTTGGTTATCCTTCACATGGAGAGGATTTGTAGGGACTTCTTATGGAGGGGGAGAAAAGGAGGGATGGGTACGATGGCATGGAGAGATGTATGTCTTCCCAAGGAGGCTGGGGGGCTGGGTGTTAGGGATCTGGGGGTTTGGCAACAGGCTCTGAAGATGCGTAGGGTGGCGGCATTTCTTGATGATGATGTTAATGTTTGGAAGGAGTTGGCCAGAGCTAAATACCATTGGCAGGGTGCTCTTCCGGTGCTTGGAGGGAGTTCTGTTCGTTCATCTCATTGGTGTTATATTTGTCTTTGCTGCGGATGAGGTTAGGAGACGTATGAGCTGGTCGATTGGAGGGCAGTGGCGTCTCAGTTGGCCAAGATGTTTGGTGCTTCGAGATTTCTCTTAGTCGTTGGCCCACCTTCTTCGACGTGTTTGCTGGCATTGACGGCATGGCTGTTGGCTCCTTGCTGCAAGGCCGAGACTGGGACAGAGATAGAGTCCTTCAGATTTGTCACTGATAAGACTTGAAAAGTGCACGAAACACCCTTGTAATTTGGCTTTGTTGGGCGCCGAGCAATGTTGTACTGACTACTTTTATTCCATTTCAAGTATAACAGACCCTGCTACGAGTTAAATCAACTTTGGAGCTAAAACAAGAGTGTTCTGGCGATTTTGGCAAGTTGGATCGATCGGACTCATCAGGAGCGATCGATCCGACTCAACCAGCATGGGGATAAAGAGCAAGCACGCGGATCGATCGAACTCGATTAGACGGATCGATTCGGCACGGGATGTAGCGTAACAACAATGGAAGGTCGATCGGACTCGACAAGTACGATCGATCCGTCACGGGCCGTAGCTTATAACATGTGCACGATCGATCCAACTCCAATGGCCCGATCGATCCGGCTCGGGCGTTACTAGCAAGTTAAGGACACGGATCGATCCAACTCCAAAAGACCGATCGATCCGACTCGACCAGAGTCAAAAGTCAACCGCTCAGATCTAATCCGAGGGTGGTTATTTCCTAGGCTATAAGTAGTCATTGTTTAGGGATTTTAGGGGGCTTTTTTCAGACATTTTTGGGGAGAGTTTTCCTATCTTTTTCTACACCTTTCTTCGGCGATTCTTCGGAGGAGATCCATGGCGGGAGGAGATCATCAACTTCCACCGATGGATCAACCCCTGAAGATGAGTAACTAAAACCCTAACCATGGGATTCTTATGATGTAATTAGGGTTTGTATTAGGGATTTCTTAGATCTAGGGTTTGTATACACGATTATTTGGCTTTTATGGATTGATTCTATTTTCGTATATCTTGGTGTTGATTTATTGCTGGATGTTTGGATTGTTCTTGCTTGCACTTGATTCTAGAGCTTGTGTATGCTAGGGCTTGGATTGGATCCATCCAAATAAGAGGATCATGCTAGTCCCATGATATCTCGGATGAAATTTTCTTCGTGATTAGGGATTGAATAGTGCTAGTCCCACTACGTTCTTTCTCTAATCCTTCATGCATCTTACCTTTGTAGGTTTGTCTTTCAAAATGCGAAGTCATTTCGATCTTACACTTAGATCCATATCTACGTTAGTATTTGCGATGAACTCATCCTGAGAAGAGGGTTCATTAACAGTGAACGTAACTAATCATTCGGTCACTGATATTTAGATAATTGTTCTCACCAACAAGGAATCCTAAACAGAACTTGTTGAGTGATAAGGAGAACTAGCCATTCACTTATCAACTTTTAGGAAGCCATTCATCGTGTTTGCATGCCCTGATCTTAGGAAGACTTGGTAGATCCTTAGTTACTGATTAAGAATCCTATGGTCCTTTCTCTAATATTCATAAATCATTTAGTATAAGTTTAGTTTAATTTCATCCTGCAATCTTTTCTCAACTCATTAGTAGGAAATTCACTAGGCATTCGATCTCAATCACCTAAATCCATGTGGACTCGACTCGGACCCTCCACTATCTACTAGTTCTTAGTAGTTAAAGTAGAGTACCGGAATATATTGTAATTTTGGTCAGACTCGTTAAGCCGCGACACTTTTCAAGTCGTATCAGTCACCCTTTGTTAGCCCATTGACTGTTTGCTGTTGAGGTTTGTTCAAGAGGAGATGTGGCTCGATGGAGTTTTAGTGCCACGGGGAAGGTCACCTCCTCATCGGCATATCTTATGTTGTTATAGAAGAAGGTTGGCCGTGCGCTTAGAGAGTGTGTGACTGATGAAAGTTGAGCCAATGTTTGGAGGCTAAAAGTTGGCCCTAGGGTGCAGGAGTTCATTTGGTGTGCACTTAGAGGGAAGCTTGCAGTTCGGGATTCTTTATGGCGGCTTTGTCTTGTTTCCAATTGCAATTGCCCCCGTTATGGTTGCGAACCGGAGACGATCATCCATGCCCTGTTTGGCTATGGTTTTTTTAGGGAATTTCTGGATATTGTGTCGGATATGGAAGGAATTAGTTTTCTGGCTTGGCATCCCGACGAGGTGATGGAGTTCATTGTGGGATCTAGCGGGCGGAGGGAAGCGAAGATACAGAAGAGGTTTTTGGCCGTTGCTTGTTGGGAAATATGGCGTGATAGGAATTGCATTGTTTTCAAAGGTGTGGGAGAATCGGCTATGACGATGGCATGTAGGGTTAGAAGACTTGTCAACGAGGTTCGCAGCGACCTACTTGAGTCGGGGAACCTAGTTGAACGGAGGAGGGGTTCTCACTTGGTGTGTGTAAATACTTCTGTTGATCCTAGTTCCAGTATGGCAGGTTATGGGATCGTGGGCCTTACTGAGGATGGTAGTTTGGGGTGGATTTGTGGTGCTCCTATTGATGTTGGCTCTATTCTTCAAGGAGAGATGGCAACCATTAACCATGCTTTAGTGGTGGCCAGCGATCGTGGGATTAGTAGTTTGATTGTGGAGTCGAACTCGCTTGATGCGGTTCAGATCTTGAATGGTGCCAGGTTGTGGCCAAGAGGGGTTGAGGGAGGTGCCAATGATGTGTGGTTGCATGCATTGGATTTTGATTGTATCTTTTTCCTTCATATTTCTAAGGAGTCTAATGCTAGAGCGGACTCTGTCACTCGCCTTTGTCGCCGCTCTAGGTCTCTTCTTGTTTGAACCTGTGAGGACGGGATGGAGATGATGGATGATATAATGTAATGCTTTGCTTTGTTTTAGCCTTCGAGTTCAACTCATAAAAAAAAAAAAAGAAGCTCTGAAGGCATGATTGGATCATACATGAAGATCTCATGTAAGATTATAAGCCCTAACCAAACCAAACCACACCACACTGGTGGTACCATTGTGAAGGGAATGTATAAGTAGTGTCCATGTGGAGTCTCATATAAATTGGATCATACATGAAGAAGATTAGAAGACTTCTCTTTTTAACTCCGTTTTTTTGTCTTTCCTTCATTTTCAACTTTTTAACTCCATTTTTATCTTTTCAGTTCTATTTTTATCTTTTTAATTTCATTGTTATCTTTCCTACATTTTCATCTTTTAAACTCCATTTTTATCTTTTAGACTCCATTTTTATCCTTTTAACTCCATTTTTATCTTTTAAACTCTATTTTTATCTTTCTAACTCCATTTTTTTATCTTTTTAACTCCATTTTTATATTTTGAAATGCATTTTTATCTTTTTAACTCCATTTTTATATTTTTAAATGCATTTTTATCTTTCTTACATTTTTATCTTTTTAACTCCATTTCTATCTTTTTAAATACATTTTATCTTTCCTGCATTTTCATCTTTTTAACTCCATTTTTATCTTTTTAACTCCATTTTTCTTTTTAAATACATTTTAATCTTTTTAACTCCATTTTTATCTTTCATGCATTTATATCTTTTCTTCATTTTAACTTTTTTAACTCTCCAAATCACAACTTTATACTCCATTGGCTGAGATTCTTCATCAAAGGTCATTTCAATCACCTCTACTTCTTTCCGTAATTTTCTCCACCTTTTCTCATATTTTTTTTCCTATTTTCCTACCATTTTTCCTGGCTTTTCTCTCTTTCCTTTCTTGTCTCCACCCCTGGCTTGGTTCGACTCGCCCCAAGCCGATAGCAAGCCAAGATTTCATCATCCTGGCTCGCCATCAGCTCGACCATGAGCAGGCATCGCCGTTCACCACTCCGGCCACCCCACGCCTCAAAACCACCACCAATCATCTCCCCTTGTCACCCCCACCCTCGCCGACGCCTCCTTCACTAACAAACACCGCCAAGGATCTCCACCGCGCTACCGCCTCCAGATCCGGCCACCTCATAGCCTGATCCCACAATTGAACCCGCGAATCACCTCCTGAGACCTCCACCATCTCTCCTACACCGGTTCCACGCTCCGATGAGCCCTCCTCGCCGACGATCAAGTTCCAACAAACTTCAAGCACTGAATCTACCATTTGTCCTCTCCAACCCAAATTAGTCTTTAAATATATTCATAGGGGTATTTTTGTCATCTAACATTGACAACTAATTAAAAGAGTTAAAAAATAGGATTATAACCTTAAAAACATATGAAATGGGGTTTTTACCAAAAAAAAAAGTTCTCTGAACTGGGGTTATCATCAATTATCCATATTTATAAAGTATGGTTCCAATCCTATGAGTTAAGACAGGAAAGGGCCTTGATGGATGTAACATAAGGCCTGATCATATGTTATAAGATAGGAACCAATATCCAGCGACTTTGAGCTTCAAGGGAGACGCCTCTAAAATGCTAATAGAACAACTAATAGAATCTTTTGTGACGTACTTTCTGTATTTGGTTCCAATTCTTTTCTCCATCAAAGCTCACAAAGCCTTCATTGAAATAGCGTTTTGGTACTCTTCATCATATATCTACAGTGATATATAGCTCATCTTAATATAACCCTCAAACCCTTTGTAATCTTGATACAAAATAGCCGAATATAATCTTGATCCACTGCCTAATTGTAGTCGGGTTCACTGAACGATATTTGCTGGCGGATTTTCTACTTTGGTTGCAGGAACACTTGTTGGGGGAGGGCCGCAGATGCTTAACACCACCTGCACATACGTGAAATCCAATCAGTACAAGCTTCTCATAGCTTTACCAACAGAGGCATCACATTTAGGCATGAGTTCTATAGCTTACTGGGAGGAAAACAAGTCCATGCAAGAATCCGATCAGAACCAGAGCAAGGTACATCTGAAAATAGTAAACCTGTAAAAGAAAGTAAGATAATCTCAGTGTCACAACCCGCCATTTGTGCTTTGAGAAATAAGAGAGATGGGTGTTGCGTAAGAGACCACAAATAGTTCTGATTTTGAGAAACAGAGGACGATGACCCCGACGAGCTTTGTGAGGGTGATTCCACTACAATCAAAAGAAAAAATATATGTTAAAACGCATTTTAGATATAGAATACTGCAATATGTAGATGAAAGCTCTTTCGAAAGGAGATCATTTTAATTTCATTATGAAATATTTCCAAGAATGCTCATCCATTATAAGTGAAACCAGAAAAGACACAGAAGGTAGTTTCTGATAAAGGTTAGCATGAGAGTTTGATTGCCAATTGATTCAGGAAGCAGAGAAATTCAACAACCAACCTAAAAATTCGTTCTAACGGTATTATGGAAGAGGTTTTGAAGTTAAAATAACCAGTTGATATAGCATTGGAAAATGATTGCCATCAGTAACCCCACCACCCAATCCTTTTTTCCCAGCAGAATCAGGATTGTTGTAAGTCTGAGAATCCCCACAGAGAAATGAAAACCAACGAGCTTGGTTTATGCTTTCAATGAAAGAGCATTCTCCATCTAACAACTTGAAGACAATTTCAATAGATATATTAACCATTTTAAAAGCTATAAAATAATAGTTATGCATAGCTGTTGAGGGATTTTGCAAATTGAATAAACTAGTCCGCTCATCCAAAAGCCATCAATCATGGAGTGAAATTTCTGAAGACATAACATCTAGTTTATTGCTTAGTGTACAAGGATAAATAGATGTACCTGAACACAGAAGCACCCATGGTGCTCAAGGCCTCTTTAGCCCGGGCTGCCCTATCTCCATTGCTCACCTGTGGCAAGAAAAGTATATCCACTTGAGCCGCCTCGTTTCAAAATCTGCTGGTATGTCTGCTTCAACCATAGATTGCGAGCAGTACTCTCTATCAAGCTAAAGTAAATAACACGGAAAATTTTGGTTGGCCTGGTAATGCTGAAATTGTTAACGATGTAAAAGGGATTTTTCCCATAGGCTGTAGAGTCTTGCCAAAACAAGAGAGCTTGATTGGCACATAGAATTAACATGTACAGCTTAGACACATTCCTTGAGTAACTAGCAATTTCAAAATTCCAACTGAATGCCGGGCAGAATTGTCGTGGCTATACACCTTCAAATAATTCCTGGTTATATGGGCAATGTTTGGGATGACTAGAGAGCAAATACTAATATCTTTTCAGTTGAGTACAAATTCCTCCAGTTGTCATTGCGGAAAAATCTCTCTAAAATGAGAACTTTGCATATAGCATCCTTAAAACATAGCTGTCACTACATGTATCTTCCTCGTTAACACTAACCATGGTTGGCTTGACCTATGACCAAGGCTCTATCTAACTAGTTTAAGTCATGGATCATTGGCAAAAGGCTGATCAGTTTAATTCTTAGGCATGATACCTACTGGGACCATCTTTCTGAGTATTTCTGGCCCCACTTTGTAGAAATTGGTAATTCTGAAGTTTCTGTCATTGGGATGAAGGGCGAAGGGTAAAATGTGGACTTTCAAACATTTCATTAAGCTGATTACAGATTGACAGCATCCTATGCAAATATTTCACGACAGATGGCTAAGGTTACTTAAAGAGAAATATGCGAGAATGATCGGGTTCCAAGAATGAATATGCAAATACTAGATTTAGGCTTGAAAGCAATCTGACAAGTTCCAGGGAAGAATATGCTTATCTTATTTTTAAGGAGCAAAACAGCTGAATTTTGTATTCAAAATAAGTGTAACTCGTTTTACCCAATGAAAGAACCATAGAACAATTGCAAAAGTATTCCTGATCGACATAAGGTAGTTTTACAAATGCATGCATAGTATGTAGGCCACATAAGACATGCAAACACGCTTTGCCGCAGTTTATACATATAAAAGGTGCAATTGCAGGCATAAAATTAAATGAGTCATATCCAAAAGTACTAAGAGTATGATACAAAACATCACAAGCAATAGAAATTGTGACAAGTATAATCTTTGTGATATATTTAACAAAACTTGACTGCAAAATGGTATTCAAACTTACTGAAAAAGCATGAGTAATGTGAACACAAAACTCAACACCAATTCCTATCGACATAACGAGGTTAACGACAGAAATTGCATTTAGCTGGATCTTCAGAATAGCCATGACTCCCTGCGAGGACATAACCGTAAAATAAGGAATTCAACTCCATGCATCATCGGTAACTAAAACAATGTCTGCATTAGTAATTTGCACACAATATAAAGCTCGATCTTGGATTTTACCATACTTGCTAATAATTTTGAGTTGAATTTGAACAGTTCCAGTCCTAAGGGTAAAATGCAGTATGAACTGATTATGTGATTTAAGAATGAAATAAAGAAAGCTAATACAGAGAGATCATCGTTCAAAGTGAATGCAAAAATGATTATTTCAAATTCTGTCATGGTAACTGAAATTTCTAAGCCAACTTGTGTACTTTTCTGCCACAAATTCATAGGACCTTTTCCCTCTCAGCTGAGTCCTTTTCATTTCCCACCTTAAGTCATGTTTAAGCGCAGAACTGTGCCGTGAATAATTTCAATGGTCAAATTCTACAGATCTTTGGAAGCTTCTTGCTGGGTATTAGAAAATAGTCGTCATGTTTACATGGAATGAACTTGAAGGCTGCCTAAATAAGATTTAATAGGACACCGACACACTAAGGCTGCGTTTGGTTGCACGGCGGGAGAGGTAGAGCGGGAGGGGGTGGGAGAGGGAGAGGAGTGGAGAGGAATGGGATTGCCCTCGTTAGTGTTTGGTATGGCCATGGGAATGGGAGAGGGAAAGACGTTGCTTGTGTTTGGTATGTCCAAATTAAGATGGGAAAGCGCATGAATGATATTGAAGTTACTAATATACCCTTGCTATATTATCTCATTAATATGAGGTATTTTGTGATCTTAAACTTTGTATTTTTAAGTAGAAAATATTACATTATTAACTTTATTAAAGGAATCAAAGAGAAAAAAATGCAGCAAACTCACATGTTTTTAAGCTTGACCAACACAACTGTCATTCAAGTTGCTTAATGCACAGTTAACAAACACATAAATAAATTCCCATTCAAAATCATTGTTTTCTTTTTTACTATGGAGATGTTGCATCGATCGGACGGTTGTAATCTAATTCATCCTTTTAGATCTGATGTCTATGGAAATGATACGTATCTATTTATGAGAGGTGTTTTAGTAATCTAGCTTGCGTTGACAAGATAGGAGGGAAAGGAAACATGACTCCTCCCAACTTCTGAAGGAGGCCGGTTTCCTCCCATGACAAGAGAGCTTGAGAGAGGTGACTTCCTCTCCCGCGCTTAAATGCCAACCAAACACGGCGGAGGAGGGAGACTCCCTCTCCCACTCCCTCTCCCATGGTCAAACGTGTAACCAAACACACCATAATTACTTGAGAAGTGCATGGGCCCAACCACCCATCCAACAGAATATAACAAGGGCATTTAGGTCAGTTCCTTTCTAACGGAATAATCGCACTATATTCTCTTTGTTAGGTGGAAAAATCCTAGGGGGCTTTATGCAACAAAAAACCAAAAAGAGAGGGGATAGGATACAAATACTAATAAGACATGGGATTTCCGTAATTTAGGTAATAGAGGGGTATTTGCAAAAACCCTTTCATTTCTTAAGTCAACTTCTTATTCCTTCGATCATTCCTAAGCAATCATTACAAAACTCTCCTAACAATTAAATGTTGTAGATATCTCCGCCTTTATTTCTAATATCAAAATAACCATTTGCTTTTAATCATAAAAGAAATAACAACTTAGCATGATGGAATCCCTCCCATTTATGTTCAAGGAATATTCACTTTACAATTCACATGGCTCCAAGCAAGGTTTATTGTGCAGGCCGGCACGCACCGACACGACCATGGTTAGTACTAGCACATGCATTTGCTGACCGATACAAAGTTTTAATGGTCTGAAATATAGTTTTAAAATATTACTATTCCTTTGTCGTACTATGTCATGTTTCATGCTTAAACCAATTATTTTCAAGTTGGATTGCCTAAACAAGTCTTAATCTACTCAAACACCTAATGCATCTTTTCCGGACGGTTGAATGTTGGCCTCTAATGTCTATGCCAGCAGCAATTGCAGTGCTGATCAAGGATGGGCACAACACTCTGCCACCAACACCATAAACCTTGACTCCAATAGTAGCTTAGGAAGGAAAAGATTGCCTAAACCTAAATGCTTGCATTGTGGCATGAATTTTTCGCACAACCTTATTCTCTTCCATGCTTCTAAGCCCATGGCTCATTCTTCTTTAATCCTAACTTGAATATCATTCCATCCCCTCTATTAGATTGGGGGGCCCTGCAATAGAGAGAAGTATGGCAGGGCCTGCCATAGTAATCCCAGCAAATGAACCTCCTGAACTACTGACACGTGTCCCTCTAACCTCTCTCCCCTTGTATGTATCCTCTCACTTTATTTATATGTATGCGATGTATGTTATATATTTATCATATATATCTATACTTATATGTGTTTATATATATATAAATATATATTACGTATATATGTATAAATACATCACGTTATGAATATATACACATATAAATATACATATACATAAAATATATAACATACAATATACATATACATATACATATACATAAAATATACAACACACATGTGTGTTGTGTATGTTATGAATATATGCATGTGTATATATAGCACATATATTTATATAGTTATATGTGTGTTTCTATAAATATATTGAAGAAATCGCCGAATACTATTGAAATAGGCATCCGGCATCCACGTGTCCCACAAACCATCGCGCACCCATCGTGTCTCTCTCTCTCACTCTCACGTGAAAGAAACTCCACGTAGGACACACACACACTCACATACATACAATATATTTATAGAAACACACATATAACTTTATAAATATACATATATATAAGAAATATATATATCACATACACCACATACACCACATACACATATATATATATAGAGAGAGAGAGAGAGGGGATATATATAAGGGAAGAGAGGTTAGAGGGACAAGTGTCAATAATCTGAGAGGTTCATTTAAATGAACCACCAGGATTACCTGCCATCTCTCTATGGCAGGGCCCCTAAATCCCCCTCATCACCACATGATTTGGTTTCCTAGCTTAGTTTTGATAATTTCATGAAAAATGAATCATGATCGTCCAAATGTCCATCCCTATTTGGGCATTTCAGACATTTTACGTCCTTAAATTACTCTTAGGTCCATCTATCAGATGGTAGTGGATGGAAGGGGAAAATGAAACAAACATCGCAATTTAGGGGAAATGTGATATTTTGGACTTTTGGAGGGAAAATTAAATACTAACCCTTTCTTCATCTCGGTGACCATTAGAAGGTCATTCTTGGTTGCACTGATGCCACCGATAATTTTGTCAAGGTGAATATCCATACTGAATAATTGTGCTATCTTCTAAATTTTATTTCCTAGCCGACTGCGAGTATCTTAACCAAGATCATGACACCAATTTTCAGAGGGATGCTGCCAAGCCAATAGTGGTTGTCAATATGTTATATTTCCTTAGTGAAGCCTCCTCATCCTAGACTCCAGACTGTTCAAACATGGGTTTTTTGACATTGGTGATGATTGTGCAAATTATATTTAGTACACTAGTCTAATAGGACAGGAAATTCGATGCCTTACACAAAAACCTATATCTCTTGTGCTAGATGCAGCATTCATGCATCAAAACGTTATAGAGGGAGGAGCAGTGCTATTATTTTTTCTTAAATCTAGAATTAACTAAAGCTCATTATCATAGAACTACTTTCTGTTTCTATGTAGATCTGATTTTGACAACATAATTAACTATGAAATGTCTACAATAACTGTATATCAAAAAATAACTATGAAAATGTCTACAAGTAATGTGCTAATGATGATATGTATCACCTACTGTATGTCTTAACTTGCAATAGGATTGCAAAGAATGAAAACTACTCGTACAAGGAAACAATCCTCATGGTATACATTCTTTCAAAAAGCAATGCCATTTTATACTTTTGATTATACTAGATCAGAAGTGCATTAACAGAACTTTCTGAGATGGCTAAACATGATTAATATGAACTTTAGAAGGTAAGTTACCAGCAAGTCTATAACAATCATTGCCAACACCATGAGAATGATTATGGAGCTCCATAAGCTGCATATTGAAACAAGCACAAGAAATTAAGGAGTGGAGTGAGGCCATTAGTCTAGGTATAAGAGTAGACAATAATAGACTGTTAAAACATTTGTAGCGAATTCCAAGCATATTTGAGGAAGTTTTTAGTATAGGGTATAGCTGACCTGCCAGTGATAACAAAGCAGACAAGAAATACAGCACCTACAAAAGCAGATAAGGTAAACAAATTGATTAAAGAACACTTTTGATGCACAAACAAGGAACAAAAGACTTGATATAAAAACCTACATAGATATGGACTCATTGGGAGTAAATGTTTTAAAAGAAACAGGATATAGTCCAGCTTTTCAGTATAAAAACATATTTGACCTACAGGTACTTGAAATACCGTGAGATCTTTGTAGATAACACTTGGGCATCACCAGAAAAGCACACACATAGGCAAATGTTAATTGTCATCATTCTCTTCACTAATGACTCAAAGGATCATTAACCTCAAAATTCACAAGAAGAAAGTAATTCTTCTCTATTGGCCACAATTGTTGAAATGACAATTGCAAAAGCAGATATAGAATTTCAAAGATTAATAAGCCATCAATATGATAGATATTGGAAAAACATCAATACATTTCTACTTCCCTACAAATGTATCAAATCCCAACTTACTACTTGACTTAAAGCTTGTTAGAATCACATAAGATGGGTTAATTGGTAAAATGTTTTGGCTTGGGAAAACCTTAATGGCATCCAATACATGTTTTGATTGATGCCTTTTGCTCTATTATGTGAATAAATGAGTTTGGTCTTATATGCTTTAGTATACTTCTAGATACTGCGTGCATGTGAGTAAATGAGTTTTGATTAGAGCTTGAGGATGCTAGAACCATCCCCGTCTATCTAATTTGGGGCTCTATTCTATCTCTCTCTTGTATTGGATTCAAGATACTAGAACCACCTCGATCCTCACCTGATTCCATACATGAGCTTCCTTGCGAAGAATTAATCCTAATCAGGGAATTTGTTAGAGGTGATAGTAGCTAATCACACAATCACTGATTTTGTGATTGCAATCCAAGTGGATGGATAGTTCTAATCTAACATTCATTGAGCGCTAAGCATGGCTCATTACCCGCTTGTCGATATTGAGAATTCGATCAACTCAACTTGATTATATGCCATAATTCCATAGGGATTACTCTAGAACCTATTACGAATTGGAAATCCCAAGGCCTTTTCTCCATTAGATCCCTCTTACTAGCTTTATTTACATCCTTTAGATTCTTGGTTAATTCAAAACCCAATTTCCTCAACTATTGTAGAGAGCTTTATATTGAGTATATTAATTCATCCCTTTAGTCCCCATGGATTTGACCTGAACTCATCACTATCTACTATTCTTAGTAGTTAGAGGTAGAGTAGTTCGGATATTTAATTCACGCACCGGCGGCGCATAACGACACGCGATTTCGGTGCTCGTCATTTGCCCAGCTGGCTGGCACCTATAGCTTGAATTGGTCTGCCGAGAGCCATAACTCGAACCCGAAAATGAGCCAAACAACTTTAAAGAGATAAAGAATGAGTTTGGTCATTGGTGACCAGAGAGAGAGGTGACGAGAGTGGAAACGATTTGAGGGAGGGTTTCATTACTTGATGGAGATGGTGGATCATTTATCAAATCCAAGATCACAAAAGTTAAGCAAAGCACAAGTTAGTCAACATACCTCCTAATTCACATACTAACCGCTAGGGTTATTTGTGCAACAAGAAATACTCTCACTGCACTCAATAAAGTCACAAAAGCAATGAATACATGTGGAGCCATTAGTCAATTAGTGTAGATCCTTAAGATTGTTGAAACAACTCCAACAAGAGCACCAGGATACACTAAGAATTCATGATTCAGAAAGCCAACTTCACTAGAATGTTAAGAGGGAAACAACGCATATGCTATTACTTATAACTAATAGCAGGAAAAAAAATGAAGGCCAAAGGGAAGAAAAGTCCATTTTCATTCCCTCGAGGAGTTGGACAGGTTCAACAGTCCTCTAGATTTGATTTTTGTGTGAGGAAAGGATTTAAAGAAACCTAAAATGCTACAATTTTCGCATACTTGGTCATATGTTCTAGGATGATAAACTTATCAATGATATCTTTATCAATTGAATAATTTGGTACTTATCCTATGATCCTATCTAAGCATGAGCTTCAAGCTGAAGGCATGTGGACCGATCTTGCATCCACAATTATGCATAATACAAGGCTTATTTGCAGTCAATTTAACTTTTTACAGATACCATAGGACAATACGATAAGAGTAATTAGCTGAAAAAATGTGAAATTACTTATTATTGAGAGATGTTGAGCTTCCTAAAGGAAAACGAGATAACAAAATGACTCATTGATGGGTCAGAAGTAAGCAATCTTAAAAAATGATGCAGCATATTGAAACACAAGAATAACTACTGACACAAGATCAAATTGAGGGTCCAAAATTAGGCAGCTGATTGAGCAGACTAAATGAGCTATCCTGTTATCACTGGACTCCATGAGAATACTCACCAAGGCCTGCAGAAATGTTGATTAGTGCTGTCTTCCAAATATCCAGGTACTGCTCAAAGAATATGTAGAATACTGAATATGGAAAGATTTCCATCTGCAAGAGGAAGTTGGCATGATCATTCAGGAACAGATGCTGTAGTGACATCCTAAGTATCGTAAGAGATAACAGATATATCACTTCACTTGCTAAAAGATGCATGATATAGTATATTCAAAAATTGAAATTTGGAAAAGCAAAGCAAAAGCACCCCCAGCAACATGTGTTAGTGATAAGGAGACATGATTCTGTTATGGTCAAATATTAGCAAGACAAAATGGGAAATAAAAGGCATAAAATCAGCAATACTATCCCAATTTTGCACCTTCACAAAGGATATTATTCATAAAAGTCAGAACCTCATTGTTGTAGAAGATGAAATTACACAGGCCTATGCCTTGTAAAAGAGTATATTGACTATTTTTGGAAATGACTAAGAAATAGGGGAACAAGAAGTTATAGTAGTCTACCATAAAGTGAGGAGCAGTTATAGAGCTAAATGCATCAACTCGAAACTCAAATCCTTGATGGACAGAAACAAAAAACCAAGATGCTATCACAAATAAGGAGTTTATATCGAAAAATTTCATTATATATCATAAAAGAGCAGATGGATGAATGGAGATAAGACTTCATATTCGGTACATTCACATTTTGTTAGTTTAACTTCTTACAATCTACTCTGTAATATATGTACTAAGATTGCATTGGACATTGAAATTTAAGTCGTAGAATCAATTCTTTGATATTCAAAATGAGTATTAACTTAGTTCAATTATTACTTATCGAATAAGGGCGAAAAAGCCCAGTGCCAGGCCAATGCAAGTGTACTGAAGGCAAGCTAGAAGTTCTTTATGCATGTTGGTAGCATGGTGGGGAGTAGCGACACCGTGGCAGGAGTTGTTTGGCACAAGACATGCCACAACACTGTAGATGTAGAGCTATATCAAGGTAGAGCAGTGAGCAATTGAGGTGTGTCAGAGAAATGCATTTCAACATTTTCTTTCTTGTGACACACTAAACAGTTAGAACTAACTTATACATAACGCACAAATGTAGACATCAAATCAATTTTAAAATAAATTTTCACAATATCTCACATTGGAATAGTTTCCCCATCAAGTTATTGACATACATGCCATTGTTATTCCTATACCATGTAAAATAGCTCAAGCCCTACACAGGCTACAGTATTCTATATGATCAGGCTGCCTAAAATGGTGCATTGGAAGATTATGCTCCTGTGTACACAGCGTGACCAGCATATGCATAAGTAGAGTGCTGGAAGAAAGATTGAATTTAGTAGCAGGATGTGGTTAAAGCTAGTAGCTGAAAAGTTAGAAACTTATTATCCTTCCTATCTAGTTGGCATCCCAAACACACACAAAGGATCATCTGGCTAGCAGGTTACTTGCTTATGCATGTACTACTTTTTTATTTAAGTGTACTATATTCTGCACTGGGAAATCATTTTCAGTCATTCAACACCTGAATGACCCAACTGGTTTACCAAATAAAACAACATCGTCAGCAGATCTAAAGACGACGTGTTACCCCGTGTTACTAAATATTATGAGTTAAAGAGTACCTTGACTGACACATAGCATAAGCAAAATTGGAACTTATTCAGATAGAGGGCATGATATCAATTTTAAAATTTGTTAAAGGACCCATAGACAACAATTGACTTGCATCAGCAGCGAATATCCAGCATGGCACTGCCTTATCTACCACAAACTGCTAGTTTCATAAACAAGGGCGCAACTCTGTGTAATCTTCAAGTTTGTAATACCTTCAGCGAATCAGACATTCTAGAACTGAAATCCCGTGCAGCTCTCAATGAGTTGACATAATCGCTCTGTAGGAAAGAAAAATTGTAACATTAAGTTATGTGACGTAAGGAGTGTTGCACAAACATGAGTCAACTAAATGAGATATCATCTCTGACTTGTTTGTTAACAGGTGTATGATATGTGCGAAAGCTTGACACTTGAATAACACCACTCTCATACTCTGCAAAACATACATATTCAGCCAATATCAATGAGAATTCGGGCCCAATAAAAAATGCTGGAAAAGATTGATTTAGACGGTTGTTTGTGAGCTGGCTGGGCATATGTGCACTGATCAATTGTGCAAAATATAGAGGCAAAGCTTGTAATTGAACCAGTAAGATCCACGCTAGTAGTGTATGCTCCTTTTCCACCCTTCGCACAATCTGTAGATGGCAATGCATTGAGAAACCATGGAAGCTTTTCCTTAAATTGCGCTGTAGAAGGGCGACTATTGTGCAAGTCTGAATGGTGAAAGCACTGGAAACAAGCAGACATAGTCAAGTATACACAGAGTTCTTAATGACTCCTCAGAAAGCAATTTTACTGTTCACATAAAGAAGCACATTCACCGAAGCTATTTGACAATTAACTAATTATCAAGGACTACCGTGCCGGTGGCACATCATGAATTACTCACTGAGTCACCGGCATGGTCAGAGTCACACGGTCTGTGCCGACCCTGACGTTATACTTCCTGCCAGCATGGCACATACAGGTCTACATATACCACACTGGCCGGCACAGAAATCCTTGCTACCAACAATATCGATTCTATCAGAGCAGGCTTAGAGTACACTTTCTTAATGGTAATATGATCTACCACATATAGTCAAGACTGAGAAAAAAGTTACCGTTGTACAATCTTTGCATATCCCATTTACGTCACAAGAGCCTTCATCTGGCTGACAGCAAGGTGGCTAGGCAGAAGACAGAGAAAAGACAAGCTTTAGCATATACAATATGCACAAATGACCTGAGACAAATTTTTTACGTTCATCATATTTATACTTTCAAATGATGGTTCGTCTTGCTTTTAATTATTGATAAAAACTCTGACATCTGATCTTCTTAATGCATTTGTTTATTCTCTCTTGAGTTGAAACTCTGATGATAATGTTTGCAAATTAAACAAATGACTTGGTCACATTGTAGTCACGGGTTTTTCAATGGACATGCTACCATTTACATACAAAAAAGCATTACTGTGATTCGGAACTTTCTGTAGTCTTTCTTTCTTTCTTTTTCTTAATTGAGCCGTTTACCCTGGCTTAGGCTGAGCAAATTCCCATACAACCACAAATCCCTCACACTGAGGATTCAAACAAAAGAGCTCACGCATGAGGTCACAAGCCTTAACCAGTACACCACCATATTGGTTGTTGAACTTTCTATAGTCAACAATAGATTTTGTATTGGGCTTATATGAAGAAAGTAGAGTTAAAATCATTCCTCGTTTTGTTCACAATGGTGAATGCAAAAATCTGAAAAATCATTTTGAAGATTAGTGTTTTGCCCGATACGTGGCACCCTAAAGTTTGTAATTTGACTTATTTCGTGCATTTTGTGACTTTTCATAGTCTACTATCCCTTCACCAGTGTTTGAAATTCATTATTGGCTAAGGGTCTAGGGATTCAAATATTATCAGCAACATCATACTCTAGGATTTGCTAATCTTAGAGCCTGCCATGCGTCTGCATAAAAGTAAAAACAGGCAGAATAGGTGATCTAGCACAAATGCATCTCCAGATATGTAAAATAATGCAGAGTGTGTAATCCAGTACAATTCTCTCTCATGTTTAACCTGAAAGAGTTATTTAGGTCAATTAGGGAAGAAACCTAAACAATTAGGTTGTCTCACTGCTTACAAACACAATATGTCCTCAAGAAGAAGAAAATCATTGAAGAAATCAAGGTCATTAACAAGCCTAAATAGAAGCTCTACCTTTGCTTAACTATCCTGAGAATCTTAGATCACCAAGAAGTAGGGGTGAGCAAAACCGAACCGAACTCCTAGAACCGAACCGAACAATTCGGTTCGGTTTTTTTTTTGTTAAAAATTCGGTATTCGGTTCGGTTTCGGTTTCGGTTTTTATTTTTAAAATTCGGTAAATACCGATATACCGAAATTTTTAAAGTTATACACCTTATTTCGGTTCGGTTTTATATTGTAAAGTAAAAACTACAAATTATTTCAGTTTTTTTCGGTTCGGTTCGGTTCGGTTTTTGCATAAATTCGGTTCGGTTTTTAAATTAATGTACCGAATTAATTCGGTTCGGTTTTATGCACTAATTCAGTTAGGTTCGGTTTTTAAATTGGTGTACCGAAAAAAATTCGGTATTTCGGTTCGGTAATTTACCGAATACTCACCCCTACCAACAAGCCTAAATAGAAGCCCAAAAAGAGTTTACCATTGACACATTGGTGGCAACCTATATGGGATAGTGGTAGACTCCTAATATGTGAGAACTTTGGCTACGCAACCAAAAATGGGCATTGAAAGGACCTATGCCAATGGTTTAATGACAATACTTGAAAGTTCCCAATTTTGTATAGTGGAGAAAAACCATCAACGATATGCAAAATTTGCTATCAGATTTGGTAATGCTTCAACCGAAGGTTTTTTCCGTATTAACTACAGCTGTACAAGTATTCTTAATATGACCATCGGTTTGTATGAAGTATGCTAGACATCAATACAAAAATAAGCAGAGATGATTTTCAACAAAAACTTAAGCAAACATTAACAGCACTCTATGAATCGGTTGCAATAGGAATAGGTTCAAATATCTTAACATTTGACTCCTTATTACATCCATCAAGAAGGGACTGAGGACGAAGTTGACAGATACAAACCTGATCATCAGGTGGACAATAAGTTCCATTAATGAATTTGCGACAGCAACCAAAAGCTTCTGGAGATAGCCATATAAGAAAGTCATCGATCCATGAAGCAGCTGGCTTAGCAATGTAACTTGATTCTGATACTAATGATGCTTTTGTGATCTGATTATGAATAACGTAGAAGGAAAAGGCAGTTAGAATAATTATTAAGCATTTTAAAATGCTCAAAAGACGAGAGATATGTGCACCAAACAAGTGGAGCTACTGCGACAAACTACGAGATTTAGACTAATTGAGAGAGCCATCAGAAGTCAGGAGCAGTTATTTCCCATCAACAAAATTTTCAAAAGATTCTACCAGGTACCCAGCAACATAGGTAAAGCACATAAGTCAGATCAGATTGCTCACCTCATTCAAGAGAGAATTCGAATCACATTGGCTAATGGAGCATAATTGGTTAGTTTGCATTGATTCCAAGCTGGATAAAAGAAAACATATTTTAGTGTCCAAAGCACTCAACTAGTAATATAACAAATTAGAAGCATCTTGAGAGACCTTGATCTATTGGATATAATATTCATCCACGTAGAACTTTTGAAGCATAACTGTTAACTTCTCCAATGTCATTCACAGATTCTATCATGATCTAATGACTTCCAATGAATGATTCATATAATGTTTGGTAGATATGATCAAGCATAGCATAAAAGAAGCTTTTCACATATAGCGCCGCATCAGATGATCATCCTCTATTAAGATAACTTTTTCAGAGCGAGTCCTAAATGTTTCTTTGGGTAATTCTTTTTGATTCCTCCAGAGAATAAGAGGGTTTGAGGTTTGAAACATATCCACTAAACAGAACTTCAAGTGGCTTACCAACTCAACTAGGATATTGGCTTCTTTTGGTTCATTAAGCGAGGATCTGAAGACTCTGGACCCATATCCAGTAAACCCAGCGAAAGGTGGCTTATGAACTCAAGAAAGCAAACAAGGATAGAACTTACTGAATAGTATCTTCTTAGTAAGGCAATGTAGGTGTACTACCATTGAAAGATTGGAACCAAAGGGCTTCCCAGTGGACGCATTAATGGTTTAAGTAAGCATTGAACAGAGAAAAGAAATCTAGAGACGCCAAAAGAGATCTACAAGATCTTTAATAAATGTCATTCAAAAGAATAAACCAAACATAACAGGGTACTCAGATAATTGCTATGGAAGCGACCATGAACATGGCAAAGAGTAGGAAACAGCATAGACGCCAAGGAATCGAACCGCTACGACTTAAATCATTGAAATAAATAGCTAACCATACCAAGCATGGCATACAAGTAACCCAATATCAGCTGAATTACTAATCATACTATGCACTAGTCGTTTACTGGACTTTAGCATGGCAAAATCTACAAACTAGATTTTCTAAAATTAGGCATCTATGCGATCTAACATGCTAGGTACTATAAAACTAACTGCAAATTGATTAGCCAAAGCACAGTTAAACTCCAGAGTATCTCTGTACATCAAAATTCAAACAGATTCATCCAATAGGCAACTTACCCAAGACTCAAAGTTGATGCAAAGTAGGTTATGCTTTAGGGAGAGATTATTAATTGAAGCAGAAAACACAGTAACCGAAAAAACCTTAATTGTTGAAACTTCAAGCCATTAGAATCATTCAAATTGCTGAGAAGTAAATAAAAGGGAAACCCGAATAGATATATAGCATATGCATCAAATGTGCAAGGGGACTCTTAAAAGTTTAACAAAGATAGAAGACTACTATGGTAACTTGGACTTTAAACATGCCATTTGGGATGTAGAAGAGTGCACGGATTTGAATTAGAGACACCATTCACCATGTCGAATACATTTCTATCAAGAAACTATAGTTCCATCACCAGAAGCTAGTTTAAAAACCTTCAGCACACATCAAAAGCCCAGATCAGATTCACATGTTACGCAATATTTTCGATTCAGCCAATGTTTATGTATGCAGAATATACCGCATGGTGACTAGTGAATTAATATAAGGTAATAAGTCAATTTGCAGATGGCAAGGAATCACACAAGCACGAGGGGATAAAATTTGATGAGAAAGACATGACAAGATGATTGAATGGCCTAAAAAAAGGAAAGCATCACTGAGAATACAAGATACATGCGGGGCGCCCCATACATCACAAAACAGTGAATTTAAATATCAACATTTTTAATATTTCAAAAGATATATCAGTAAGTAATATCTATCATTACCTGTAGTTATAACCCTTTACAACAAAATACAACGGTGGTCCTACTTTCATATATTGTGCAAGATCATTGAAATAGCCCTGCAGAAAAGTATCAAGCAACAATTTCAAAGCTTTAACTGTAAGAGAAAATGCCGATAACTTTTGGCAACGAAAGTGAATCAAGTAGAAATGCTAAAATTTGACCTGAAGATATGAATCTCGGGGGAGGACAATCTGTTGCTCCAAGCCAGGCTGAAGTCTAGTGGATAGCGCCTTTAAGATTAAAAAGAAACAAGGAACAAAAATTAAGAAATTAATCGGTGAAATAACAATATATCTAGTCTTTTGGTGGGTGTGTGTGTGTGTGTGTGTGTGTGTGTGCGTGCGCGCGCTTCATTTCTTCTATTATAAGTAAATGGGGTAACTACAATTTAATGTCAAATATGGAAGATATTTTCCTTCTTATGGCAAAGGATAGAGAAGCATATCAAGCTGCAAATATAAAAGGCAAACGAATGACAAGCAATGAGCAAGATAATAAAGACATAGTAACAGGGTAAAGATACATCACTGAGGACATCAAAAATTGGCATTGGTTGGGCGAGTACTTAGCTACCACCAGGTCGTTACCCATGTGATAGTCATGATTAAAGGGTGCAAATTTAGCCCGAAGCTCCAAAATTGCTCAATATCAGCTCGACCCTAAGCTCGATAGATATTGGCTCGAGCTCTCTCTTGTCAGCTCACTTCCTTTAGAGCTGATAACAAGCTGGGGTCAGCTCGATCAATATCAGCTTGATTCAGCTCAAAATTTTAAATTATTACTATATAGTTTAAAAATTTTTGATATTATAATTCAAGTTTTTATAAAACTTTAAAATGGTGGCTACAATGAAGTAATACAACAGTTGTTGGAGAACAAGGCTTTTTAGCCATTACATTTATTAGATGGGATATTTTCTCCTTATTCTATGTTTTGTTCAATGTTTCAGAAATCATTATTCTTTTAAAGAGTAACCACAAATTCACAGCCACTGAAACAACTTTGAAGATTCTCCATGGTTCCGTTAGATTGACCAGTCCATGCTTGCTAATAGTCCCACATCGCCTGAAGCATGAAGTGGAGGGGAGATGGAAGTTTATAAAAGGAGGCGCGCATTCCATGCTTGCTAATAGTGCCACATCACCTAGAATATGAAGTGGAGGGGGTTGGAAGTCTATAAAAGGAGGTGCAAGGCTACACGTAGCTCTTACCTGGCCATCGATGGCTTTTTTAATCAAATGGAGCCAAGCTTGAGCTCTAAATCCAGCTTATCAGCCTTGACCCGAGCTTAAAATGTTTTCAAGCTGGTTCGAGCCGAGCTCAAGCTGGCTCCATCTAAATCTGAGCCGAGATCGAGTTGGGATCTTTGAGCTTGAGTTGAGTTCGAGCCGAGTTCAAGCTGGAGTTAGTTTGAATCGAGCCAAGCTCGAGCTGGGCTCAGCTCGCTCGATGTAGGCTTGTTTACACCCCTAGTCGTGACCAAGGATTTTCTTGCCGATCGGCAACCTTGGTGTCGGCCGGAAAATATCGAGCCGGTAGCCCACCGGCTTGAAATTTGGGACCAGCTCTGGCTCCAGACTATTCGGCCTTGAGCCGATCGGTACTAGACGGTGCCGGTCGACATTGGATGTTGCCGGCCGGCAACTGAGTGGTTCCGGTCGGCACATATGATGGGATCTATAAAGGAGGGAAGAAAGAGAGGAAGAGGAGGAAAGAAGAAAGGAAGAGGGAGAGGAAAGGGAGAGAGAGAGAGGGAAAAAAGAGAGAAGGGGAGGAGAAAAGGACGGAGGAAGGAGAAGGAGAGGACGTCGGCGGCGGCAGCGAAAAGTAGGAGACAACTTTTTTAGGATTCGTTCGATCTTCGATGGATGTTTTATAGTTAACGGGTTTCAGGTTTTAAAACCCGTATTCAAAGTTTTAAAAGCCCCAACCCTAAGCCCCTCTTCACTTCCGCCGCCGCCGCTCCATGCTTCTCTCACGATCTACTGCCGTCACCCACCTCCGACTCGTTCTCTCTCTCAATCGCTTTCGCCGCCGCCGCCTATGAAGCTCATCTCCGCCTCCCCCAAAAACTCCTCGGTGACCTCTTTCTCAGATGAAAACTTCACCGGCTCCTATCTCTCTCATCACACCTTGCCGACCGGCAAATAGGACGGTACTGTCGGTGTCGGCAGCAGGTCTCGAGTCGGCCAGAGGCTGGCACGACGTGTGCCGCCGGCATGACAATCCTTGGTCGTGACCACTCTTGTCGAACTTCCCGTCTAGGGAGTGGTGTACACACGTGCTGAGGTTCTTGTCCAAGATGTGGATGGGGATTAGGATTCGGTGTTTTGTACTTAGGATGGGGCACCCATTGAGCCAATGTCCCATTGGTTCTATGTGACTGCCAATTTACTGTTTTTATGTGACGACCATTGCATTCTTCTATTGGGCTTTTTCTCACCCCTATGGGTTGCGGTCGCAAACTCATCCTCTGCAAATAGTTTTGGTGGCGACACATTGGCTTGAGAACTTTTTCTAAGACTTCCACCATCCCCATCTCTTGTTTTACTTTTTTTTAGGATGTTTCCAAAGACTTATCATGTACAATTTCGTTCGTGATCATGAAATAAACTCTTGATGCTTTGGATCGACTATCTCTCCTTATGTTACATTGAGCTTGGGCCTCCCGAATACTCCAACTGTTCATACAATTTAAATATAGCTCGAATTTTGTGACTTGTACACCAAGTAAATGAGCCGAATACTCCAACTGTTCATACAATTTAAATATAACTCGAATTTTGTGACTAGTACACCAAGTAAATGAGCCTAAAGTAAGCAAAATATTCATCGATAGGTAGGGTTTAATAGCAATTATCCAAACATTATGAATATCTATCCTTAAGTCTATGAAATTAGTTACATAAATGCCAACATAAAGGGCACGGGCACTAGCACCTCTATTGTAAATGTATGTATGCAATAACAAAATATCACCAAGAATTTCCATGCCAACACCTCATGTACAGCCGGCCTTAGGCTGGCATGTAGGCAGTGAGAGTGAGAGTGATAGTGATAGATAGATCAAGGATAAAGAAAGGAGCAGAGTTGGGCAAAACGAAAGAATGAAGGAAACCATCAAAGTGCTAAGTGAAATAAGCATATGCCAGTTTTCTCACTTTGACACAAAATTTGATTCCCTCTAAGCAGTAGGACATGAGGAGATGATGAAATAAGATAACACCTAAGAATTTACTAACTGATCAACAAAGTCCTCAAGAAGAGATGCTCAATTCGTAATAGTACTAGTAGGAGTAATAAAAAGACAAATATTAAAGTTACTCACAATACTTGCAAAAGTGAAACCAATGAAGACAGCAACTACTGTAATTTTAACTCCCGAAATGGCAAGCAATGGCGCATGGACATCCTACAAAATTTCAAAGAATAATGAAGTGAAATTTCTGTACACATTTAATTGAACCATGAGAATTCTTCTAACTAAAGAGAAATTAGAGCTACTTAAAGCACATAATCAACAAAACTAGTGCTAAAAACACAATTGAGCCCTCCACCAAGATAGGTACACCATATGCATGGGGACAACAAGACAATCTTTATATTCAAGGACAAGCCTAAACGTTGAACCGTAAGAAATAAATGTTGTACTATACACATAGACACATGGTAGTACGGTAAAGGATGAAGAGGTGCTTCAAAGTTAAACTAGTCAACTACCAAACAAAACAACCACACTGCCATTGAGCTCATGAATATTGTATCCATACTTGTTGAAATATGATTCATTTGTAAAGAAGAGGCCATATGGTGTCTAGTTTCTGCTACAAATATGTGGAACTTACAATAAATACACCTTGCACATCGATCTAATTAGATATTTCTGGACATCCACCTATTTAGAGATTCCTCCAAGTGCTTTCTCCAAAATCCACCTTATAGTTAGTTATATATGGCAGGCACAGTCTATATTAACTTAAATTAGACTAATGGTGAGAAGAAGATAACACCAAAACCTATGGTCTAAGTTTCCTTCGCATATGTAACTATCATGGATGCATAAGAACAAATGTTGAGTGAGTGGAGACGAAGGGGTTAGTGAAAAGGTGTGCAGATGGGAGCAATAGGATTAGCGCATGAGGAATCGCGTGTGGCTGCAAGGTGCAAAGGACGAATGGGTTGGTGATGGTGGAGAAATTTTGATGACCGGGTATAAAAATGATATTTTAAAGGGGTTTACACATGCGAATTTTCAAGGGTATTAACATATAGGCCATGTTTGGTTCGCATTGAGCACTGAATGGGAATGAGAATGGGAGTGAAAATGAAATAGACTGACTGAGGATTGGAGTGATGATGATTGTGTTTGGTTGAACAAGGCGAATGGAATTGATGGTTTCATACGTTTGGTATGTACTAATGAACATGGAAACGGAATGGGTATCACGTTTCAATGACCATACTACCCTTGACATATAGAACACTTAAAATATGCATATTCAATTATTCGTATCTATGTAATAGATAATAATGTATTCTTTTTACAAATAAGCACACATATTATATCTAATATACATATATCTATTATATAAGGAAGAGCGGTTTTTGAAATGTCTCAACTATAAAACATAAAGAACGGTCCAGATTTATCTCCAAACATATCCAACGATCCAGATTTCATCATCTACTTTAAGATCGCCGTCCAAATTTTGATTCCCACCAAAATCTCCAGCCCAAATTTTCTTCCCTCACCCACCCACCCACCCCCTCAAAATTCAGCTGAGAGAGAGATTTCAACTGAGAGAGAGAGAGGGATGGGACACCCGTCCCATCCCTCTACCCCGTCCCCTCTCCCTCTCCCCACGCCCTGTCCCCGTCCCCTCTCCCCACGCCCTGTCCCCGTCCCCTCTCCTCTCCCCACGCCGACCTCGCCCGACGCTGCGCCGACGCCGACCTCGCCCTCAGCCGAGCCCCCGCGCCCCCCCCCCCCTCCGCCCCCACCCCGACGTCCGCCATCAACCCTCTCCCCACGCCGACGCCCGACGCCGGACTTCCGACGCCCGCCATCGGCCCTCTCCCCACGCCGACCTCGCCAGCTGTGGGGTATATTCTTAAGATTTGCTTTTGTCAAAGTGTTGCTTTTGTCTTTTGGGTATATTCTTAAGATTGCCAGGGAGGTTAAGCTATAATAGCAAAGATTTATGTGTTTTTTTTGCTTGAAATTTCTCATCTCAGTTGCATACTGAGCTCAGTCATATGTGTGGAAAACTAATAATTTGTTTTTGAGTTATTTATTTGTTCTTACTTGATTTCAAGAACTTTGGTGGGGTTTTCATATGATGCAAGAGAAGAGAGACAGCTAGAGCATCAACAGGGGAGGGAGAGATAGAGATCATGAGTTGAGAGAGAGGTGGTTGTAGGTGAAAACCTAAAGCCTCTTGCTATTTAGAGGAGGATATGGTCGTTGATCTCAAGATCAATGACTAAAATTACAACTTTAGTTAATTATCCTAGGAGTAATAATAGATCTTGGTCGGTCATGATCTCTAGATCAACGACTGATATCTTAGCTTAGTTTTTTAATACTAGAATTAGTAAGAGATATTGGTCGTTAATCTCTATATCAATGATTAGGAACTCAGCTATCTAAACAATTTAGAGAAAAACATAAATAGATGAATATATAAAATATGTACTTTTATTATTTATATATGTCGAGCTTGATCGAGCCAACCCTTGCTCATTTTCGGCTCTAAATAAATCGAGTTGGCATCAAATAAGCCGTTATCGATCTCAAGCTGATTTCGAGCGAGCTGTTATCGAGCTAGACTCGAGTTGGAGCAATTTGGACAGAGTGGTTGTCTGGGTTGGAGCCATTTTTTTTTGAATTTGGAGCTTAGTATAAAGTTTAGTGCCTAGATATAACCAAGCCTCTTCAATCTGATGGTGGATAACAAGAGAAGTTTCAATCCAATGGTTCAAAATCAGTGGTGAATATGGTTCAAAAGATAATGAAAGAAGATTAAGTTTCAATCCCATTTATTATGCGGAGAAGTTTAATCTTTGGGCTGATTATTAGTTCATTACTATATGTTTTTAAGGAGATACTTTGAGCTTGATGATATTGATATGATATTGATGTAAACTCATACATAGTATATAAAAGGCCATTATGGATGAGAGGTGGTCATGTTTCTCAGCTAATAATAAGATGCATTTGAATTACACAACATATAATAAAACACCAGAGACAAATAAAAACTAAACTGAGGGGCATGGGCAATGCTAAAATAACCAAATTACCATCAATTCATCCACTTCAAAAATAAACAGTTAAAATAACCAAATTATCTTATACATGTGGACATTACATTTAAATCTTTTAATACTAAACGAAGTTAATAATTAGGAATCCATCATTAAGTCCAAACGAAAGGAAACCTAATCACATAATCTATTGTTATAATAAGCTGGCCATTATCGCAATTGAATCTCAACTAGCAAAATCAACAACAACAAAAAATATCTTATGATCAAGAAAAAGCATTATAAAAATGAAAACTTTGACAAATAAAATCCACGCCATGGGCACATGCGTAGAGATATCATCCATAACTGACCTTGATATGTGGGTGTATTGAACTTTTATTCCAAGAGCTCCAATGATTCTGTTACTATTATTTATTTTACCATGTAGATTATTTTATTGGTGTGCCATTTGTATCCTAAACATATAAATGTACATCTAGGGAGCTTCATTGATGGATGCCGCTTCCAGGTCACATAACTGAAGAATATGAACAAATTTAAACCGTGCCAGGGGCACGGGCATGCCACTAGTAAACCTTATAAGGGAGAGTGAGGGGTGGGGGAGTTAGTACTAGTATATGTATATGTACATATATAAATATATACTTATATGTATATATGTATGATTTTAATCCAAAGGTGGAGAATTGATATGACTTTGCAACCATGGTCTAGATATGACTTTGCAACCAGATTCTAAGACACTCTTAGCTTGATGGGTTGGCATCTTTCAACAGCCGGCTAATAAAGAATGATCTTGCATCAAAAATCCTACAACTGAATACCCAGAGGGAGCTAGCCTTGAGCATAGCATTTTACATGCCATATTGAGTGGAGCTCAACGCAAAATTTCAGCTTTCCCAATTAAAAACTATATCCGTGAGTCCGATAAAGGGCCCTGTACCAAGGATCCAAATATCAGTTTCGTTTTTGGTTTCAGACAAAGTCCAAAATGAAATGTATCGGTATTCTCATTATCTTATGTAGTTTTGAATTACACTTCTCTGATTTTAATCTTTTTTTTTAATACCAAAGAGCAAGGATAGTCACGCCGATGGCATGTACTGTGCCGGCACGGTATGTACCACCAGTATGCCCCATGCAAGGCATAGTGGAGTCCTCTATTATCATGGGAGTCGGTTGTAGGACCGGTAGGTATCCGTTGGGAACCGGTACGCATTGGTGCATGCCAGTCGAAACTATGCGGTTGGTTTCAACCAGTACCCACCAATTCACCCCCAAATTGGTTTTGGCTGGGGTTTTCGACACAATATCTTACCGGGTCAGTAAATACCAGCAATCCATGTTTAAAAGTATTAAAATTGGTATGAAATTTCAACAGGAATCTACAAGATCAATAGGGGGACATGTATTATGTATCAAATAATGCAAACTCATCATCAAAATCATAGTACTTCTGTTCAAGTACTGACCAAGATTTAAACTATCTATTGATAATTCATTGAAGTCTTTCCAGATGCTTGTTTAAACAACTCGTTCCAAGAAATCAAGCTTCTCTCTCTGCCATGTCATCAAACACGTTAGTGATTTCACTTAGAGACCACAGTGTTCCATGACATGACGCTTGAACAACTAAAGAAAAGAGACAAACACTTTGTTTATCAAGAATTTGGCATATATATATTAGATCATTGGAGTCAGTCGACATTTGTTGTCATATCAGAGGATGATGATTACTTATATGCCATGCTTACGACTGTCAAGGAAAAAAAAATCTGAATATCCCACCAGAGAGCTCTCAGGGCATTTGGATGGCACCAAAGGGGAGATCATTGCTCAATCACGTTTGCATAACGTGTTGGCCGAGGTGTATGCAGCCACCATTAGCAGCTGCAAGCCTGCAACCATTGCCACCGATGCCGGTGGCCACAAGCACCGAGGGATGTAGATGTAGCACATTCAATGGGCTAGGTAAAGAACACAAAACCTCTACAGAAAAAAGAGAAAAATACCGACCATAGACATGGGAAGGGAAAAATTGCATGTATGAGATAATAAGATAGACTAAGCTTGATGGAGATCCACTGAATACCCTTCAATTTTTGACAACCACCAGTTGATGTATTCAAATCAATTCTTAGGGCATTAGATGAACCGTGAGGAAGAGGCTTGGGGAACAAACAAATGATAAGGTTGTCAACTAAATGGAACAGATTTTCTTATGACCCAATGTAAAATCCCGAAATTGAAAGATGCCCTAGAGTTCACGTTGGATTAAGAATCTAATTAGGGTAGTAAATCAGTTAATTGTAACCCTAGTTGATTAGGTTAGCCTAAAGTACATTTTTAAGACCTAATTGTAAGAGTTTGAGTCAATTAAGACTCTATTTATACCAAAAATCCCAGCAACTATAAGTTGGTTTGAATCCAATTAGAATTAGGTCTATTCAACTAAGTCTATTAAAAAGTTGTGTTTAAGTTCTTATAAATAACCAATTGGATTAGGTTAGAATCCATTAGGACTCTAATTATTAGAATCCAGATTTCCTATTACATTTAAAAGCCGCAGCCCTTTATTTTTAGGGTTTTTTTTACGTATCTTTCTCCTCTCTTTCTTCAAGTCCTGCGTTCAAGAGAGCTTTGGGGCCTTTTCGGCTGGCTACAAGGGTTCAATACTAGGGCTTTTGAAGGACAAGTAAGGTAGGTACACATGTAATAGATGTTACCCTAACTTGAGTGCTCATCCTTTCTAGCTTTAGGGTTCCATCTATAGATTTTCTGTGATTTCAGTCAAGCAGTCCTTTGATGGTTTTATGGCAGATTGTCAAAGAGTGTAACACAATAATGTTATGCTCATGTAGCAGCTATTTAGGTTAACTAATGAGATTTATGTATGTTATCGCATGTTACGGTTTTCCTATTAGATACATAGCAGATTTTCAGAGTTTGATAGCAGATTTTGAAAATGTTTTATAGCAGATTTCCATGGTTTGGTTGCAGATTTGTAGATAGGCAAGCTATGCTGATTTCTACATCCTTAAAATTCAGTTTAAGGCATATTAGAAGATGATACTAATGAGAATGTGTAGTCATGAGTATTAATCCTAAACGAATGCTGGAAACTGCAGTAGATAGATAAGCTTTACACCAGGAAATTTAGAAAGGGACAACAATGGGAAGATATACCTATAAGCATGCACTCTGTAGTTTTAAATTGTCTATTAAGTGTTTAAATCTCAGTTAGTACTTCCAGTGCATGTGGTATAGTATTGGATTTATAACCTTTTATGTCTATTTCTAAATCCATAGTTTTTATCGTATGGATGCCTTAGCTAGTATGCAGTTAAATTACAGCAAGTTAGAATTCAAATTTCCATGCATTCCTTGTTGCTATTTTACTTATGATTAATGTCAAGTTGTGTGCATCCATCTACTAACTTATGATGTCAAGCTTTTGAGCATCGCATCTCATGTGTATGTATGATTATGCATGATCATCTCCTTACATATGTGTTAGCATGCTTAAGTAATTATTCAGAAGCATTACATATGCATAGTGTGCATGCTTGCCAAGCAAAAGTTGCCACCAAGGTGGAATGAGATATGAGATGTCCTTAGTTGTCATGGCTCGGCAGCTATGGATGAGTACTTCTAAGGGTTCACTATTTGGTCGAGACCAACTGTGGATCCTGGGCGTTTGAGTCCGAAAGAGCTGAGGCTCGACCTTATGCTAGCATGAGTAAAGATAGTTATCCCAAGTGCACGTGGGGTGCTATCACCAGACACCGCTATAGTATTCGATGGTAGAGCCAAAAAAAGATGCATCTCATTATATCATGCATAAAAGTTCATGTCATGCAAGAGCTTGAAGTGTGATTTATGGGTATCAAAAGTTTAGCTGTTAAGTTTAATAAAGTGTGATTATTCTCTTTCTCAAGTGATGTGCTTTAATTCAGTTTTTATTTTGCGAACACTTTTGTCTGGATATCATTCTATTATGTGTTGTTTCCTACTGGGCTTTATGCTCATGAGATAAATGATTTTTTTTTCAGATACCCAAGATTCTGCGTAGGCACGGGGATGGGAGTAAAGAAGAGAAGAGTTTAGGACTAGTTTATAGCTTCTTTCAGTTTTAATCATGTTTTATGTGACTTTTTAGAAAGGTTATTTCAGTTTGAGGTCCGAGTTGCTTTTTAGTAAGTGTTATTTTAGTTTAAGCATCGTTAGTCTGTGTATTTCGTCTCGTGTCATGTTAGAGGATGAGATTTCCTGAAGTTCAGGATTCAAGTCGTTACACCCAAATTGAACCGCTTCCGACGGAAATCACAGAGATGAACCCTATATGCCCAAACCCAAAATGAAGCGAAACAAGCCATATATGATGGTACAATGCTCAATCTGATTATGGGACTTTGTTATGGATTGGTTCAGACTAAAGCACGATCTTATTAGGCCAAGCTGATTCGACATGCCAAACATCAAACCATGGCCAATGCATCGAAAATGCATTCATGAGATTTGACTGTGATGAGTATGCAAGTTGTAAGCTTTGAGAGTTAAATAACCAGTATGAGGATCTCTACTCCGGCCATATATAGTAGCCAATGGGAGTAGGTCAACTACCGTAGAGGGAAATTGATTAAGATCCAGAGTTTTCGTTGAGAACATGTCATATGCGAACTCCTACAAATGGTTGAGGACAATTTGGCAGAGATAAAACTTTGACAATGATGGTTGATCATTATTTATTGCTATGGTAAAAGATTAGTCAAATAATTTTCAATATGTCTAAGAAAATTTCTACTTCACTTCACTACCAGAAACTAGGACTCCTTGAAATCTTGAAAGTGGATTTCATCTCAAGACCTTAAAGGTATCAAAAGAACATGACTTAAACAAACAACATACATCATTATGACACATACATGTATCCTCTAATTAGGACTTGCACCTATATACAGAAATACAAAATCAAAATTCAATCTCAAGTGCTCCAAGTTTTTATCCAGCAAACAAATTAAATGCCATTTTAGCTAACTAGACCATCATTTATTAATCTACGAACACTTGGTTCCAAAGTTTCTAGACAATCTTATCTCTCTCGTTCTACTTCATCACTCCTTATGATTGGAATTATTTAGAGAATATGGGTTCGCATCGTTCCCTGCTTCTATTTAGAACATTCACATGTATCTACCGCTAGCTTATATACAAGATCATGTCGACGATTACAAAGCCAATCATTGATGTCACTGTAATGCTCGAAGTCGATGCACTAATTCTAGATAGAAGTAGGGTTAAATACAACTTAGTACCCTCAATTTTGAGGAAAGTTTTAATCTGCTACCTCGACTTTAAAACGTACGTGTCAGTGTGGCTGCAAGGTCCCGATACTTATCCCTGGGGAATACGAGCTAGACCACGTGTACCTAGGCTTGGGCCAGCCTATGAGAATCAAATTGAAATAAGCCAATAGACTTTACGAGAACATTCAACAGTTCTACTTGATCAAAAGGTGTTGTGGGTTTACTTGTATAAACATGGAGTCATGGTAGACTAAAAGAAAATAATGTTAGCTAATACATGAAAAAATTACTCAATTGACACACATTTAAAGTTAGATCTCACCTTCATGTAGCGAGAAAGCAATCCAACGTTTTCTTCATCAGTACCTACATGTCCTTAAGATTAATGAACAACTAAAAATACAATCACTAAATTAACAAAAAAAAAAGTACAAAATTAATCATGTATAGCAACACATAGACAGAAATGTGCTAATGCTTACCTTGATCAGACTCTCTCTCAGAAGAAAGTTTTATACATGGAATACAATCAACCCGATTATCCTCAGCCCTTAGAAAGTCGAATATTATCATGGCAACAAATGCTGTGACTTGCAAAAGAAAATCTAAAAGAACTGCCAAAGCTGCAAAAACAAGAAAAAGGGATTGCCTGACCATTTTTAACTGAAATTCACATCACAACAAAGAAAACTTGATATCATTAATCTGACTGACCAGCAAACATGGAGAATACACGGCAGGCAGGCATGGGAATAAAACTTCCAACTGCAAAAGCAAGAACTTCAGATAGACTAGCAAGCGTTATAGACGGCCCAACCGCCACAAGCGCATTACTAATTCTATCCTCTAAAGGCAACTGTAACGATTGACGCTTAACCGCATGCACCAGGATACACATGTTGTCAACTCCAACCTAAAAAGTGTAAGCACGATATAGCTCTGAGAATATCTGACAAAACTAAATAATAGTGTAAAGGCCTACACCCTAGAAGAACGTTACAAAAGATGATCAGCCCAGTAAAAAATAGCGCCAATACAGAACAACATTACATGATATGCAACAAAACTAGTATGTCCTGATTATATACTACATAACAAAGATGATGGAATGATTTTATCCTTCAAGCCTTATGAAAACCAAACTCAATTTGCTATCTCAAAAGCACATATAACAAGTTTCTATCAAATAAATATCTACAAAATCATATTTAATTTACCATTGATCAATTAAGCAAGCTTTCATGTGTCAGGTGCGAGGAAGCACCGACACTTCCCTAAGGCCAACGCACCCGTATTGGACACCTTCAGGACACGGACACGCATCCGGGACGTGGTGGACACGTGTCGGACACATGTGTTACGTGTCCGAATTTTTAAATAGTTTTTTTTTCGGAAACGGCAGGGTTTTATTTGTTTTAAATGGGTCGGTTTTTAATTGTTTTAAACGGGTTTGAACTGAGAGAACTCTCTCATAACTCCTCTCATGTTCTTCTCGTGCCCTAAGACGCCGACCCTAACTAAAAGAAAGAAGACGCGACCACCGGCGACATCAACGACGCCCCCAACCAGGTAAGCCTAAATCTAGTCCTTCTCCTCGTCCCTCTCAAATCTCATCGACAGCGGCATTTCTTCTTTCTCTCCGTTTTCCTCTCCATTTTCCTCTTTCTCTCCGGTTTTATTTTGCGATTTTGCTCGTATTTGACATGAATGATGGGGAAAAGAATTTCTTGATCTGTTTGATGCATTTTAAGGAGTTTTTCTTGCTCTTTTGAGCATCCACAATCCAGCATATGCTTTTGAGCATCCACAAGCCTACTTTCCTCTTTTCTGGTTTTTTTCTGCTTTTGAGCATCCACAATCAGCATATGCATTTTAGAAGCCTTTTATACGGTGATCATGTTGGTCTATGTTTTTATTGATGTTATGTTTTTATTAATGTTATGTTGGTCTATGTTTTTATTGATGGATGGTTTTGTTAAATGAATGTTGTGTTGGTCATGTTGGTGTCAGAACATAATTTTACTGTTGTATTCAACACTTCATTTGATATTTTAGTATCTTTGAATGAAATATTCTTATACAGATGACATATACAACATATTCTATAGATACATTTTTTGCGTGTCCCCGCCGTGTCATGTCCTACATTTTGGAAAAATCGCCGTGCCGTGTCAAGTGTCTGTGTCCATGCTTCATAGGTCAGGTGGCACTCTGCGTGCTACCCGAGATGACATTTAATTTACCATTGATCAATTAAGCAAGCTTTCCTGTGTCAGGTGGCACTCTACGTGCTACCTAAGACATATCGTGCTGGTACTTTACTGGGACGATTCTTAATATCCATCATTAAACTATGAATATCAGGTTGTCGGGCCAGTTTTGGATATGACTCGAAATCCATTAAACACGGACATAGAAAGACAAATAGAAAAAACTTAAATCCTTCCATAAATACTGAATTAAGCTATTCAATTTGTTGTGCCAGCAAACATCACATCAGTATATTTGTATAGTAATAGCCTAGCTTGCTTACTCTATATAGCTCGTGTACATATGGAGTGGATAGCTAAGAATCAGTAAGATTAGCAAGATTGTTTGTTTCCGAGTATAGATAATTACTGTGTATAGGTCTCTAAGACCTTTATAATTAAGGGCAGCTCACAAAGTGAGGGTCGACAATTCTGGCATGCTCTTGGTTGTTTCAAAAGAAATCATTATCTACAACTCATGGTTCCATGTCGGCCGGCATGGACCAATACATATCATGCCTATAAGTTACCGGCAACATACTTCTATCAACACAGACCAATGCCAATATCTTTATTAGCTCAAAAGAGGTTTTCTGCCACCGATAGAAAGTTCGTGATAAGCGTATGCACGCGTCGTGCCCATGATGCAGGCTGTCAGCTAGAACTGGTTAGGAAGATGGAGGGAAGGAAAGAGAGGAAGGAGGGGAAGGGAGGGGGAGGCAGGGAAACCAGGAGAGAGAAGCTTAGAGGGTAGCAAATATGTTTTCTTCATCAATAATAATGCTTCAAGACATAACTAGGTCCCCTTTTATAGGGTAAGGGAACCAACTCAACCACTACAAACTCAAATGGACTCAACCCAAATAACAAAAAGATTCGAACTCAAATACAAATACTCTAATAAAAGGAGACTAGGACTCAAAATAGATGGTGTCCGCATCAACTCTCCCGGGGTGAAGGGACTCGACCCTGGGGAGTATAGGGGACTCGACGTGGTCGCTTGGGAAAGGTGTGACTCTTGTGATAGTCTAAGAAATCTGGGTCAAGCTGCTACAGCTCCTCTCGTGTGATCCAGGTGGCATCAGTGTCTGCACGCCCTCGCCAACGAACCAGGAAACCCTGAGTGCCGCTACTGCTGGTAGAAACTAGCTGCTCATGTAAAATAGCATCAATAAACTCTGGTTGTGTAGGCGATAGGGGTAAAGGAGTAGGGTCTAGGACAATGGGGTCATCTGGTGGAGGGAAGGGTGTATTGAAAGGGTTATCAGGAATAATGGACAAGTTATGGTAGGCAACTAGATCTTCAATATTAAATGTGGAGCTAATACCATAATCAGGGGGAATGTCGATAACATAAGCATTTAATCCGACCCTATGCAACACTTTGAAAGGTCCATAGCTATGAACCTGCAATTTATGAGAGGATCCTGAAGGGAAACGCTCGTGTCGAATACGAATCATCACATAATCCCCAACTTGAAATTCTTGAAAACGCCTACGCGAGTTAGCATGTAATTTCTATTGGCATGAGCCCTTTTGAGGTCGTGCATGGCTACCAACCCCGAAAGCCTTTAGATCTTCTACCCATGGCTCCTCATGTTAAAATTTCAAACTCCACACATGCATTTGCACATCATATTCATGATTTGCATCAAGAGATCAATAAGCGAATTAGCATGTAATTTATATTGAATGTTACTTGTGTGAATTCGCTTATTGATCTCTTGATGCAAATCATGAATATGATGTGCAAATGCATGTGTGGAGTTTGAAATTTTAACATGAGGAGCCATGGGCAGAAGATCTAAAGGCTTTCGGAGTTGGTAACCATGCACGACCTCAAAAGGGCTCATGCCAATAGACCTGTTAATGGACTGTTATAGGCAAATTGGGCACAGGGAAGGATCACATCCCAATTCCAAGCACAGTCACCCACTAGGCATTGCAGGAGGTTACCAAGGCTTCTATTGATTACTTTAGTTTGGCCAACCGTTTGAGGATGATGGGCAGTCGAAAACTTGAGTTTGGTGCCAACTAGATGTCACAGGGTTTTCTAAAAGTAACTTGTGAAACGAACATCCTGATCCAACACGATTGTTTTAGGAAGATCATATAGCTTAATGATCTCATCGAAGTAAATGCCTGTGATCTTAGAGGCATCAAAAGTTTTGGTGCACGGGATGAAGTGGGCCATTTTGGAAAAATGATCGATAACGACGAAAATGGAGTCGTGTTTGAAGATGGCTTTCCATTCATCTCCTAGGCGAACCCGAATTTGATGGCAGCTGTTCTTTAAGTCAATTTTGGAAAAGATGATAGCGCCTACCATCATATCCAACATGTCATCCAACCTTGGTATGGGTAAGCGATACTTGACCAATAGCGCGACTATCCACGCACATTCGCCACAATCCATCCTTCTTTGATGTAAGGAGGGCAGGTATTGCACATGGGCTCAAGCTCTCATGAACAAACCCTTGCGTAAGAGCTCGTTTACCTATTGTTGTAATTCAACATGGTCGAAAGGGTTCATGCGGTAATGTGGGAGATTTGGAAGGGTGGCTTCTGGGATTAAGTCTATAGCATGTTGGATGTCTCGCATCGGTGGTGGGTGGTATGGAAGGTCATCAGGAAAAATATCCTGAAACTCTGTAAGGATTGAGTGGACCTCTGGCGGTAGCTCGCCTTGGTTGTCTGGCGGGGCCTCGTTGGCAACTAAGGCAAATATTACAGATTCGTTCCGGACCTCCTTTTCAAATTCAACTGGACTGATAATGTGGAGGCCCTTGCTCATTGGAGGATTCTTACCCACGGGCACAACCTTCGATGTGTTCTTGACAGTTGTAGAGGGTTTGAAGGGATTGAGTTTGAGTATCTTCCCTTCAAATGTGAAGGAACAAGAGTTGGATCGACCATAGATGGTAACATTAAGGTTGAATAACTAGGGTCGTCCTAAGATAAGATGTCCGATATCCATTGGTTTACATCACATCATATGCTATCTGTATAAGAAAGAATCTTTATTGGGACAAGGAACCTTTCTTTGATGGGAATGGAGGACGTATCGACCCAAGAAATCTTATAAGGGTGCGAATGGAGAACTTGAGTCAAACCCAAACGTGTAACAATGGTGGATGAGATCGCATTTATACAACTCCCACTATCGATGATGACCTTGCAATCCTTCGCTCCACACTTGATGTAGGTGTGAAAGATAGCATTTTGGCGCCAGTCATCACTTTCTTTTGGATGGGAAAGGGCACACCGAACCACATTCACGGTAGGGTCGTGTAGTTCAACTTCACTTGAGTCAACTGAAAAAGGTGAGGAGCGGATGCAACTAAAAGATACAGAATCATCCTCGCAATCCTCGTCAACAATTTGGAGGGGTTTGGTTCATAGATTTGATCCTCAAGATCTTGTAAGTCAGCTTCTAAGCCTGGCTCGTCAATGAGTGATTTGTTTGCACGTGTGGCAGCCATATGACCAAAACCTTGTTATTTGCAGCATTGAAGCTTAGGAGGTTGTCTAGGAGGGGCTCCAAGGACTCACTAGAGGTGGCAGCAAAAGGTGCAGGTTTAGGAGTAGGAGAACCAACAATAGGTCTGGTTGTGTAGGTTGAAAATTGTTAGCTACCAAACGTCTTGTGTACATAGATCTAGAGATTCGCTCATAGGTTTGCGCTATAGTGTGGGCGTGTTCAAGGGTAGTAACCTCTCGGAGGGCCAATTCCCTCCGCAAGTCATCATTGAGGCCTTGTCGGAATCTACTCAGGACCACTCGTTCATCCTCAACTACGCCACTTCGCATCATGAACTCTTCAAATTGGGCGATGTACTCTGTGACTAATCGCCCTCCTTGGCGCAATGTATTACATTGATTCAGAAGATCTCCTTGGTAGGTGGAAGGCAAGTATTTGATTTGCAGTTTGTCCTTCATCTCTACACAATCGGTTATAGGCGGTTGGTTGGTGCGGAACAACAGCTGCTCAGTGTTGTGCCACAATAGTTTGGCTTGCCCGATGAGTTTCATCTTAGCGAAACTAAATCGTCAGTTCTCAATTTGAACCAGACATCAAGCAGCCTGCTCTAGTACCAATTTGATGCATGTTGTCAGCTAGAACTGGTTAGGAAGAGGGAAGAGGGAAGAGGAAAGAGGGGAAGGGAGGAGGCAGGGAAACCAGGAGAGAGAAGCTTAGAGGGTAGCAAATATGTTTTCTTCATCAATCATAATGCTTCAAGACATAACTAGATCCCATTAAGGGAACCGACTTAACCACTACAAGCTCAAATAGACTCAACCCAAATGACAAGACTCGAACTCAAATACAAATACTCTAATAAAAGGAGATTAAGACTCAAAATAGATGGTTTCCGCATCAGCCCACCAACACGATAATCCTTAATTTAAAGCAAGGATTAACATCTCATGAGCACGAGCCATGCCCTTCCCTACCCGTCATGGCATGTGTCGCCGGAACCAGGGAAGGCAGAGGAAGACAGATAGCATGCTTCATGTGAAGAGAGAAGAGAAAAGAAGATGATACACGATAATCCTTAATCTAAAGCAAGGATTACCATCTCATGGGCACGAGCCATGTGTCACGGGGTTGTAAGGGGGATAAACTTTCTCCTTACCTTTTGCCCAGTGGTGGAACCAAGAGACCCCCTCGTCGAGCCCGCACACCGCCGCCGCGCGCCCACACGCTGCTTGTGCTCCGCTTGCGTGTCGTCTACACGCCGTCTGTGTACCACTTGTGTACTCCGCCTGGCAGCCCGACTGCCTCTTGACCAACCATCCTTCTTGCCTTGCACATACAAAACACGAATTTGGGTAAGGGATGAGATCTTGGACTTCTCCCACGCCAAATCTCTCCTTTGTCACGTCATGTCCTTCCAGGATCCTAGTCCGACTGCAATTAGGACTTTTGCACAGCTGGTTTGCTCGTGCATGTCGTGATGATAATTCCTAATTTCAACTTATGAACACATGACATGCGTTGTACCAACTGAAGCTGACACAACATTTAGTATGAGCACAGGTCGAGATGGTCAATACAGTCCCTGCCGACACTAGGTGTGATGCACTGGTATCCCATGGACATGGTATTTAATGGTCAGCATGGTCCGTGCGATTGGCTCTAAACTATGCTTCAAATCATCTACTTTAGAGTTACAAGGACCATGTCATATTCTCCACACTCAAGCTCCCTGATCCTTATTCCTTAACCTCACAGAAAGTACCTAGAATGAGAACATATTGCCAAGAGTTTACAAAACAAATTTCACAAAGCATGAATGACACATGAAAAAAACACGCGAGCAAGCAAAAAATTCCTACAAAAAGATTATCTAAGTGTTTTAAGAACACAGGAAGTTAAAACAAATCATTCAACCTTGTTTCCATGGATCGTAGTAAAAAGAATATAAAGAAAATGAGGACACACTTACTGCTAGGACAAGAAAAGGAATCACTTCCATTATAATCAATGTAGATTTTACTCCAATAGCACTGAAGAAACCAACAGATCCAAGAACTGAAAGCATAACAAGCACAACTCCAGAAAGGCCTAGCAACACCTGTACAGCAACAAATTAAGAGGATATAGCAATAGAATAAACTACTAAATCGTAAAACCATGAGTGAAAGCTCAAACCAATACTTTTAAAAGGCAATTACATTTTATAGCTAAAAGCATTACAAATGAGAAGGTCTAAGTAGTCTTTAAATGTAGATGAACTTGGCTGTTCAGCAATCACTGCGATCAAATAATAACTGTAACCTGTCTACCACAATCATAGTCCACAATCCACATTAAAGTGAAATTGACGCTAAGCATGGAAAAGAAATGACATCATTTACTGAAGTTACTGAAGTAACTCGGCCTATTATAATCAGAGTCCACACATCAGCTTGCAATTTAACTGACAAAATTCTTATCAAACCAGCACAGTATAAAGGAGGCGAATACTAGGACTAGGATGACCTATAAATCTGCAACAAATAGGCAACAACCAGACATATCCCATAGGAACCATCAAAAACTGCCGCACCAGTGGTACACGCCGAGCCAACAATCTGCCGGCACGTTATGTACCGCTGGAACGCCCCATGCCAGACCGGAACACCCCCGTGCCGGTCCAATTTTCAATAAAAATGCAAAAAAAAAGGAAGAAAACTTCTTCTGGATATGTTTCACTTCGGTAAGTACCTTATGTTTCATATACTCATTACAATATCTGCATAGTCTTTGTCAATTAGACATATGTTCCACGGTATGTACCGCTGGAATGCCCCATGCCAGACCGGAACACCCCTGTGCCGGTCCAATTTTCAATAAAAATGCAAAAAAAAAAGGAAGAAAACTTCTTCTGGATATGTTTCACTTCGGCAAGTACCTTATGTTTCATATACTCATTACAATATCTGCATAGTCTTTGTCAATTAGACATATTAGTAACTGCCTACATCATGCAGAATATAAGGCATGATGTTTCTCAGGCCTTAGCTTTTTGACAGATTGTTTAACAACTCAAAAGTGGTGCACATAATGGTCTATCTTCTGCTTACATAATATAGCTGCACACTGTTAAATCCAAATGTGTACAACTTTAACTAGCTGAAGACAGATCCACCACAAACCTTAAAATTTAGCATTCAAAAGAAGTTCAAAAAGCTAAATTTTCTTTCAGTGCCATATTAGGTAACTTGATGTAAAATCTGTGCGCAAGATGCATATAAAGCAATTCCTGTGTAATTACGTATGAAAGCATCTTTGTGACAATGAAAAACAAAAATAGTTTCTGCTCTAAGTATAAACACTGAGAAACACAATAAAAGAATATTAGCCTCAAATTATCTAGTTGAATGGATCAGATTGATGTGACAGGCATAAAAACATTCTTGTCGGCAAGGATTTGATATAGAACTCTACCATGATAGTATGATACCATCAAGAAGTTTGATTAGTACCTTTGATGAAATGAAAATGGAAGAAAGGTGACGAGTATCTCCCAACGTGATGGATATGTAGGCAAACATTACAAGATAACTTATCTGATACACATTTCAGCAAAGACATCAAATAATCAATTAAAGCCACTTGTTGGGAAGCGAGAGGAAGAAGTTAACCTATACCTGATATTGCACGAAAACTTGCTTACCACTATGGTTATTACATCTGCAGTACTCTCTCTTTTCAGTTCTTCTTGGATAGAGCTTTCAGATGAAAATGAAAGCGTAAGATTGTGTGCTTGTACCATGGGAAACAGCTCTTCCTGGCATAGATCAACATAAAATTATGAATTTCAGTCTAAAAAAAAGAATGAGAACATATAAAAAGAAACATAGAATCATGTCTAGCTAACATCAGAAAAATCGGATGAAAACAAATCTAGGTCTATTTAAGCTGTGAAAGGAAAGGTGTTGGAGAAGAATCAACAAGTAGTCGAGCAAGATGCAGCAATAAGTGGAAATTTAACTCTGTGGATATCAGGAACCACTAATTCAGCAATATCACCAAGGTATTGGAATATAAAAATATTATGAAATGGTTTGCCTAACTTATAACTGGCACTGACATTGTCATCCACTACAAAGATTGCAGAGCAGGTTGCAAGTGCCGTGCCGGCCGTGCCGGCCAGACATTTGCCACCGACAAAGGGCATTTAAGCCTATTTTATTTCCAGCATAAGTATTTACACCCCAGGAACGCATATATTAGATGTTTTGCAAGAATTAGCTTCATTTACAGATTATATATGTATGCTTTCTCTTCAATCTCAGGCCTCCAACCATGGATCAAATCACTTGGCCATAGCTGCAAAAGACTGCCAAAAATCACACTCTAATGAAAGTTGACTAAGTACTTAGCAGCTACCCACTAATAAGAGTTCCTGCCTCCCTCGCCCACCTTCTCTCTTCTTTCCCTCTTTCCTCCCCTCTCATCTTTCCCTCTCCGATGCTCTTCCCTCCCTCCCACAGATCTCTCGTGTCCTTTTTGTAAGGGTAAATATGATTGGCTGTGACTGTTGCCGGTTGGTACCGATGGTTCCCAACTGGCATGTTCCGGTGCCGGCCGCCAACCACACGTGCCTTCAATTATCAGTTTCGAAGGGGTTGTCTGTGCCTCTATTTTATCGGCCGACTCTGCAATCCTTGGTCTAATATTTGGCTCTAGATCAAATGTCAACATGTGTTTTTGTACACAGAAATTCTTTAAAAATTTGTTACAATTGATATCAACAAATTGATGCTTAAAGTCTAGGGATGCAGAGAACAGAAACGTTACATACTAGGATGACCCTCAAAGTCTCAAAATATTCTGATTTCACCTGGTATGTTAAGTCTGCTGAGCCATGATATTCAGAATCACATTGAACTTCTTTAGACAGATAAGTTATGCATATACCAACCAACAAAAAAAAAACCTGAAAGTAATGAATGCATGCTTCTATCACTTTGAGAGGGTAGAATCTGAACCTTTGCCAACTGAACAAAAGCTTTTTCCCATGCCACAGCCTTTCCATTTTCATTGCCAGTTTCATCAACCACATTGTCTACAGGATATGTTACAACAAATGCAGTAGCCTGCAAAAGAAGTTTTGTTAGGAAACAGCAATAATGCTAATCTGCATCAGCTCTATAATAGCCAAAAGAAGTACCTCCATATAGCTGCTTCCAGAAAAACCTCCTAGGGCTGTGCTTGGATCAAGAGGTGCCTGAAATGCACTCAGGCAATTTTCTGCGGACGAGAAATGCTGATCGAGTTTGCAATTAAGATACAAGTTAGTAATTTAGCATTCATGAGGGTATTGGTTAGTAAAACATGACCTCAGATAGCTTCATCAAATATATACATGAAACTATTGAACTGTAATAGGATAGATGAGTTGTATGTATCAATAGATTACTATTTCATTCTTCACCACCAACAATTACTACTTCGTCAGAAGTTTCGGATAATTACTTTCTTTTTCCTATTGATCTCTATATATACTACCCCTACTCATGATTAGTAATCAATAACCTTCTAGTAACGAAATAAAAGAGTGAAATTTCCCATCCAAGGGATTGGGAAAAAAAAGGAGTTTTCTCTGGCCTTATACATGACCACAGATAGGTTCATCACAAATATTCATGAAGTTATAGAACTGATACAAGAAAGAAGAATGGTACGTCATATAATTTATTATTTCATTTTCTTTTAGATCAAACATGTGTCACTAAGTGTCATTGATGATTGTTCCATCAGCAAAATAGAAGTCAAATAGAAGTATACAGAAAACACAAAATTCAAAACTTTAAATCTGCTTAGGAAAAGCTAAACAAAAACTGAGCTTGAAGACTCATCAAATAAAAATGATTATAAAGATAATGGATTTACCTGAAAACAATATTCAGCATGCTGCAGTCCGCCATAATCACTGTATTTTTCAGGATCCATTTTGAAATACTGACAACAAAAAGACAGCATAATAAAGTGCATGATGAAATAAATACAAAGTAGAAATACGCATAATCATCTATAAATAAGCGCAACCGATTGAAACAAGGATGTGGTCCCAGGAAAGAAGAGAATCTAAGCATGAAGGAAGAAGAATCACCAACAAGAAGACTTGGTTGGAGAATTCTAGACCATTGAGGGATGCCAGTTGATTGAAGGTTATACAGCTTCAAAACATTTTTTAGGCAGAAATAACAATTTTGTAGATGGATCTTAAAGTTGTAATGAATGCCAGGCACAGACACTATTGTCATCACAGACACTATTGGATTTTAAGAGAATAGCAGATTCTTCAATGCAAAATCTTATAGTTCTGAAACTCTGACAGTTACAGTTTAAATCCAACATATCGACAAAAAGATGCCTTTATGTACAAATTGTTTAGAAAGTTACTCAAAATGTGAGGAACGTGACAACCAATTTAATATTTTTTGCTTTTGTTTTGAACAAATTTTAGGAAACCTCGACCAAGGATGTTGTATCAGTCAACAGGAAAAGTGCCCTTACAATAGCAAGGCATGTCTTGGGTGTGTCTACAGATAGTTTATTTCAGCAGGTTTTGCCTGAGTCCTACTAGAAATGTCTGTTTTGTCATATTTTACATGTTTCAAAGAGGTCCTGATGCGGATTAATTTGATGACAATCATGAAAAGGATGCAAGGCATGTCTTGGGTGAGTCTGGAAATAGTATGTTGCAGCAGGTTTTGCCTAAAACCCGCTAGAAATGCCTATTTTCCCCTATTTTACATCTTCAAAATAGGTCTTGATGCGGATCAATTTGATGAGAATCATAAAAAGGATGCTGGTTGTGATCAACCAAGGACTGAAGATTGGTAAAACATTGACAAAGAAATACGCAAATGAAGCAATGTGAAGCTGCTGACACAAGAGAGGGTGATAAAAAAACGGCAGGAATCAAGGTAGGGGCATCATTGCTCGAGCGCACGAACCTCCGTTCAAGCATGATCCTGTAGGCTCAAGCGAGAATGGCCTCCAGGGCACCAAGATGGGCTTGAATCGAGTGCGCCAAAACTCACTCGAGCTGGACCACATGTCCGGTGTGAGTGATCTAAATAGTCGTGTAACATCCTGGCCATTGATCACAGTAACTGATGGCATGTATAGCGTGATAGTGCAAGAGGTGGTGCCTATTGTTTTGTGAAAGAAGACTTTTGCTTATGCTTTTCCGCGACAAATGGATCCCAGCCTTTGATCCTTTATTCACACGTGACCATCTGGACTGCAAGCAAACCTTGGGCGAGCATGGGTTGATCAAGCTTAGTAGATCAAGTCTTTAGTCGTTAGTGAGCTTCCATTTTTGCCTCAATATCTATGCCCCAGATCTCTATTTTGTTGCCTCAAAATTGATACATCAAAATCTTCTACAGTTCTGGACTATCACAACTCTTATTTATATTAATCTAAGAATCATGATGAAATGTGCAAATCTTGTGACTTTTTGTTACATATCTGCACATCCAATCCAACATAACAAAACTAACATTGTTACACATAAACTTCAGACTTCTCCCAAAAACAATTGAGGCGTGGAAGGTTGAACTACAAGCCTAAACTTGATTTCCTGGAATATAATGGAAATGAGATGAGCTGACCAACCTTGTTAGTAATATGGATATTGGAACAAGAAACCTATCTTGCCTGCATTTTAAACAAAAGCATTGTATGCACAATGAACTATACCATAGTGTCTCACAAAGGGAATTGACACAACTTTAGATTAAACAAAATGTCCTTATTCCTCAACCAACCCGAATTTCCAATAGCTTTATAATGTGCTTTGTCAGTGACCGGCAATAGCACGTGCCAGTTGGCATGGACCAACACAGACTTTTAATGGTCCAACAAGGAGTTTTAAAATATCACTATTCCTAAGTAACATCTATTATGTTTGATGCTTAAAACCAAATATGGTCTATTTTGATTGTCCAAATAATTCTTAATGCACCCAAATGGGCCAAAACACCCAATATATCTATCCTGGAGGATGAATGCTTGTGTCAGACAATTAAATTTTGTGCCAGTCCGACCGCATGGTGCTTTTCTTTATTAGAGCTCGGTTCATGATGATTCACGTTTTGTACCCAATTCACCCCCTTTAACTTGGTTATGTTCCCAAGCAATACATTTCTAATAAGTTTCATGGTATCTCAGGTACAAGAGCTTACAAAGGGAGTTGCATCGATTCTGGGCCTAAAATAAGTCAATCGGGCACTTCCAGCATAGAAGGGCTCAAGACACTCTGCACTTGTCTCGAGCCCTAGATATGCGGAACCAACTTGACATGACACTTGTTTTTAGGGCTGGAGATAGCCTACACTTGTCTCGAGCCTAGGCTTAATCATGACAAAATCAGACAATTGAGATCTAATCTGGGGGAGAAAGGCTTGGGGTCTATAAGTAGAAGACCTAGGCCTCTCATTTGGGATATTCTTGGGAAGGAGGCCAAGGAAAGAGGCAACCCTAATTTGGGAAAGAAGCGAGTTCTCACCTGTGAGGACCCGTACCTCCAACCCGGTCCGACCGTGTTAGGTCGAGGGTCTTGTTTTGTGGTTTGGCCCAGTTGACCTTGGTTTACAATCGGTTGATCGCATCGTTGTTTTTAACCCCATGGGCATTTTGGTAAATATGCTCCTTGGTGGTCAGTTTCACTGATCGACCGCATGTTCCCTCTCTTTTCCTTTCCGTCTCACTGTCGACCGTCGAATCGACCGTCGCATGGTCCGTGAGGCTCTGTCTAGTTTTGGGCCTCTCAGGGTCGATGTACCGATCGACCGTGGCCTTTATGCTTTTCCCTCGTTTGACTCCACGGTCGACCGTCGGATCGACCGTGGCCTCACGATCGACCGTCGCATCGACCGTGAGCCACTGAGCTGTGTTTTCTGATTTCCTTTGATTGGTTTTCATTAATGGTAGATATCCAATCATGTTAGGAAGCATACACGATGTTTTCACGGGATTTTCATCGAGATTGGGAATTGAATCGGGAGTTTAACCTCTTTGATGAATTTACAGTTTTTACCCGCTTTTAAATACTTGGTTGGTTAGTAGCTTAAATGCTTATTGCTTCCCTAGCCGTTAGCTAACTATGAGTGTTGGCTAACTAGGTATTGTGGAACCTTAGCCCGTTGCCGGCGAGTGCCGAGGGCTATTGTATAACTGTTGAACCTATAACTGATGTTGTGCCATATAGAGACATCTAGGATAGATGTTTGCATAGGTTCATACACTGTATGCATTAGAGACATGCTATGTTAGGCGGGCGATGGGTTGATTGCCGATCCGAGGCTCTCGAGTAGCTCGGATCTAGCCTTAGGACCGCGGCTGGGTAGTGAGGATTAGGACGTGATCATAATTGGAATCTCATGTTATCGAGGATGTGTTATAGTTGGTTGTGATCTTTGCTTGAAGTTTAGAGGTCGTGTTGTCTTCCCAAGGCTAAGTGCTAAGGATGGTTGTCGACGTCCCTGACTTGGTCCCCAGGTAGTGGTTTCCTACTGGGTAATGATGATCCTACTAGTTCTGGCTCTTGTTCCTCCCAGCGTGTTGGTTGACGTTTCCAGCGTGGTTGGTTGAGAAGAGTAGGATCCCTTGGGGAGTCGATAAGGGTTGTGAGACCCCGTGGCATTCCTTAGGCTTGAACGGGGAGACATCAATGTTGATGTTTTCCTCCCTTATGTGTGACGTAGAGTAGAACCATACTGAACTTATCGCTCACTCCTACCCGGGCTGCGTTTGCAGCTGCAGGCGCCAATTCTTCCGCAATAGAGCCGGCGGGATCAACTTTTGGCAGCGCGACTACTTCTAGAGGCGTCTGAGGTTGCTGCAGGACTACTGTTGTACTTTTGGTAGTTTTGTATATTATAAACATCTTTCAAGGATTTTTGGATTATACGTATAATATCTTTTCCCTTGGAGGAGTTTGATAAGAATTTTGTATCAGATGTTTAAACAGTACAACTTGTTGTATTTATAATTTTAATTACAGCTTACCTCTGGAATATGAATTGTTTAAGCTTTCCCATGTTTTCCGCAATGTATCGCGCCAGTTGGAGATGAATAGTGATAGGAACCCTCACACATCGTCCTGGATGGGTTTTCTCGGTCGGGGTGTGACATCACCTCTAAGGGAAGGGACTGAAGAAAAGAAGGATTATTCAACTCTCCTCAACATATCCAACTTGAAGATGAATAGCTAGCTTCCTATCCTAATGGAATACCATGATGTATTAAGCTTTATTTGTAGTTTTCTATAGCTTCTTGACTTTGTAATCCATTGAGACATTGTATGGACTTTTGCATATCGCTATAATTTAGTATTGAATGCTTCATGTGCTGAATGGTTGGACTTCATGCTATGATGTAGACTAGGACCCTATGCTTAGATGGTGTTTGTTGATATTCTCCAATGAGTAGGTTGTGTTAGAACTATGGATTGTCATACTGGCCGATATCTCGCGTACCGGCCGATATTTACCGTCCCGATGGATAATCAGGACAGTTTTCCCCCCGGTGCCGGACTTGAGGTGAACCGGGGTGTACCGGCCGAAACAGCAGCGTTTCGGCTGGTACGCCACAGTTCATGCCAGTTTCGGCCGGTATGTACCGGGAAAAAATGCAAAAAAAATGGCCCAATGCTGCAGAGAAGAAGAATAAAGGGGAAGAACAGAGAGGGGAGGGGAGGAAAGGAGGAGAAGAGGGGAGCCGTCGCCATCGAGGAGGAATGGAGAGCCGCCACCATCGGGGAGAGAAGGGAAGGAGCTGCTTCTGTTAGGGTTAGTTTCTAACCTAACCCGTTAATATATAGAGAAAAGTTAAATACCCGTTACCCGAAACCCGTTACCTTAAGTTAAGTTACGATATAAAAAACAATCTAACCTAACCCTAATCTACGCGATCACCGCCCTTTCTCCTCTCGCCGGCAATCCTCTTCTCTCACTAACGGTGATGCAGGACCTCCTCTCCTCTTCTCTCACCGGCGACAACGACGATCGATCTCCTCCTCCCCCTCTTTCCTCCCCTCTCCTCTTCTCTTCCTCTCTTCTCCTCTGCTCCTCCCTCTTTTCCTCCCCTTTCTCCGGCACACTGGCGTACCGGTCCGGTACAAGCCAAGGATTTCCATACCGGCCGGTATGTACCGGACCGGCAACTAGCCGGGATAAAACCCCCCCCCCCCCCCCCGAATCGGTATCGGGGGTGCCGGAGTTGTTATGTATCGCCCAGTACGTACCGGATCCGGAGAGGGGAAGAGAGCGGGAGGGAAGGAGGAGAGAAACATGGGAGAGGGAGGAGGGGAAGAAAGAGAGGGGAGGAGAGAGCATGAGGGAAGGAGGAGGCAGAGAAGAGGGCGGAGCCGGAGCCGAAGGGGAGGACGAGGCGGAGAAGAGGAGACGGAGGGGATGAGGAGCCGGAGCCGGAGAAGAGGAGCGGGAGGGGAGGGGAGGAGCCGGAGCCGGAGCCAGAGGGGATGAGGAGACGGAGCCGGAGTCGGAGGGCGAGGGGAGGAGCGGCGGTATCGGGGGAAGGAAAAGTAGATAGGGAAGGAGTGAAAGAAAGAATGCGTGGGGAAAGAGGGCCGTCTCCACCGATGTCCTCTCCTTCTCCTTCTCCTTCCTCCGACCTTTTCTCCTCCCCTTCTCTCTTTTTTCCCTCTCTCCCTTTCCTCTCCCTCTTCCTCTCTTCTTTCCTCCTCTTCCTCTCTTTTTTCCTTCCTTTATAGATCCCATCGGAGGTGCCGATCGGAACCACCCAATTGCCGGCCGGCAACATCCAATGCCGATCAGTCGGGTGAAGGCCGAATAGTCCAGAGCCAGAGACGGTGGGCTACCGCTCGATATTTTCCGGCCGGCACCAAGATTGCCGATCGGCAAGGAAATCCTTGGTGTTAGAATCACCCCAATCCATCTAGCCTAACCTCCATTCTATCTTTATAGCGTATCAGGTTTCAGGTGTTAGAACCACCTCAATCTAATACCCAATTCCATACAACCCACTTCCTTGCGACGAGATAATACTAAGGGTGCATTTGGCAAACCTGAATATGATGAATTAGCTGAATGAGGAATCTGTGGAATTAGCTGAATGGGGAATGAGCTGAATCTGGTGATTCTGTGGATTTTGGTTCTGTTGTTTGGTTGGTCTGTATGGGATGAGCTGAATCTGTTGATTCTGGCGTTTGGCTTGTCTATTATGGATGAGCTGAATCTGCTAATTTTGTGGATTCTAGTATTTGGTTCATAAATCTCTGAATTGAAACCGAGTGAATTTTGACAGCATGTTAATAATAAAACTTTAAGTTTTCTTCTAATTAAGACATGTTTTTCATTATAATAATAACAATACCCACGAGATATGATTGATCGAAATTATTGAAAATTTAGATCAAATTAATTCTTTGAATGCATCTAATCATGTAAAATGATTGATCGAAATTATTGAAAATTCAGGTATAATTTAAGTTATAATATATTAAATGATTTTATAAATTAAATTACATCAAATATTTGCTTTCAAAAATACTCAATATTGGTCTCATAACGAAGATATCGATGATATCTTTCCAATAAGACTAATTTCATAAAGTTTCAACATGTATATTTAAAGTTATGATAAATATAGCCATTTTAAATATCAAGGGGATAAAACTGTCATTTAGGATAATCTCATATTCGGGATACACTTGGGATTGATAGCGGCGTCCGCTCGAATCGAGCGGACGCCGCGATTCCAAAATTTTGGAATCCGACGCGGGTCGTATTCCGTGGATTCCAAAGGACAAAACGAGCCAAACATCCGAATGAGTTGAATCTGGAATCCACCCATCCTCTAATCCACCTAATCCTCCCCATACCATGCTTGCCAAACGGACCCTAAGTCGACTTTTCATTAGCGATGATCATTGCTAGCCGCACGATCGTCGACTCATGCCTTTGATTCAACCCGACGAATAATCTTAACCCGTCTTTCATCGAGCAACTTACGATGCTAACCCACATTTGTTGACTTTAAGATCTCGATTGTCTCAATTGGATTACTCATCTTGATTCCATAGGAAATTACATTAAAACCTAATTAGGATTGGGATTCCCTAGAAGTTCTCTACCCCTTGAATCATATTTGCTTTCTTAGATATTAGATTACAAAAAACCAAATTCCTTTCTTTTGCTAGTTTTGTAGGAATACTTAGATTAAATTTAGTAATTTAATTGTTTCCGTATGCATTACATGTGGACTCGACTCGGACTCTCATTAGCTACCTAGTAGTTAGTTAGAGGTTCGGATATTTAGTTTTGACCCCTCAATTTGTTGCGACACCTTTCGAGGGCGATAATTCATCACTGGATCCCAAAATTGAGTCGTCAATCTCATACTTTACAATTATAATCTTTTGAGTACAAATAAAACGGTGTATTTTGGTGCTAATCAGACTACACTAGAGGATAAATATAACATTCTTAGAATAAGTATTGTCGTCTACTTAAACAAGTAACTGAACTAACATCTCAATTATTGTGCCCTACTCTTGCAAAACAAGCAGAGACTCCACAAGCAGCATAATTTTAGCTTTGTAGAGAAAAGCATGCTCAGTCATTGGAAATGCACAAGAAAAAAAAGGCAGAAAATCACCTGCAATATGCTCTGAGTGGCACAAGCTTCGCCGAGTGGCTTCATACAAATGTCAGTTAAAGCTACCATTGATCCAGAATAATTTGCTCGAAGGTTATCAATCTGTCATAATTAAACAAACAATTTACGACTCCATTGGAAACTGAAGTCCTTACTGAATCTGTATGTCAATCTGGAATCTGATTACCTTCTTTTGTATATCAAAAAGTAATTGAATATTTTTTTCTGTCACAATAGTTGGTGGTGCACCTTGCTTGGAAGTTGGAATCGTCGCTAGCATAAGCTGCCAGGAAAAACATGGAAAGGTGCATAGCGAGAAAAGAAAGAAACATTTAAACTCAAGAAAGAAGCTAAGATGCAAAAGTTTTGCATACTGACTACAAATCGAATGTCAACATTTCCATATAGGCAAATACCATATGACACTCAGAAACGAGAACGAAAAACAATGTTGTCCCTTAGTTTGGCTATGTTGGCTACGGTTTTTTCAAGTCAGCTTTGGCTTCTAACTTCAGATAAGCTATGATGAAATGTCAGCAGTGGCTGATCGCCATTTAGCTTCCGCTTAAATCAGCTTTCTAAGCCCCTAAAAGCTGCTTTATAGAAGCTGGGTCGAATGTGATTGTTAGAAGCTACTTTTTATAAGCTATTAGACATAAGCTTCAGTTGCATGAAACAAGCCTTCATGTTCCATCATCTCTATGTTGTTGAAAACTCCCTACAGGATGTTCAAATTCGATTACAAGAAGTAAGCAAGAAGCAAATTCTTTTTCCCTATCAAAACAAAACTCCCTTTATGTGTCCCTTTTCCTGTTTTTCTCAGTTTTTAATTACAAAACGGAGCACAGCTCACCCATTTGCTCCATATTCCAACACATCTTCATCAACTTTTGCATGGACAACAAGCCTCCAACAACATCAAAACCTTCCAGTCAGTAAGAGCTTTTCTATGCAGAGTTCTATCCACCTCATTTAAGCTAAATTTTTTAGTCAGCACTGAGACATCGTGGTTGCTGAAGAAATTTCGATCACATTCCAAAAGCAGACGGTTGGTAAAAAGAATGATAGAACTGGGTTGCTATGGATGGCCAACAAGATGTAGGTTCAGAAATGCCTGAATAATGATGGATGCATTTGTTGAGAAGTATTTGGCGAAAGAAGGTACAGAAAGTCGACAAGTTTCAGTAGTATGCCTTGAGAGTTAGAACCTGACCATCCTAAGATGACCATAGAACTCAAACCGATGCCGTTTAAGTTTCTGTTTCTTTTGTTGAGTGATTGCCCAAATACAATGTACAGTCCCTACAAGTGACTTTAAAACATTGACCATTATGATTGTCTATTATAGTAAGAAAGGTGTCCCAGAAGCCCAGTAAATATCAGAATACTAGGAAAGATGAATTGAAAGGGACAAGAGACATGATATCACATGTGCTTAGTAGAGTCCACTGCATAACAGAAAGACTGCAGCAAATAGAGATGCACAAGGAGAGAGAAGCTTAGAAGTGTCACAGTAGGCTATCCAAATAATAGGGAGACCAAAGGAACAATGAACTGAAAACGTACATTGGGTCAAGAATCCTGGAATCCATGGTCATATTTGTCACCAAATAAATTTTTGATCTTTCTAAGTACTAGCTTAAGAAAACTCATTGATATCATCCTTATATGGAGAGATGGTTATAACTTAACAAACATATTGTCCTACACGTGGAGCCTATGTGGAGAGGATTATCCTACGTGGAGCCTACGTGGAGGGGGATAGTAGGGGAGGGAAGGAAGTTAGTGGGGGATAGTGGGGGGTTATTGAGGAGTTATTAAGGGAGTTGGGAAGAGAGGGTGGTTACCCTGCCATGTGGCAGGGGGACTTACTAGTTTTCTTACATAATCACCCAGGTCCTAAAAGTTATAGGTTCTCGTTCTCCTACGTGCATGATAGACATATTCCGGAACAAAACAGCAGTTCCCATTCCACATGCGATAAATTCATCCTATAACAGATCCCAGCATGTTGGAAGCATTGTGGACCTAGTAATGAACAAATAGCACAAAAAGATATAAGCAAAACTGAAGGTAACAACTAACAACTATCAGAGATCATCACACAACATCATAGTAACAGAACTTTAAGAGAAGTAATTATCGAATGCAATAAATATCGGCTCCAATTACATTGCATTTCTTCCCCCACTGAACTCAGAATAGTGAAGAAGGAAAAAGATAAAACAAGAACTATAAAAGTATAAAGTACCATTTCAATCCTATAGAAGGGTGCAAGATGGTGGTCAAAATATTGTTTCTCCTCTGCGGCCTTACTACCAGGACCAACCCAGAGCTGCAAGAGGCAGAAGCATAGAAATAACGATTAAAAGTAATCCTCAATAGGCACTATAGATATGGCATGCTAGAACTAAATGTCAGAATTTAAGATCCTTATAAACAAACGTAAAAACAAAACAATGAACCACTCTGCATTGGTTCTATCAAGACTTTCTTTACCATAATTCATAACAAATATGATTTAGCATTAAGCAAAGCAAAAGTTTAAACAAAAAACTACAACTTAAAGCCAAAAGATTCATAAAGGCAAGTCAATTTCTTTGCATTTCATAATTAACTCATTTCACCATCAAAGTGCATAACAATAAAATGGTGGATCTATAAAGCTAACTTTACCAAGCAAAAGGGAATTTTCTCCGCTGAACACAATACATTTTTGGCAAATGGGGACGCCCATGACATACCTTCTCAGGACGTGTCTCCACCTTGAAATGGAGTAGACCCAAGCACAAAAACAGAGGAACAGCAAGTGACAAGCAGAGAACTAGAGTGGGATGTCGAGAAACAAACAACCCATAATTCCTGTACAGCAGCCAAAATACTTTACAGCTTATCCAAGTCTTATTCTAAACAGCAGTTGAACTTCTCCTACCTGAAAAAGCTTGACAAATAACTCTGAATAATAGAAGCTTGCACAGCTTTCACTGCATGACCCTCTTCAGATCTCTGAAATTAAACAAAAATCTCTTGTGCTGAACAAATAAGGTGTTTAACTCGATAAGAAAGCAATGATAAACAATATCAGCACAAAAAAGTGCATCTATTAGTCTGCTATATAGATGCATCAACATAAAAGGCAAACAATATTCCATAATGCATGAATATGGATATCAAAAGAACAAAAAGAATGTGCATACATGTGCACAACATAAAGCATACAGAAAGAATAAGCATGATGCCAATCTGGTACGCACAATACCACTGGAAAATGAGCATGGTACAAAGACCATTTCGTGCCAACTCAAATTGGTTTGTCTCAGATGATACATGAGAATTCCAACATATTTCTGGTGGTATTTCACCTCAAAAATGTGTTTGGGACCAAAACGGTCCTCTTTGTTCAACTTGGTCTTTCAGTGAAGTAGGTATGGATACTTACTTCCCCATTAGGTTCAAAAATGAAACCCAAAAAACAGTTATTAAAATGCCCAACCGCCCTCCCTCCCTCCCTCTCACTCTGTATTTCCCTCTCTACCATCAAACCATCAAGCAATGATTGTTGGTGGAGATGTTCCAAGGGCGACAATCAGGAGTTGTCTTAGGCGGCTACCATCGGCACTTCCATGTCAACAGCACAACACGAGCTTGGAACAAGGGAATCCATGTACAGCATAAAAAAATTAACGATGTAACAATCTTGAATCATGAAAAGATCAGGTTGTCGTAAAGAACTGAGGATAGCAACCAATTTCCAGCTAATGCAAAAAATACTTCTTAAATCAGAATGAAGCAGGCAAGACATGCTCCCTAGCCAACTTGATCAGGTTGGCGCGAATATAGACAAGTTGGCATCAAACAAATTAGTGCCTTCCGCACTGACATGCTCCCTAGCCAACTGGATCAGGTAGGCACGAACATAGACAAGTTGGCATCAAATAAATAAGGGTCTTTTGAGTTTTCAAATTGAAGGAATGCAGGTTTCTGCAGGTATTGTGCTTTTGAGTAATGCGTACCAGTTGAATAGGTTGTCGTGTTTTATCACCAAATGACATGTTGTAGTGAAGAAACAGAAACAGACTTGCCAAAACATGGATACATATGCTTGTGCATTAAGAGCATTCAGAAGGCAAGAATCATAGTCAGCACATGCCAATGCTAAATACAAACCCAAGGTACTCCAGAAGAACCTTACAGAGCCTGCTAAAAAAGAGTCTCTCTATGAAATTAGGTTCAACTGGTGTTCTTCTGAAAGAAAATTGTCACTTAGTAGATTTCACAAATCTCATCACTTGATTTTCAAAGCATTTTACTAGCAACCATGACGATCTAGCCATATTCATTTCTTTTGCATGGAAAAGAATAGGTTATAAAGGTAATACAATGCCTAACCACAACACTTTCGGAGCAGCTCCTTCAGCCACAATTGCCACATTTATACATCTGCGCGGTTTGCAACCAGTAAAACAAGATAGAAAGATAGCCAACTCGATGAACACGAACTACTGCCAACATTCAGACATTTAATTTTTGGCAGCACATTCGAATTGCCATTTCAAATACTTGGAGAAATGATTTGCAAATTCCTAAACAAAGAGGCTCAATATGGAATAGCCCATCCAAATATGATTTATGAAGAGAGCAAACAGATGGTGCCACTGAAAATTTTCGGGAATAATGAAACAATGAAGTGAGAAACATGTAAAATTTGACATCATTTGCAGGGAAAAGCCAAAAAAAAAAAAAAACTCAGCAGATTATACACTACTAATTGTTCTTACCTGCATGGGATTGGTAGATTCTTCCTGCTGTTCAACAGAATGAATATCCTCTCCAACAGTCAACAAAGGTTTTGTTTTAGGGGATGGGCTAGTTCTTCTCTGTGTGTTGTGTACTATACCCCATCCCAGGAATGCAGAAACTAACAGAATGTACAGAATCGTCAAGGAAAAATCTATACATTTGACCTGCAGATGTTGAGAGGGCAATATGTCAAGCCAGAATGCTGGAAGTTTAACTATATCAAAACCTATGTAAGATCCAAAGGGTGAAGAGAATTTTACTATGAATCATTCATGTAGTTAGAGAATGATCATCAAAAGACCAAGTAAAATATTGTCCCATCATTTTCAAAATTTGACAGTACATATAAAAAGATTTTTATATTTTATTTCTGTTTTGCAACTTAACCAAGCTAAATAAAATATAGCCAATACATAACTCACTGGAAACACCAAAGGGTCAACCTACTTGTGAGAGAATTAGATCAGAACTAAAGCAGCTACAGTGCATACTCTCCATCAGCACCAGTTGCCGTAGTGGTCTATTTCCTGTCATCTTAGTCGTATAAAGTATACACTATACACTATACACTATACACTATACACTATACACTATACACTATACAGGACCTTTCCCTTACTAGCAGCCTACCTTTGGAAGCTTTACTTGCATCTTTCCTTCAGAAATTGCCAGAGCACGTTGGCTAAAGCCATGCTTAGGATGAGAAGGCTGCTGGAGCTTTTGTTTTGCAGAGCAATGCATGTAGTAGTACCAAGAGACTTGAATTAATTAGGTGAAACTTGGCAAAGAACCGATGGAAATTGCACAAGCATGTCTTTAACGGCAATATAGTAGCTATTTCAAAGCACCTTTTGGATGAGCTCATTCTATGTCAATTTCCACCATTAGACTGAACTGTCAAGTTGAAGTAGTCTATCTTTGATATAGTCACATTAGCAAATCCTTGTGCATAATTTAATAAAAATACAACATTTACTATAGAACAAGGTCAGAAATGAAAGAAACTGCACCAGAAATGTCCTCATTTCATTATAGGTAAACTTTTCTGTTTGATATTTAAATACACCCTTCGTTCCGTTCACATGGAGGAGGTCAGAGAGAGGAGTTAAGAGTGATGTGTGATAGAGGAGAGGGGACGTGGATAGGCGGGTGTCGGGAGAGAAGAGAAGTGGAAGACAATGGGAGGAAGAGGATAGGACAGGAAGTCGTCAAGGGAAAACAGGAGGCAGATGAGGACTGGAGGAGGCCTCAGGTGGCAAAGGAGAACCAGAGGATACAGTGGTGCCGCAAGAGAGCCAAAGGAGGAGCAGAGGCATCCAGGTGGCTTAGGGTTTAGATAAGTTCGCTTGGATTTTTTTTGTAAACAAAACATAAAAGTTGGGCTGCAGAATACGACTATTGGCTGCAACCCGCTTCTTTAACGATGTTGCGATGCACTACATATTCTGTGCAGGTAGGTCCAGTTGGCAAAAAAAACTTTGAGGGAACTTGACAAATTGGAGGCCCATTGAAAGGAGATCTTGTAGATCTACCATATGAAGTCACACGCTAAACTCTCCAATCAAAGACAGCCAAGTTAGTGCTAATCCTCCCCTCCTTTCTCTTCCCTTGGCTCACTCTTCTGCTTCTTTATATTGTCTGAATGACACCAAGAATGCTAGTGCCAGTGGCATTTATAGTGCTGATTTTTTATCAATGCTATATGTGCCGAGTGTCGGCATGCATTTTTGGTAGTTTGATAACCAATTTTCTTGGTAGTTCTGACTAGGGCACCTATAATCGTGTGGAATGTCCCAATCAAAACTCACTCAATGTCTCAACCAGCACAGTAAATACTACATACAACGCCCAGTCCAACTTAGGCCAGTCTCTTACCAGCAGGCTACCAAATGTTACCTTTCGAGAAGCAAGGTACATGCCGCCTGAAACTGAAATCCTTGAGGTAATGTCCAAAAAATCGTGGTTTCACAGCACAACCACCCTTTTCATGTAGGCACATAGGTGGCTGATATATAGTGCCACATAATTTGATGATATTAATCATCGAGAAATAGTACAATAACGGCACTAAGAATAATTTTACATGACATATAAGATTTCATTCTTAGAATAGACAAAAGCAACAACCATCATCATGATGTTAAAATACTAGTATGAAACAATAAGGCTGATAGACTTTAATCGCATCAAAATACAAGCATGAACCATAGTATACCAACCTTCAAAGAACCGATTTTAAGAGAGCAAGAACTTTGCTCATGTGGAGTTGGTGGTCCCGAATCAGAGCATGCAGAAGAAGAAGGACAATCACCACAAGAGCATCCCAATGAAGAGTCACCACATGCATAAACAGTAACACTCATAGGTTTCATTCCAGATGACTCAGGAATATTTGTCCGAAATGCAATCGCATATGGTGAGCCAATCTCATATAAATCTGCCTGATGACCAATAAATGCAAGCCAATCTGCCAAATGCCAAAAGAACGAAAACACGTTAAATCAATAGGAAAGGAAACAGCAGGAGGCAAATTTGTGCAGATTAAAAAAGAAGATAATTTGTCATCAAGACACAACTCTTTAAACAGTCCAGCACAAACTCTCTCACTAGAAAGCAATAAAAGTTGTCCATGAAGCAAAATAAGATTTTCTTATCCATGAGTTTTAAATTGCCGATCTTTATGATCCCGAATTTGTATTTAATGGATATTCTCTCGTACAAATCAACATGGCAAGTTGCAGTATACACACATCTTGCGAAAGGATGCAAGCTAGCCTACATTGATATGTACCTGCTATAATTAATTTAATCTAAAATGATCATTATTTGAAGCAAAAATAAAATCCAGAAAAAAATTATGCTGGCGGAGTAGAGAAGCATAGATCAGTATTTCATTTCCAAGTCCATTGCAATTATATTGGTTTAGCACAATATGATTACTTTTTGATCAATAGATATATTATGAATTATCAGAGATTCAATTAGGTGAATTCAAACCAAGGCTGAAATAAATACCATTTGACTAAGGGAAGTATATCACCTAGGACTGCATGAAAGGATTCAAACAATGTGGCAATCTTAATACATAATGCTGGACTAATACATATTACCACAAGCGACACTGTTTGGCTTATGCCTAGGATAAGCATACAACCAGAAAGCTCTTGTCAAGTAAAAGGTACGAAAGAAAACAATTTAGAAGGATCACTCAAATGGCATAAAGCATGGAAAAAGCACATCATGTATATATGTAGTAGAGGTTATGTAATAAGCAAATTAAATGAAATAAGAGAAGTATCAAAGGCAGCTCACCTTTGTAATCTTGAGCACCACCCCCAATAAAATCCATAGCACGAGTATTCATTGTCCCAAATTTCACCTCCTTGCAAGAGTTATATAATTCTTCACCGTAGGTACCAGTTGTATAATAATCAATGGCATCAACCGTCGAAGTATTATTAACCTACAAATAAAGAAAGTTAAATAGGTATGACAGGATCAAATTTCAGCAATTGAACATTACAATTTCAATAGACTATCAATGTAGTGCTCCTCCAGAAAGTCAACAAGAATAACTTAAGTGCGTATAATATGTTACGCTAAAGCAAGGAAATAAACTTTAAATTGTTCCAAGGAGCATGAAGATGGCCATTGCTATACAAATCACCCCAGAGGATCCTATGACCCAATAATTGTTCCATGCAGATCCAATAGCATAAGAACCTAAAGGAAATATTTCTGACCTCCTTAACAGAGGTGACATTGATAAATAGGCTCTGATCTGGAGAACAAGTCAGCTCACAGAACAGATTGAGAAAGTTCCTCAAGCAAGCAGGGCATCCCACAAGAAAAGGTATTGCCTGAAAAGACAGTCGTGAAGTTAATCAAGTGAACAAGAACATAGTAACAGAATCTAAAAATATTAAATAATCGAAAACAAAATGGTGTTGATGATTGAACGAGTAAGCTACCACTGCATACAAATACAAATGCGTTATCACTGTGTTTAACCACATCCATTTAATGAAGTCAGGAAAAAATGATCAAAATGGCCTTGGAGGAGGAAGAGGAGGGGGTGGTATGTGTGTGGGCGGGTGGTGGGGGGGTGGGGTTGGTTTGCTGAATGAGTGTTCAACTATCAGGAAAAGATGAGTACTTTGCACAGAAAACTCCTTGTTCAGACAGCAAAACAGGCGTTACCATGGATGGGTGAATGTGAAAAGTTTGGCTATACAGCAGCACAACCACAAGGATACATACAACTATAGAACACCAAACAAATTGCATCTCTAAATGGAGCTTAAGTACAACTCTAATGATCTAAATTTTAGCTCCGCACAAGCAATAATGATGCAGGGTTTAAGCTGCCAAAATTCATCTATACAATAGTTCCAAAGAGCACAGAAAAGGAGCTCTTTATAGGTGGGTGAATGTGAAAAGTTTGGCTATACAGCAGCACAACCACAAGGATACGTACAACTACAGAACACCAAACAAATTGCATCTCTACATGGAGCTTCAGTACAACTCTAATGATATAAATTTTAGATCCTCACAAGCAATAATGATGCAGGGTTTAAGCTGCCAAAACTCATCGATACAATAGTTCCAAAGAGCACAGAAAAGGAGCTCTTTATACTGATGCGTTTTTGTCTCATACTGTTGCGGGATTAGAAATCCTGGTCCAGCATATCCAGAGTGTCTGCCATATTCATAAGTAGAAAGGCTTAGATGTCTAGGCATGACAGGGTCAAAAAGAATCTCAACAAGCTTTATCAACAGAAATATATGACAAAAGAAAAAAGGTTGACTGTGCTACCACAAATGGCCGCACTGCATCACTGTTCTATGCACAAAAATGACCAGGAGACCATGGAATCTATATTGGAAAGCCATCTGACTAGGCGGATGGTACATAACATCACTGACTTTTCCAATATCAACATAGTGCCAGCAACACGTAGAGGGGTGAAAAAAAAACCCCTTTGGCAGAACTCTGAGTGATCAAGTGCCCAAAACTTTGCACTTACCTGAATCTGTACTGTCTTCTTCTATAAGCCAATTAACTGAACTAAACAAACAAAACTTGCCAGTCGAACTAGTTTCGACAAAATAGACCACTTAGATGTCTAGGCATGACAGGGTCAAAAAGAATCTCAACAAGCTTTATCAACAGCAATATATGACAAAAGAAAAAAGGTTGACTGTGCTACTGAGTCTATAGGAAGCATTGTTTTCACTCTTCTATGCCTAGGCAGTGTTTTGGAAGCATAGATAGAATACCAAATCAGATTCCAACAAAAGCATTATGGTAGCATGGAGAACTGATTAACTGTGGCAAGTTTGGTAGGCTAGAATGGGATCCCAATCAATAGCTATATGAGGATATGAGAACATTCAAATCATTACATGCATAATGAGAAAAACATTTGCATGCTGAGGAAGTGTGAAAGCAAACTACATTGTGTATCTTACTTGCTGTACTTGCCCATGTAAAGTGTCGAACTGATCTTCTGTGCAACAGACATTACCCGTGATTGTTGGGCACAAGCTCTGAATTTTTGAGGATAGCAACTCATCTGGCTGAAAAACCAAAAATCAATTTACTTGCCCCCAATACAAACAAAATAACCAAATGTGTAGGTATGAACACCATCATTTGCATCTATGTAACCCATAAACTAAACAATCCATCAACTACGATGGGGGCATATAGGCGCCAAATATCCCTATGATATTGTGAAATAGGTAGGATAATCAACGAGAGAAATAATAATCCAGTAGGTATGAAACAAGAAGATCATTAAGTTGTTTCAATTTACCACATATAGATGGCTCATAGCACCAATGTGAATTATTTTGCATATAAACAAATGACTAGGTAGAAGAATTGATACTTTACCTTGACTGAAGAGGTAAAATTAGGACAATTCAAAACCTTCCCATCACTACGTTGAGCACAAATGCCATACATTGCGCAATACCCTTGGGCGTATTTTCTAGCCAAAGAAGATGACAAAGCATCAAAATTTCCATATTCTGAATACACAAGAACTGACTTTAAAAATCAAAGGAAATATGGTTTATTATCAGAGAACTTAATAGTCAAATAGCGAAGGAATGTCAATACACTTTCAAATAGGCAACAACTACAGTTCAAAGTACAAACTTCAATCAGCTAACTCAGATACTAACTAGCTGTGTCAAGTAATGGTAGAACTTGAACTAACTAGCAGCTAAGTCAGACACTGCCAACCCAAAAAGCCTAAAACATGATGAGAACTCAAAGAATCACGGTCTTAATAGTCTTTAAAGGTTGAAATTGAACTATATTTTTCTTTCTTATTGTTTGCTTTACTTTGTATTTACTGCTGGCGATGTTCTCCAAAGTCCAAACAACCCCCAAGATGTTGCATTCAATCGGACACTTCACATTTGCATGAATGAATTCTAATTTGGTTTGATGAACTCATATCTATATGCTAGGGAACAGCTTCTGATTCCTTCATTTCACATCTATCTGAAGAATCATGGAAATCATATTAACGAGAAAACAGTCATTGGTACACCAGACGATGTCACTTTGGAGATGGTTACGAGTTATTCTGGCAACCAATCTGGTCACCAGCTCGAGTTCAATTGCGACAAATGACCACATGATCAGCAGCTCAGGCCTGTCTTCTGAAACAACAGTGACATCGTTCCATGCTCTTCATGTCTCAAAATATAATAGTGACATTGAGTGCCCAGTCATAGGGCTCTCTAATAAGCCCTTATTCGAGCCATGAAATGGCAGGTTATGACTTGTGATACCCTGAAAACTTACGAGTTAAAGATTAGCTTCTTTCTAGCTTAAAATGGGTACCATTCATTAACTTTTTTCCACCTATGCCAACATATTTAAGGATTTAGGACAAAAATGTCATTACAAGGTGAGACTTTGGAACCATGCTGTGTCTAGTTGATTTTAAAAGTATTGCTAATAAACCGTAAAAGTAGCCAGGAAAAAAGAGAGAGAGTTAATAAGGTTGCCTATAGACACATGTAACCACAGAGATATAACAAACTTGTAATTCATCAACAAAGAAAACTTTTATATTCACATAGTTGTCAAGCAAGGAATCTATTCTACAATGAATAAGGAAACCAAAGTCAATATCAGCTATGTTTCAATAAAAATTAAGATAGAAATTAAAACATGTATTCATTTGATCAACTCCATTCTCTAAATCAAAATAACAAGTCAAAAATTGCAATTCAATTACTTTGAAGTTGCATTTGCCAACAAGAGAGAATGTGAATGACTCGACTGAGCATTGACTGAGAAGATGAGAAGAACACACTGCAAATACAAGGTTGAAGCAAGTTAGATGACTAGCTCTTAATCCGTAGATAGTTTGAAGTTGAATAATGCACACACAGCTACGTGAATGAAAAAACTGAAAACTGTTCTACATGTACAAAAAAAAGTTAAGTGCAGCTCCATGGTGTTAGCATGAGAAGCGCAAATTCCATATTTCTTTAATGCATGCATGCATGCACGCAATAACAAACAATGATAATGGCAATGATGAAAACGATGCTAAACTTACATGTGAATCTGACAACTTATGTCCACACACCATGTGGACCACACATCACATAATCGCAATATGACACACTTTCTTTGGCAGATATACCAATGGGTTAAAATAAGTTTGTTCTTTTGAGCTTATGATTTTGCTTATACATGACATGTATCTATGCTTTCTTATCTTTTGTGGTTGACAAGACGTCATATCTCTAGATTGCTAAAACTAATACACTAACTACATGAGGATCCATTTTGGCAATTTGTTTATAAAACTATGGTGTTCAAGATATGTTGAATTAGATCCTTGTCCGGTCTAAGAACTATAAATAGGCGGAAGTAATGAACCAACCTTAAGAGCAAGGGACATGCTCTATTTCGCCAATCTAGAAACTAAAATTGGTTCCAAAGGACTTCCATTTTCATGTACTTGAAGCAATAGTCTTCGAGCATCCATCATACCATATCACGTCTATCATGGTCAAGGCCTCCTCTAACATATGAAATTACTACAAAACGCTTACAACCTTAGTAACAATTTTTCGTGTTTCCAAATAAGCTATTAGGTAACAAAGGGCCAGTTGGGACTAGTTTGAATAAGATTATGGCTTCTACTGTTCAGTAGCTTTCTATTAGAAAATTCTGGTCCTATCAAGACTCTATTCATGGTCCTATCAAAACTCTATTCATGGTCCTATACAGACGTAAGTAGAGGATTACATGCTTAGAAGCATGATTGTTGTACCAGCTGACACGTACTGCCCCAGTTAGTATTTTTCAACCCAGAAAAATACCGGATCGAAAACCCAACCCAAAACCAGGTTGGAGGTGACTCGATGGGTACTGGTCGAAACTCACGCACCGGTAAATGGAGGACTCTAGCGGAACCAGCACGGGGCGTACCGGCTGTACATACTATGTCAGCACTTTGTTGACGCGGCAATCCATGCTTAGGAGTCCATCACAACGTAGCCCGAATGCCTTCTCTCCTATCGCCTGTCCTTTTTCTTTCTATTTGCCTCTCTAATTTTTGTTCCTTTAAATCCCTCCAAATCTTATCTCTCTGTCTATGGTTTCTGTCATAGTATCATAGCTAATATCAGAATCGATGACTCGTCCTTGTTTGCCTCCCTCAATAACCCCCAACAGTCCTCAATTTTGGACTCACGAATACCTCCCCCCTCCAATAGGAGCCCAGCAGTCCCTGAATGCTTCGCCATGTGAAACATCATCTCCTTTCTAGTGTCCTCATACGGGCCTCTAATTCTCTCAACACACAAAGTCTCATCTCTGATCTCGTCTCCTCGCATGCATCGGGCATAATAGAAAGCGAAAAGGAGCAAATTAACAGGGGAACTTTCTCATTGTTGTTTCAATTGAAACCAACAGTTGTATTCCTAGGATTCTTGACATAATTCAATGTTGCATCCAATGGTTCAATCGAGGTTGATCAGTCTGATTCTTGACATAATTCAATGTTGACATCCAATGATTCAACCCAGGTTCCACATAATCCCCTTGCGGTCAAATCTAAGTACAAGAATCAATAAAGTATAATCCAGGCAGCCAAGTTCCTAAAGCACGCAATAAACTCATTATGGTGAACATGGGATCCTCTTTATGGTTATATTATAGATAAATTTGCTGACAAAAGAAGAATCAAAGCATGAATCCAAGCATACTATTCCACAATTATTGTTTGAACGCTTTTGCATTACAGCCTGATCCCAGAGTCCTGAAAACTTCTATGTATGGGACATGAATGAAGAACGTAGAAGAAATATTTTTACTGTCCAAGCCCATAAGCGTACAACATAGTTTAGCTTGACCAACCATCCAATTAGCATCTATACCTGTGCAGTGTTTACAACTTGATTTATCGAAAAGATGATGGAATGAGGATTCAGTTGGCTCACTATACTGAACTAGGACGAATTCGGGGGCCCTGCCATAGCTAAACCTGGCCGTGGATCTCCATCCACTTATGGATAACATCCAGGATTTGATAGTGAAATTTGGCGCATATTTAAAAGCCGATAGCTTGCCAGCGAAATAAAACTTTGAACCACCTGATAAATAGCTTTCTGTTCTCTCCCCTCTCGCCAGTATCGATGGAAATTTTTTCTCTCCTCCTCGCCGCCAATCTCAGTGTCCAATCCAATGGTGATTGCCACCAGAGAGAGGCTAAAAGAAAGGGTTGTTGAGAGAGGGCTGCGAAAGAGAGGAGAGGAGAAAATGGCAGCGGAAGTGAGAGAGGGCTGTGATCGCCAATCGGAGAGAAGAGAGGGGGAAGGGGCCCCAATCCGCCATCATCAACCGGAGAGAAGAGAGGAGAAAGGGATTGTGTCCAACGTCGAGTTCTAGATGGAGGGCCGACTCCATCGTGGTAGGCAATGACTGTGTCCTGTTGCCGGCGTCAGAAAATCCATTTCGACGCCTTGAGAAATTGGACTCCATGTATGCGCAGAGATGGTGAGAGAGAGAGACAGAGAGTCTCCGATGATTGCCAAAGAGGAGAATAGGAACGATTTTCACTTTGGCAGGCACATTTTCCATCCGCCGCGAAAACTTTCATTAGCGGGGTAACATATCGCTAAGTGTGCTCAATCAGGGGTGTTTCAAAATTTAAAACGTGGCGGGACCAGCCAGATCAAATCCTAGCCGAGAGAACCGCAGCCATGATTAGTTATGGCAGGGCCCTCGAAGCCGAACTAGGACCCTGCTACATTGATAGCTCAAAAATAGGGCTGCAAGCCCACTACGTCAAATTACATAGGAGGCACACTTGAAGAAGCTTAGGAAGATTCAAGGTCATCAAAGTGTATCAATAATGAAGAAAGATATTAACCTTTAAGAACTATGTTCTTCGTGTGTCATCAAAAGATCCGCAGGTGCCCTAATAACCCAAGGCATCTCTTGGGTCTCCTAATAAATATCCAAAATATTTATCTTTGGATTTTCATAGTTCTTATTAAACAACTTGACCCTTTTCCCTCGAATGGGCCCTATGACATACATATTGCTGGCTTCCAATGGATATGTCATACGGATGGGTACTTTGCATGCAATTTTCACCTAGTGATTCAATCATAAGATCCATCTATACAGGTGTCCTGAGATCTCCTGGCTCTTACATCACATACCAACGAAAAGTGTGGGCAATAAATGGACTTCTCAAGAATGTTAGCCCTCTAGGCTCATATTATTGACTTATGAAGTTAGTTTAGTGAATCACATAAATGGATAAGCAAAGCTAAGAAAATGGGCTACAATCAACTACTATCAAGAAAGACATTCTAGCATATAAGGAATGGACGTTCATGAAGTACTCTGATGCAAATCCATAAAGCAGGAAGAGCAGTTCTAGAGCTGATAAACATTATACTCTTCTTTCTGCAACTAACTGGTAAAAAACTATTGTTTCATGGGATAGGTCCGACAAAGAATCAGTTCCACCTCGCTTTCAAGATTTCAAGTCTTGCAAAGAATCAATAGCTTCTTGCCTTTACAAGCTAATGTCCAGCTTACTCCAAATATTTAATAGTAACCAGCAGATTCAAATTCTGGATCTCCTTTCCAACTTAATCAATGACTTTTTTTGGTGATGTTGCTTGCAAGCAGATTAGAGAACATACAAAATGGCATCTCTACACCTAACGATCAGACTGGACCAATCCAGCCCAGCCCGACTAGATTGGACACACCATCAACTAGCTCGGTCAACTGGGCCAGCTCACTAGTCCGCCAACTCAGCCAAGCCGGCCATGGGATCCAGGCTAAACCCTAGCCGCCATCTCCAAGCAGGGCCCGCCTGCTTTTGCTAGTTGATATGATATTCCTACCTTATCACATTTCTAGTCTCTTGTTTAGATTTTCTTTTATTCTTATTAGGATTGATTAATTCTTTAGTTGTTTGCAATAGGATGTCTTATGGGGAATCTTACTCATCAGGATCTCTCCCATAGTCTATTTAGGGCCTGTTTGGCTCACCCGGATCCGCCGGTACCCGCGGGATCCGGCGGATGGGCGGATCCCGCTGTGCGGGATCCGGCGTTTGGATAACGCCCGGCTCCCGTGCGGATCCGCCCATGGATTCCGTCCGGATACCGCGGATCCCGCAGTATCCAAACACACCCTTAAAGGGAAGCAATCATAAAGAAAGGTATGAAAATCATTTCCCACAAATTATGTAGTAAAGCTGAAGCATCTCCAAAGTTCATCGAGGCTGAGTTCACCCTGCCACAAGCGTCCTCTTCAATCCATTCCTCCACCTCCAAGTCTGAGTCCCAGTACGAGTAGGAGACTCGTATCAACATGTTTGTAGAAAACCTCGTATCAACATGTTTGTAGAAAACCATATGTTTTTATATCGAAGTATGTAGTATGGTTGACATCAAAAGATCACCATCTCAAAAAACTTCTAGATATTGGTCTTCTATGCTCGTCAATACGCCAGATGACAGTGGATAAATAAGAAGAAACAAGTAGCCTTGTAATTTCAGAGATGCATACTTCCCAACAGGTCCTCTTCATTCCTTTAAGCCGATATTTATTGCTATTCGTTTATTAAAAGATAGTCACTTTCTTGGCGAGACACAGAAGAAATTGGTCCACTCCAAAGAAAACGCACCACGGCAGACATCATTCTTGAGTTGCATTTTTTTTCCCAACTTCAAAGCACCCGCGCATCTTCTTTCCACAAATGCAAACCTCCACTTCCAAAAAAGAATTCCCAATGGCAAGACAAGAACTCTTTCAACGCGATCTCAACCCCAAAAATTACTATCCTTAGCTTAAAGAAGGCAAAACAAGAACGACCACTCACTTCGAATTCCAGCAAAAGAAGTCATCAATCCACGCAAGAAACAAACTGAAATAAACATCAAAAACCTCCAAGAAAAGAAAGAGAAAACAAGGGTTCGATTCGAGCCTGGAAGAGCGAGATCGCCAGGAAGCAGTGCCGCCATCGGTAGGGCGGCAAGAACTCCATACAGCACGGAGATACAGAGCGAGAGAGGCAGGGGTGCGAGAAGAGACCAAAAGGTCGCGACAAAGTGGGGGAGGGTCAAAAATGGTGGAGAATAAAAGGTATTTATAGGGCAAGAAGAAGACTGGCCCGTTGCGGCGTCACTCTCCTCACCGTTTCTGGCTGGATAAACGGGAATTTTTAAGCAACATTACGAAACTACCACTGCATAGATGGGATTTAGTTCCCAACATACAAGGGTGTTTTGGGAAGTTTTATCTCAGTGCGGCACTTTGGGCCGGGTTAGTTGGGATCCACCACCCGCACACCTGGCCGGCGGCGGTGGTTACAGCGATTAAATTCCAGAATCGTGATATTCACACCGGCCTAGTCAGCCGGTGTTTTACACCGATCTAACGTGACAGAATTTTTTAGTGTATTAATGTCCACATAAGCAATGGCCATATAAGCAATCCCTGTTTAATAACCACCCCTCACCTCAAACCCTCGTGAGGAGAAGCGGAAGCCGCGGTCGGTGGACGGCGCACACCACCGACAAGAATAACCCCCCACCCCCCCCCCCCTCCCTCCCCACCACCGCCGACGAGAAGAGCCCACCCCCCACCCCCGTACGTCGCCTCTCCTGTCGAACTCGTCGGCAACTCTCTCTCACATCGTCGACTTCATCTCTAGCGACTCGATCTTCAACACCGGCGACCTCGTCTCTCTCTCGCACTACCAGGTCTTCCATCGACCTCGCCAGCAACCTCTATTCACCGACAGCTCATGCCCTAACCAGCGTTTCTTGGGTTAAGGGTGGGGAAACATTAGGGCATCATTACCTCATCGGACAAGCACGAGTACGGAAGGTCATTAGCTTGTTTGCTATCTGCCAGACATTTTTCCTTAATTTCTCATTCTTCTTCCTAGTGTTGAGAGTTCAAACTTCAATCGACTAGGAGTGTCGTTGCATTCTTAGATGTCTTCAACCCACCCTTTCTTTACATCTGTAATTTATATCCAACATCTTTAATCTTTTTCTTACATTATGAAGACGCTTCAATCTGTTTCCTAAGAGTTGTATTTAAAGTAAATAACCTTTACTTTCTCAACTTGATGAGTTCTTTCAGATTTAACTCTCTCTATCCTGATTTAGTACTCATCAACCCCAATGTTGTCACCTATGATATCATCATCCTTCCATGTGAACACAACATAATGACCATAATTGCCGTATTGCTATCTTTTTCTACTTTATGTGAATTGACATGGATTTATAACACAATCCTATTTTACTAATCCTCTCTTATTCTATGAATTCTTAATTCCTTGTGCCAATTTCAATGCTAATGAGTGCCGTAATTTTATAGCTTACTTTATTTACTTTAACATCATATTAACAGAGAATATTTTGAAGATGTGGATCGAACCTGGGGAGACATTTGAGAAAACACTATGGGGTCATATCTCAAACTTCTTTAAGTTGGCTAAAGAAAGGTGCAACCTTCCTCATGAGCTTTTTAAGTAGTTTCTACCAAATGCCTTCCCTTACTTTTGACATACTCGAATCAATATTTATTTATCATGATTCATATATTTGAGCAGAATTTCTTAGATCTTTTTTATACATTTGTAGACATTAGCTTCTATGTTATAGGGCTTTAATAGCCAATAAGCTTATTATTGACTAGGTCATGGTCTAACATTACAAGGTGTCTTACATTGGTTGGTTGTCTTTTCTACACTTGAAGCTTTTCTACACTCGAAGCTCCCAAATTATACCTAAAGGGCTATGTACTACTTATTCCAATTTGTAAACATTTTTCTTGTAATTTTGCATATGACCTGTACATTTTATTAGTTTCTGTCACAAAAAAGGTTTGACTAGTGTCTGTGATTTTAATATGCTTTTGCAGCCCTCGGTTGCGGGTGAGAGCCTTAAGGTAACATCACCTGAATTGTCATATGCTTTGCAATATTTGGATATGAATCTCGACGCTACAAGAAAGCTCTGTTTGCTTGTTCTTGTTGCTAAGTCATGTAAAGTTGTTTTATTATCACTCAAGTAGTTTCCGAAATTTATGGGCTTGAAACAAAGCTTCAAGTCAAGGATACTCTGTAAGAATGAGTACATTTCGAGATCTGATTTGACTTCTCATTATTGTGTCACCAGCGTACTTGATTCATCTAGTTAGCTGAGATGCCTATAGCGACTACTTCTTACTGCACCAGGGGAACAATATGTAGACTAACTTGATTGCAAGATTTGAGTAAAACGTGATTCTTTTGTTTGAATCCTCTGTTTGTTTGATGTGTGATTCAGTTTTATCATTTAAGAAGTATGTTACTCATTTTTTTTGGCTCTTCATGATGAAAGGGTATGAAAATTGAAATGTATTACCTACATACCAGGTCCGCGGCTGATGCAATTCAATTCACTGTTGATACTTCCATGCTCAAGGTAGATCTTTTCTGTCTGCATAGGTTCTCATTAATATAGTCTATTGTGGTCACCTAATTATGCAGTTCAATATTTATCTTTCTGAATACTTTACACTAACTCCAAATTAATGATTTTTGGGTGGAAAAGACCGAGCCAGTGGAGAATGATGATCGAGAAGCCAAAATTGTGCGGGTTGTTTGTTCTCTTGACAATCAAGAGGAATGCATGGCCCGTAAAAATTGAGATTTGAATGTTTGCGAATAAGAGTCATTGTTTCTGCCTTTTGACGAGTCTTTTCCATGAAGGCCCTTTAAAATATCAAGTTCTCTAAACTACAGTGATGCTTTGCTTCGGCTGAAGAAGCTTGGACTTTGACTGGAGGTTGTAGCACTCTGTTGGCTGCATTTGTGTACATACTGTTACTTGATATTTGCTTCCATTGCATTTCCCTATACCTTTGTCAGTATAATAAACATCGTTCGTTTATTTATTACAAACCTTTACTGATGCACTAATCAATTTCGACGTGTCTCGTGTTGCAGATGGGAATGTGAGCGGAACATGCGAGAACTTGTGGAAGGAACGTATGTTGGGACAAACCTCAACTACATTAACACCCTTCGTGGACTTGTTGAAGATGTATCGGTAGCGTTTTTATTGTGTGTATGTTATTGTGTTTATGTTATTATACTAATTTAGAAATAATATACATCATGATGTCAAATATTCTGCTAATTTTTTAATTTTGTTTTGGCAGATTATTGTGCATTTCCCTCACTTTCGGAGTTGGACATGCATACAGTTTGATACACAAACCTTCTGGAGAGCTATGAAGAGTTGGACATGCATACATTTGAATATATGTGAAATCAGAATCTCTGTATTTTTTCCTTTGAAGTTGTGGTTTGTGGGGATAATGTTGTATTTGACGAATTTGACGAAGTTGTGGTTTGTGTTGTTTGTGAAGACAAGGTTTGCCCCGGGGACAATGTTCGCCCCTTTTATTTGAGAAATGTTGTAAAATTGTCTCATTTAGCCCTCGGTACAGGGGGAGTTTTGTTGAAATTTTTTATATAGACCCCTAAGTATCCGTGTCGTAGGCACGGGCATCCATTATGATTATACGATGTATGTGGCGTTCTAGCATTAGCCATGTATTTGTCCAGCATATTCTCTAGTTTACCTGTATTTTTGTGCGATCCTTGTATGGACGTGGGGATATGTGATAAATGGCATCGTAGCATTAGCCACGTATTAACAAAAGACAGATATGTGATATGTGCCTCTATTAACAAAATGCATATATTGGTTGGTATTGTGCGATGCTGCCTATTATTTTGTGCGTTCTCAGCGTGGAGATGGAAACATCAATGACAATATACACAATTGAGCGCGTATTCGTTGCTTATATTGTACGATTGTGCCTATATTTTTGCGCGAATGAGTTAAACGGGAATACATGTTGATGCATGGCATCCACCTTGAGCTCAAAATGAAATTAATAAGATTGGACGAAGACGTAGCACTCCTTCAGCTAATCTAAAAGTTATAATATGTTGGTTGCTTACATTGTGCGATTGTACGTATAGTATTGTGCGATTGTGCTTATGCGACTATAGTATTGTGCGATTGTGCCTATGTTATTGTCTACAGATGTTCCTATGGTATTGTGCGATTGTACCTATGGTATTATGCGATTGTACATATGGTATTGTCCGATTATGCCGTTGATTGGTATTGTGTGATTGTGCATGTGACTATGTTATTGTGCAATTGTACCTCTGGTATTGTGCGATTGTACCTATGGTATTGTGCGATTGTACCTATGGTATTGTGCGATTGTGCTTATTGTATTGTGCGATTGTACCTATGGTATTGTGCTATTGTGACTGTGACTATGTTATTGTGCGATTGTGCCTATTGTATTGTGTGATTGTACCTATGATATTGTGCGATTGTACTTATGGTATTGTGCGATTGTGCCTGTGACTGTTATTGTGCGATTGTACTTATGGTATTGTGCGATTGTACCTATGGTATTGTACGATTGTGTCTATGCGACTATGGTATTATGCGATTGTGTCTATGTTATTGTCTATAGATGTTTCTATGGTATTGTGCGATTGTATGAGTGATATTGTGCGATTGTACCTATGATATTATGCGATTGTACGTATGGTATTATCCGATTATGCCGTTGATTGGTATTGTGTGATTGTGTCTGTGACTATGTTATTGTGTGATTGTGCGATTGTACCTATGGTATTGTGCGATTGTGCCTGTGACTGTTATTGTGCGATTGTGCTTATGGTATTGTGTGATTGTACCTATGGTATTGTGCGATTGTGACTGTGACTATGTTATTGTGCGATTGTGTCTATAATATTGTGCGATTGTACCTATGATATTGTATGATTGTACCTATGATATTGTGCGATTGTGCCTGTGACTGTTATTGTGCGATTGTGCTTATGGTATTGTGCGATTGTACCTATGGTATTGTGCGATTGTGCATGTGACTATGTTATTGTGCGATTGTACCTATGGTATTGTGTGATTGTGCATATGACTATGTTATTGTGTGATTGTGCCTCTGGTATTGTGCGATTGTACCTATGGTATTGTGCGATTGTGTCTGTGGTATTGTGCGATTGTGCCTGTGACTGGTAATTGTGCGATTGTGTTTATGTTATTGTGCGATTGTGCCTATGGTATTGTGTGATTGTATCTATGGTATTGTGCGATTGTACCTATGGGATTTTGTGATTGTACGTATGGTATTGTGTGATTGTATTTTGCCTATGGTATTTTGCGTGAAAGAGTTCTCTGTGATATGTGATGCATAGTATCCACCATTGAGCGCATATTAGTTATGTATATTATGCGATTGTTCTATTTGGCCCTGGTAAGGCTTAATTTATTTTGCTTTTTCAATAACATGTGTTCCTATTTCTTAAAGGTCTGTGCCATCATGAGGATAGTTACAGTACCAAAATTATTCTATTTGGCTAAAAATTGATACATTAGACATGTGGAAACCGATTTTGCATATAATTCAAGAATGATAGACATTTACAATAATTAAAACTTTCCACATTTTGAATGCTAGTGACGGACTCAAGAAGATGAGATTGTCGATGTTTGCAACAATGGATCGAGCATCATGTTTGTCCGACATGCAATACTGCTTTGGAGAAACATTTTTATCAAAGCCATCCTTTTTTGGTGATGAAATCATTGACGACATACTCTTTTTGCACATGACTCAAGCATTCTGGTCTTGGAGGAACACATGGAGTTGTTGTTCCATTGGCGACAGGTGCAGGTGCTTCTGGAGGTTTGTTAGCTTGTAGTGGCTTGGTTTTGAAATACAACTGCGACTGTTGACCGATGCCCAAATGTTAATACGTGCCTTTACTATGTTATGCAGGATACAAGAAAAAAATAATACAGTTCGGATGAATGATCAAACATAAACAGAAGCCTACATTAACTCCTTCAGCTGTTGTATTTTTCTTCATTTCCTCCCCAAACTTGCCCTTTCCAATGCAACCAATATAACTTGTTGCCCCCAGAATTTGTAGCATCCATTGCAAAAAAATCCAATTAAATCAAGCGTGAATAAATTCCAAAGCTTGGTATAAGGGTACAAGCCGTTTTTTGTAATGTAGAAGAATTACTTGCACAACCCTGATTGTATTTTGAGTTGCTCCTGAAAATTAAAAGAAGATAGCATGAAACAACAATATCACGAGAGATATCAGTCACATTGATACTTCACTTTGCATATAGATTACAAAATTAGCAACTCACATTAGGACATGTTTTTCCTCCACAAGAATTGCATTCTTCGGCATGATATCATATCTGGAAACCAAGCAGAAAAGTAAGTCTATATGATCAAAAAGGACAATTAAGAAAGTAGAGAACATTCAAAGAGCAGTTTAAAATGATATTTAAAAAATCTCCTAAATTTCGTTGGAGCGAACATACCAAGATAAACAAATATAGGAGAGCAACACCAGATTCAAACAAATAGTAATGGTGCCACAAATACACATAAAGATATGGACAAAAGCATGCAAAGTTCACATGGGAGGTCTCATTTCTAGCTTTTTTTGTCAGTTAATAGAACCACTAGTTTTGACGTCAACATAATAAAACATAGTTGACTGTAAAAATTCATTAGGAAAATGGAGAGAAAAGGAACTCTAATTAGAAGATTGATGCATAAAATCTACACTCTAGCGACACTCATTCCAGCTAATAATAAATCGATACCACAAGAATGAGGGTGCGACAACTAGAAGCTGCTATTAAATATTCAAGCTCCAAGCATTTAATCTAGATGACGCTTAATTGAAGAAAACCTACAAGATTAGCTCTAATGTTGGATCAGAGTAGTAGATCTGCTTTCTGACAGCTTGGATGACTAATATAAGAGATCCACAAATGCTAATCGCAAGATGACTAATAGACCAATCATAGTCTGCAAATCTATAAATCTCTGATGCTTAGGCCAGCTGATCGTGAACAGAAGATACCAAAACAATACACTATCAAGAATTTCCAATACGCATACCATTAGACGCGGAGACATGTATAACGCTAGAAAGCACCAAAATAAAATTTCAAAAGACAGATCGCAGCACAAAATCTGCACTTTACCCACGCTTAGATCTAAATTAAACCACACTAAACACACCCTATGTCATATCATTTGAGCAAAGCCGACATGAACTTCTAAAAAAAACTAAAGATTCTCATAGAAGAACCATAGGTCTAGACATGTGGCTAGTCGAGTAGTGAAGAGAGGCAGGTTTCAGGTTTTGACATAGTTCTGGGCCTTATCCACCATCCTCTCATGTGTACTTGTTCCCGATTTCACATAGCCAGAGAGGACAGTTTGCAACCCACCCTCCCACAGTGTTCAATTAATACTCACCTCTACCCACCTAAGCAATGTTTATTGGTCTTGTTCAAGCGAAACTAAGGGGAATCAGCTTCTATGGTAGTGTCATAGAAACCTTGGCCATGCATCATCCAATAAGAAAAGCAATTCCTCATTATCATATATAGTAGCAGCGACAAAAGCATCACCAAATTAAAACTCCTTGGCTTTCCTATGATACCAACTGATCCTCGATTCTCAGAAAAATAATACCAAGTCAATCAGTTGAGTCTTTAAAAGAAGTATGGGATAAGCACAACAGAGAAAATGGCAATCCGAGTGCAAAGTCTAGACTCCATTTATACATAAGCCAACTAAAAAGCACACCTAAGAGCACTCAAGCTCATGGCGTTCGATTCAAAAGGACTTCCACTCATATTCTAGGGTTAGGGTTAAAGAAACAACAAGAATTATCATATCTCTCATTGAGACCACCAACTGGGTCAGATCCTAGAGTTAGGGTTCAAGAAGAAGATGGAAACTTAGGGTTATCTGTCGAGGTGGTTGCGCATGAAGTAGCGATCCTTGGCGAGGTCGATGGTCTCGAGGGCGAGTCGGCGGAGGCACTCTCTCTGGTCGATCGCCTCATCTTGGACAAAGGCGTCGCCGCCGCTCCCCGATTTCGATCTACCACTGAAGAGGAGGGGTCTAACCTGAGGAGGAGGATTGAAGAGGAATTGGGGAGAAGGGATTTGGGGGCTTCAAGAGATTCAAAGGGGTGTGAAGGTCAACAATATACATCTGGCACTTGAGTTGGCATGTTATTTACAATTATGCCCTGACACATCGGATCGGTGTAATACACAATCGGTGTGAGAAACTTTTCCCTTCGTGATATTCACACCGGCTTAGTCAGCCGGTGTGTTACACCGATCCCATGTGGCATCCCATGTGGCATCATTTAAGCTTAAATACATTGAACCCAGCTGAAGCCACGCAACCACACCCATTTTATCTCTTTTACCCATTTCACTGCTGCTGGTCTCCCGAGCCAGAGAAGAAGAAGCGCAGCTTCGCTCCCCTCCGGCACTCGGCGACGAGAACGGCCTGGTTCGCCCCCTTCCCCTCTCCTCCCCTCCCCTCCCCTCCTCTTCCCACCGCACAGACAGACGTCGCCTCTCCCATCGGAGTCGTTGGCGACGCTCTCTTCTCACGCTGTCACCGAGGACTCCAGACAGTCGGTCCTCTTCAACACCGGCGACCCCGTCTCTCTCTCGCGCTGCTGGATCTTCTATCGACCTCGCCATCAACCCCTATTCATGGGCAGCCGATGCCCTAACCAACGTTTCGAGGGTTACGAGTGGGAACAGTAGGGCATCATCACCTCATCGGACGAGGACGAGCACGTAAGGTCAGTCAGTAGCATTTCGTGTCCTGAATTTTGAGGCTAATCCTCAACGGAAATCCTGCCGCCCTTCTCTCCCTCTCTAAGAACAGACTCTTATATGATTTATCGAGGAATTTTTCATCACAAGTGCGTTCCCTGAAGCGACCGTATTTGGTTTTATAAGTTTATTGAATTAGAATTGAGCACATGTTCATGCCTCATCATTGTCACATTCTATTTTCAAGGTTTGAACGATCGAAGAAAATATAGTGTAAGTTAAATTTGAGGTTTTCTCCGCCTTTTCAAATGTAGAAGAAATAATAGCTGGTTGACAGAGTTTTATTGTGTGAATGGGTTGTTTAGCGTTCCGGCAATTTTTGAAGGTTTTAAAGATGGGAAAAAAACTATTTTATGCATTACTGTTGCCCTGGTTCTAATAAAAGCCTTTGTTATTAGTGAGTGAACACATGAATTTTGATCATGGGTTTGGTCTCAGACTCATGCATATGTACTTTGGGTAGAAATTAATTTTTTCTCTTCATTATTGGAGAGAAAAAAGAGAGAAAGCCAAATGTAAGTTAAGTTTCTATGTATTTGCTTTGCATTGGTCAACTTGTAGATACACATTGTAGACACACATAAGCTATGAATTCAGATATCTACACATGTCTATGCGTGATAAATGTCATTTGTACACATGGAACACATGTAATCACCAGAGGTTATGCGTTTCAATTATTGAATTAGGCAGATAACTTTTGTTATTTACACATATGAATCCTTTCATTTACGCATAGACATGTGTGAACCATTCCCGTTTTGAGTAATGAGAAGTGTAGGTGGGTCTTTTGCCTGTGAAGGGTTAAGGACATCAACGTAAATTAAATTCAGTGTTGCCAGTGAGGTGGAAGATTTAACGTAAATTTTGAAAATTTAGGCATTGTCTAGTTGTCTAATTTTAGTACAATTCTACAGTGATTGAAAGCACTCTATATTTAGCAGTTGTTTATTATACTACGTCCCGTTGATAAAGAGCTTTAAAAAGATAGATATGGATTTTGACTTGAAAAAGAGTTCCACTCCATGAAGAGGTCTATAACACCTTCATTGCGGTTAAGAAATAAGGGCTCTTGGACAACAAAACCAAGGAAATTTCACCATAAGTCAAACAAACGTGATATCAAGATAGATGTAGATTCCAAATTATTTCTCCTCTACTAGCAAACACTATATAACAGAAGCATTCCGCAATTTTCTTTTGAATTAGGGTCAGGACAAGATCATTGCAGAAAAAATGAGTTAGAACCTTATTACAAATCAAGATGTTTGGATAGCTGAATCTTGGCAGCCTCACTCACATGAACAAACTTCATGGTAGTACAGCGCACAGATTTTAAGACGACTTTGAGGATTCCTGAGCTGATGAAGGCTTCTTTGATGAGCAAGACGTTTTAAAAGCTTCTATTTGTGATTGACATTTGACGTAATCCCCTTTGTTCTCTTCCAAACATTTCTTAAGTGCTTCAACATCACATGGTGACAATTTCTTTAGAGGATTTCCAGTTTGCGCATTCATATCGACCCGAATATGACAAGTACAAGATTTCCAATTCGACCTTCAATCTGCATTATAGACAAAATAGTACACAAGAATTAGATTCAAAGACGCCATTACTTGCCCTTTGAGCGACTGTGCACCTCTTAGTGAAGGAACAGGAAAACTTCTACATAGAGCTCCAAATGTTTATAAGGTAAACAGGAGATCATAAAACAACCGTTCTAGATGCCCATCTATCCAACCAAAGACCCACTTCACCTACAACAAAACCGATTAACCTCATTAATCCCTGCATAGCATAGAAATACCCTCTTAGATACATAGCCTCCAAAAGCATTTATTAAGGCCCCTACAATCCCCACTTAATGAACAAGATTCGAGAAGTGGGAATCAAAGAAAATTCCTAACAAAATCAAATTCTTTCTAGAGCTGAAATTTTCCTAAAGATATCAACATTATGTAAAAAGCTACATTATAAAATAAGCTCCTCTCGTATAGATAGGTTTTTCATCCAAATGAAGAGGTTACCATCTCATTGCATGTTATAAGTAACATTATTCTCAGTGCAACTAATCCTTAGAAATACTTCTCTTGTTCATACTCATTTAGGTCCTTCACTAATATTTGAGATCGTTATGTTAATGCTTCTATTAAGACTAGTTTGCATAAATGATTTTAGGCTTTGTACTGAGAATTTATGTTTTAAAATGAAATCCATTGTTGGATAAACATGGATTAATTTTGATTATTGATTGCGGTCTATATTGTGATGCGTTTCACAAATAGGAGGTAGGCGCTAGAATTAATGTTGCTTTTGGACTTTATGCTTTATGTAACATCATAAGCTGATATTTTCTACTGCTCGGAAGACATGTAAAGATGAGTAGCCGTGGCAAAGAAGCGTGTCATGATACTGATGATCCGAGTGTCGAGCATCATGCGATCTCCGAGTATCCCGAGCAGCCGAAGGCCGGATTAATTTTTAGTACTGCTGACGAGGTAAAAAAATATTGGAGAAATTACGCAAAGCGTGTGGGTTTTGCCGTATCGAAAAGAACATGTAAAAATGATGTTGATGGAGATGCAAAGTACATGACATTTGTATGTACACGTGAGGGGAAAGCAAGATCTGTGGCGAAGAATATTATTAGGCCACAAGGGACATGTAAGATAGGCTGCCAGGCTCGATTGTCTGCCAGCAGACAAGTAGATGGATCATGGAAGATTGGCACAGTCATCCTGGAACACAATCACCCGTTGAGCCCGGCTAAGTCTAGGTTTTTTGCGACAAACCGAGATATGAGTTGTAGTGTAAGGCGGCGTCTAGAGCTAAATGATCAAGCCGGTATCCCGATGTATAGAAGCTACAATTCGTTTGTAGTTGAAGCCGGCGGTTACGAGAACATTCCCTTTGGAGAAAGGGATTGTGGAAATCACATTACTATAGCTAGACGCCTACGGTTGGGCGAAGGTGATGCAGAGGCAGTTCTTACTTATTTCAGACGCATGTAAGCGAGATATCCGTCTTTCTACTATGACATAGATGTTGACGAGGATAGTAGACTGAGAAATATATTATGGGTGGATGCACGGAGCAGAGCAGCATGTAAGTATTTTGGAGATGTAATCACATTCGACACGACATACCTAACAAACAAATATGATATGCCCTTTGCTCCATTTGTCGGCGTGAACCATCACGGGCAGTCTATATTGTTGGGATGTGGCCTATTGTCCAATGAAGACGCGAAGACGTTTGCGTGGCTTTTTAAGAGTTGGACAGAGTGTATGAACGTCACCCCTGTAGCCCTTATTACTGATCAAGATAGGGCGATGATGAATGTTGTTGCAGTGGTTTGGCCGGAAACGAAACACCGGTATTGCTTATGGCACATACTGAAGAAAGTGCCCTAGAAGCTAGGAGGTTATGGTGCATACAAAGCTATAAGGCATAAGCTTTTAGTAGTAGTTTATGATTCTCTAACCCCGGAGGGTTTTGATGAAGAATGGAATAAAATGATTGCCGCATTCGGTCTCCATGAGAACTGTTGGTTGGCAGACTTATACGAGGACAGGAGTCGGTGGGTTCCATCATACGTTAAGCATGTATTTTGGGCTGGGATGTCCACGACCCAACGAAGCGAGAGTATGAATGCTTTTTTTGACGGGTATGTGAATTCAAAAACTAGTCTAAAGCAATTTGTGGAGCAATATGACAATGCACTCAAGAGCAAGGTGGAGAAGGAGGCTCAAGCAGAATTCCAGAACTTCAATCGACGCATTCCATGCATTAGTGCCTATCCTTTCGAGAAGCAATTCCAACAGGTGTACACGAACGCGAAGTTTAGAGAGTTCCAAGAAGAACTTGGAGGTGTAATGCAATGCACTGTTGCGTTGACACTAGTTGATGGGTTCAGATCTAATTATACTGTGAAGGAGGTCTCCTTTGACGAAGAAGAATATGAAGTGACCCGTGTTTTTCCTGTTGTATTTGAGTCGGCAAATAGAAAGGTTTTTTGCATGTGTCGCTTGTTCGAACACCGAGGTATCTTATGTCGACACGCCATTGCCGTTTTTAAAGAAGCAGGGGTATATAAAATTGATGGTACATATATTTTAGATCGATGGCGAAGCGACATTGCCCGACACTACATCAAAATGAAGGTTGGTTGCGCCGGATTGAGTGTAAGTTCAACTGCGAAGAGGGTTGATTGGTTAAATAACGAGTGGTATGAGGTTGTTGAGATCGCATCTGAATCAGATGTTGATTCCAAGATGGTTGTGGCTTGCTTGCATGAGTTGAAGAGCAAGTTGCATATCAATAATACCTCATGAGGACGCCCTCCGCCCATCCCCGATGATATGCTTGTGGGTGCTGAGAATGTCTTAGATGGACCAATTGCAGCGGACGCGATGGGTACGATCTACAAGAGCCCTATACCAGTGACCCGGAAGGGTCGTCCGCGGACTAAGAGGCTACAATCAACGGTGGAGAAGGCTGTCAACATATTAAGGCAAAGGGATCAGAAGCAAAAGGTACTATATGCATATTATGAAAAGAATTAGCATATTAACTTGCATGTGGAAAGTAACGAGTAAACTCTAATTGTCATGCAGGAACAGTCTACGTGCTTGGGCCCGGTCTCAAAGCAAGGCAACAATTTGGGAACTAATGGGGATTCTAATGTTGAAGAACATATAGAACAGGTTGTGCATTGTACACAAGAAAGAGTAAATGTGGCGCAATTCATTGAATTCATTTGCACAATTGACCTTCAAATACGTACTTTCATTAGTATATTCAGTCTTTCATTATTATTTTTCCTTTACGGAGCCATCATGCTGGTGGGAATAGGTTCATATGGTTAAGAAGATGGACACACTAGGCATAAATGCGGTACCAACCGCATACGTGCACAAGCACGACTTCATGGGCACGAATATCTTTGTGAGTATTAGAAACATGTTTCGTTTATTGATTACAAACCTTTATTGATGTACTAATCAATTTCGACGCGTCTTGTGTTGCAGATGGGAATGTGAGCAGAACCTGCGAGGACCTGTGTAGTCAAGTATGTTTGGCCGAACCAGAACTACATTAACCCCCTTCGTGGGCTTGTTGAAGATGATTGGTAGCCTTTCCCCGCGTGCCGATGTTGTCGTGCGATTGTATCTATGTTATTGTACTAATTTTTGAATTTTGTTTTGGCAGATTATTCTGTATTTCCCCTTGCTTCCGGAGTTGTACATGCATACAGTTTGATACACAAGAGAACAACGAGCTATGAAGAGGTTGACATGTATACATGTGAATAGCTGTGAAATCATAATCTATGTATTTTTTCACTTTTGCAGTTGTGGCTTGTGGGGATAATGTTGTATTCGATGATGTGCCAATGTTTGTGTGGCTTATTTTGGGGCACAAAGTTTGCTCGGGGACAATGTTCACCATTATTTTATTTGTCGAGAATGTTGTAAAGTTGTCTCAGCTTACCCCTCGGTATAGGGTGGATTTTGCCAAAATTTTATACATAGAGGGTGATTGTTCATATGCTATTGTACGATTGTGCCATGTTATTGTGCGATTGTGTTTATGGTTCTCTAAGATTGTTTCTATGGTATAGTGTGATTGTGTCTATGTTATTGTGTGATTGTGCTAATACGATTGTGCGATTGTGATTATGGTATCTGGCGATTCTTAATATGGTATTGTGCGATTGTGTGGCATGTTATTCTGCGATTGTGTTTATAGTATTCGACGATTGTCCCTATGGTATTTTCCGATTCCGATTGTTCTTATGTTTAGTCAGCGATTGTGCCTATGTTTAGTCAGTGAATGTACCTCTGGTATTGTTATAATGTACCTATGGTATACTGCGATTGTGGTTATGCCATAGTGCGATTGTACCTATCGTTGAGATTGTACCTAAGGTATAATATTGTGCCTATGGTTGTGTGCGATTGTACCTATGGTATAGTGCGATTGTGGCTATGGTATAGTGCGATTGTGGCTATCGTATAGTGCGATTATGCCTATGGTATAGGGCGATTGTGCTTATGGTATAGTGCGTTTGTGCTTATGGTTTTATGCGAAGAAAACCTATGGTCTTCGATTGGCCATGGTTGAGATTTAAACCTATGGTAGTGTGATTGTGCCTATGGTACAGTGCGATTCTACTTATGGTATAGTGCGATTGTGCCTATGGTATAGTGCGATTGTACTTATGGTCTTCGATTGTACCTATGGTAGTGCGATTGTGCCTATGTTATAGTGCGATTGTGCCTATGGGATAGTGCGATTGTGCCCATGGTGTAGTGCGATTGTGGCTATGGTATAGTGCGATTGTGGCTATGATATAGTACGATTGTGCACCTGGTATAGTGCGATTGTGCACCTATGGTGTTCGATTGGTCATGGTTGAGATTTTACCTATGGTAGTGTGATTGTGCCTATGGTACAGTGCGATTCTACTTATGGTATAGTGCGATTGTGGCTATGGTATAGTGCGATTGTATTTATGGTGTTGGAACATTCTACGTTTGGTAGTGCGATTGTGCCTATGTTATAGTGCGATTGTGCCTATGGTGTAGTGCGATTCTACTTTTGGCATAGTGCGATTGTGGCTATGATATAGTGCGATTGTGCACCTGGTATAGTGCGATTGTGCACCTATGGTGTTCGATTGGTCATGGTTGAGATTTTACCTATGGTAGTGTGATTGTGCCTATGGTACAGTGCGATTCTACTTATGGTATAAGTGCGATTGTGCCTATGGTATAGTGCGATTGTACTTATGGTGTTCGATTGTACCTATGGTAGTGCGATTGTGCCTATGTTATAGTGCGATTGTGCCCATGGGATAGTGCGATTGTGCCTATGGGATAGTGCGATTGTGCCTATGGTGTAGTGCGATTGTGGCTATGGTACAGTGCGATTGTAGCTATGGTATAGTGCGATTGTACCTATGATAAAGCGCGATTGTACCTATGGTATAGTGCGAGAATGACTTCACTATAGTACATACAGACAATTAGGTTCATAAACATGCAGCATGACTCCATTCATGCTGAATTCGAATACAAGCATTTAAGCGTCAACGCACTTCATTCGCATACACAACACTCATGCAGCAATTAGTATGTTTGATTCTTCACTGCTGCCACATAACTGTAAATGCCATTAATCACAGCGGTCTATCGACTATCAGCCGTTGCATCTCTTACGTTTATGATCTGAAGGTCATAAACTGACTCATTTACAGCTCAGTGAATATCTGGCGATGCTTAAGTACCTGCCAACCAAAAACCATCATCTCATTCACATAAGACACTTGCAGTTGCACTGGTGTATTGGAAGCTATAATCTGATATCAATTAGGCAGCGTCATCAAACTGACTCGTTGGATGCTCAAGATTGCCTTTTTATTGCTAAATTTTACTAGCAACAGAGAAGTAGAAAGAATCA
>OY986963.1:29567519-29660069 GCA_963920575.1 Narthecium ossifragum | reverse complement strand
ATGAGAGGTATAAAGCTTAGGCGTGTCATGAGGTGATATAAAGGTAGTTTGGCTGTATGTTATAAAGATGAGGTGATATAAAGCTAGTTTAAAAGCATTCAACGGGTTTGAGAACAGGACCAGCGCATCAACAGAAGATAATGGCTATGATGTCACATGAGAGGTATAAAGCTTAGGCGTGCCATGAGGTGATATAAAGGTAGTTTGGCTGTATGTTATAAAGATGAGGTGATTTAAAGCTAGTTTGGCTGTATGTTATAAAGATGAGGTGATTTAAAGCTAGTTTGGTTGTATCTTATAAAGATGAGGTGATTTAAAGCTAGTTTGGCTGTCTTATAAAGTTGATAAAGATGAGGTGATTTAAAGCTAGTTTAGCTGTATGTTATAAAGATGAGGTGATTTAAAGCTAGTTTGGTTGTATCTTATAAAGATGAGGTGATTTAAAGCTAGTTTGGCTGTCTTATAAAGTTGATAAAGATGAGGTGATTTAAAGCTAGTTTGGCTGTATGTTATAAAGATGAGGTGATTTAAAGCTACTTTGGCTGTATCTTATAAAGATGAGGTGATTTAAAGCTAGTTTGGTTGTATGTTATAAAGATGAGGTGATTTAAACCTTAGGCGGCTGTATGTCATAGAGAAGAGGTGATATAAAGCTAGTTTGGCTGTAAGTTTGATCAGAAGATGTCTCACTCGCCGGAGAACAGGAGCAGGTCATCCGAGATAATGGCTATGATGTGAAAAGTCACAAGAAGACCTATATGGGTGGATTTTGCCATGATGTGATTTAAAGCTTAGGCGGTATGTTATAAAGATGCGTGCCTGTGATACGATTTATACCTATAAAGCAACTATTGTCAGATGCCTTTTTATTGATAGTGGAGAATAATGTGTGCCGTGGCTGAAGCATGACAATGTGGTCTTATAATCCCATCCCGTGACTTAACTGGTGATTAAAAAAATGACTAGCTGCACGCGGCTTGACTGGTCACACATGAAAAATAACGCTTGATCCACCATGGCCTTATATAAAGACTTGATACCACATTACATTCCTTGCCTCAGTTGAGCTACAAGCTATGTTATTCAGATGCCGTTTTCAAATGTGTCTATGTTTCACTAGTCGTCTCACTCATTAGGTCCCTCACATGCCGGGCATAATGTGGAAGCAATTAGTATGAAGGAGCTAAGAGTGAGACGACTAGTGACATGGTACAATTTCTACAAAGGAGCCACTGTCAAAGAGACAAAGTTAATAAGGTATAATATTCAGTCCAAGCACCTTCATACCGACCTTATATTAAGATTGTAGCTATCAATTACTAGTTTGGCTTTATGCGTTCGTGATACTGAATAGTGGTATTGATTCATTTGATAATATGGACATCTATTGTTCAGTAAGCAAATTCGCTGTGAAAACCCATTTTTATTATAGCTCTTTGACAACATATGGAGCAGGATATCTCGTTGCGAGATATCGCTGAAGTCATTTGAACCACCGACGGATCCATCCTATATTTTGATGGAATTTAACATGAAAGCCCAAATTTAACGGCAATGTCCAAACGAGCTTCTTCAACAGCGACCATAATGTGTCTTGGCTTCTGCACTGCAAGACATGGATATGTATGAGAATATATGGTATGCTCATGTCTATGACAAGATTATTTTGCGCATTTTATTTTCACAAGGCTTTTTATAAAGCCTTTTGGCAATTTGATAATCACAGGCTATTTTCCGACTCACCGTGCTGAAGAAGACCGTTAAGTTGCATGACGACCGACCTGAGCCGAGCTTCTACCGGGCGCTGAATCATCACTCATCTCTGCTGCAAAACCCATCCAAACGCATACTGACTCATTTAAACACAGTTAACCGATTTAAAGGCATCATTTCAAAGCGAAACCCAACAAGAACATACCACGGATGTTGAGAGTGCTTGACGCCGAGATGGTGGATCGGAAAATTCGACAACCCATCGTTTCAAGCCGGCCCATCTCACTCATTACATCCCCCATCATCGCCTCCTTTGGTTTTATGTTCATCATTGAGAACCCTAGCCTCGGTGGGAGCATCTTCATGTCAAAGGTCGACGAGCGGCGCGTTTCGTCCTCAACCAAGTTGTTTCTGAACCGTGGCTGGAACACGAGCACCTTCTTCATGCAGGTAGTGCGAGGTCCTCAGCCCCAGGGCCTCCACTCTCTCCCACCTCCACTTCCTCCACCGCCACCTCTGAAAGAATGCCCGATCGACTGGAACAGGTACTTTCGCCCAGCTCGAGGCGTCGATGGATCTTCTCCGTCGCTGACAGACTTGTACCTTACCGGTGCAGGATCGGCGACGTCCTCACCCCCAGGGCCTGCTCTCCCCCACCCCCACCTCCAACTTAAACCTCTCACCTGTACAAGGCCGTTCCAGTGGATCTATCGTAATGACAGCTGGGGACGGTGGACTCTCCCAACGACCATAATGTGGTTTTGAGAGAGGTGAGATAGCTGGGGGCGCAAGCTTATGAAGCAGAACTGAGATAACTGTGGGAGGTGAATTTTTTTCCCCCGAAAAGGACCCATGCCATGATCGTAAGTCTATACCAAGCCTTATATAGAGTTCAGGACAGAGGACTCTGCTAACAATTATTTTTTGTTTACCAACGGGTTTTACTAACGTGGCACACTAATATGACATACTAACATACCCCATGTCAGCTTCATTGGCACGGTTGGATTAGAAGGTACTGCTGAAGATTGGATATTGCACTGGGAATCCAAAGGACATAACTGTACACGGGTTTCTGAACCCCACTTTAAGAAAACAAATGGAAACTTAATCCACATCAAATACATTACCAACTCATGGTTTTTTTAAATAAGACTCCCCTTCTTATTAGTCATCAAATTGCGTTCCTTTCATCTCGTATGCAGTCAAAACCTTTTTAATAACATAGCAATTGCCTTAATTTGTAATGCTAAATTTTAGGCTTATTTTCAGCATATAAGCGAAGTTTGACATCACTGGCAGTAAACTCTAATACATAATTTTCCATCCAAAATAACACCCAACAAAAAGAGAATTAACAGTGTTGTTCATAACCCAAAAAATGTAATATTCAGCACTGCTTGAGATCATGAAGTACATGGTTTTTGGTTACAATGTGCTGATGATGATGCTTTCGAAAGGACAATACATGATCAACCTTTTCTACAGAGCAGCAAAGACAAATGCATCGCACAGCATTCAAAAAAAACACACTGCATTACGTAGACTCTTGAGCAAAGACGTGCTCAAGATTTTGAACCCAAAGGGTTCGCTCAACAAGTCTTAACCCCTACACCACCACACCAGTAGTGCACTTTCAGAATGTTTGATGCAACACTGAACGTATTTCTAATAGAAAAAAAAGAAAAAAAAGATACTGAAGTGGCATCTGCAGCGGAGAAACCTATAGAAAATATCATAGCAACATGGTCTAATTTTTGAAAAAAATGTCACCTGTTTATGGTATATGGTTCATAAACATGTTTCAGACGAAACAAAAGTAAAACAGAATCATGTAGTAATGCCATTAATCACGAACCATAGTGAATACAAGAATCTTCTTTACTCAAATAGGACTTAAGAAATTTACAGCTACAAGCAGTGTAAAGTCTCACTTAAAGCACTGTTTTGTGAAGCCATATACATAAACCACTAAAAACAGCCTGACTTTTCATGTTTACACAATGTTCTGTACAAACTTCCAAGATATATGAGTTTCTATATAAGAGATCCCCATGGATTTGACAATCACCAACTAGGTCCAGAAAGATACAAGCATTTGAATTTCTCCAAATATTTTGTGTCTCTGAAAGCTTCTTCAGTACTTCCAACAATTACACCTCTGCATTAGCAATCAATAATTTTGTACAATAACACCCTTGACAACAAGGAATTAGCTGATAAGGGACAACAAGATCTTCCCCTGGGCAAAAACTGGATCTGAAATAGCAACCAATGCCGATGGAGTGATGCCTGCCTTTTATGCTCATGCAACCATGATGTGATTTCTTGCCACGCTTTACGGAGTCAAAGTCAAGTAACCTTGATGATAAGGTTACAGGTGGTGGAGCGGGCAGACCAATGGATTCTGGAATGAGAACTAGTCGACGTTTGTACATGGACCCGCAGCAGCTCATTTTATGTCAAGCCCGTGCAGCTGCTGAGCTTTGATTCTGGCATTCTCAATCTGCGTCGGGTTTCAGACTTGTTTGAAGTTTTTCGGTGATGAAGCATTATCCAGAAATACTATATTAACCTATGCCAGGTTTCTACTCAGAAGTACTATATTAAACAAACCAAAATCTCAACTTCGACGACATGGATATATCAGAAATTCATGGCACAAGATGGTTAGTATAAAAACCAACTTCAAAATTCTGCACCGATAGGGTCTGCAGATGCATTTCGAGAAATAGTAGAGTTGATAGAACACATTTCATAATATTATTTCATGCCCACTTGCCAGACGTATGCTGCATAAAGAGGACATAAGAAATAAAATATATTGTCCAATGAATTGGTGAACCCGGTCAAAACGCAAGAACATTAATCACCCAACATAAAAAGAAAATTCTTTAGCCAGTACCTAAGTAGAGTGTATGCAGGGATCATAGGGTCGGTTTTCCCCTTTTCAAATGGAAATTTAGAAGTCGGAGTTAAACACGAACTTCATTAAATTATACTAAATTCTCAAAACGAAAGGGTGTCGCGTGGCCTAGGTAAACTGCCTGAATTTATTCATGACAGTAACTAATACAAACCAAAAAACATTTCAAAGACCAAGCATGACAAATATCGATTTACATAGCTTACCGTGCCTCTTGTAGATTATGCTGCCTCATCAACAGATGGCCATATGCGAAAACAACACATGTTTTCTCTCGCACTCCCACAAAAGAATCCACGACTTTGTAAACTGGTCCAACCAAATCTAGGGCCTGCAAACAAAAGGAAAGAACCAATAGCTCAGCAAGAGAATGCATACTGCTGAACAGAATACATTGGAAGCTGAAATAAAATATCACAAAATTTTACCTGTGAAGAAGATTCATCGTCACCAATACAGATATGATGCCTCGGCCAAATGCACCTGCAATGACATAGGCCCATGTCCCTGGGAGCATACCCAACCAACTAAACGTAGCCACAAGGTCAAATATTCCTTTAAAGAAAGGCATTCCTACATATCCAGTAGGTGTCTGAAGCAGAACAAGTGAAACTGCAGAAGAATCAGCTTTTCCTACTGACTGGAAAATCAAAATGCACTATCAACTGACCTTCCCAAGGCATAAGGAACAAACTTCACCGACGTCAAGCCATACAGGTAATTCCCAAGAGAATATGGAAGTAGTGGGCTCAAGCGTAGGTGGATCACAACTCTGAAGCCATTTTCTCCAATGGCTTTGTCAATCGTCACACATTTCTTGTTTCCTTCAACCAATTTAAGAATACGTTCACGCGCAAAATTTCTAGCAATAAGGAAAGCCACACTGGCAGCTACCTAAAGGAAAAACCAAAGCACAATGAGACTACAGGTAACCATTCAGCATGACTCATAATGGCTATGATGAAACCATTCCTCAATCACCTACTTACTGTTCCACACATGGAAACAATGATGGTGCCTGTCAAGCTACCAAACGACAGGCCGGCTCACATTGTTAACGGGATAGCTGGAATTGCAAGAATCTACAACATGAGAAACTTACTTATTAGAGCTATGTTGACTATAATATCGCCAGTTTTAAGAAAAGGCCTGCTCTGATTGATAGTTTTCAGAAATAAGTTTATCATCCAAGGTTAATCGAACTGTGTAGAAAGAAACAGTTTCAAATGCAAAATTGAACATCTCAATATATACCTATTAATGTGTCAGAAGGGCATACATAACATCCCCTTCTTGTCTTCCTAAAGTAACATTCAAAGCAGTATGGACATTTTGAGATCACTAGGAATCCATGTAGTGTGAAGCAACTAGAACCTATATTGATTCCATGCAAACATAAATGTGCATAGTTTCTAAACCCCATTCCATTTCATTGAAGTCAAAGCTGCAAATGCATACCTCTGAAACATCTCAAAAATGAACCGTATCAATCATAGGTACCATCAATTGACCTTCAAATTTGTATGGCAGCAGTTTGAAGCAATATTCAGACCTTTATTCCAACCAAAACAAGAATAGGAGCAGTGAATTAACAAAGAAATTTAAAATTTACCTTGTCAAAATTTACAACAAATATAGCTGCAGGAACATGCATGTCCATTTCAGTTGCAGAATATCCACCACTTTCCATGTCGAAGATGAATGAGTATAATTTGTGGAAAGTTGACTCCACTATAGTTGCATCTACCTTAAAATTTACGAAGTACCTATACTAGCCAAATGGGAATTTCTGCCCTGTTGATTCCAATTTGGGAGAAGTTGCGTAAATTGATAGTAGACATCAGAAAACGATACTTAATAAATGCTCCACATAAGGGAAGAAGAGGTGGGAAATAATATTGCAATACTCACGGCTTCACAAGAAGTTCTAACTCACCAATCAATAAAGAAATTAGGCCACTGATTTTTGTTTTGACAGATATTTTTGTTCCATATGGAATAACAATCAAAAGCAAGTAAGGAAATATTCACCAACGCATAGCAACAAAGGCAGACACAACATCTCTGGTCATTGGAGCATACAATGTATCAAAATACGGACTAAGAGACTAATACACACCTTCATTGCATGATTTCCGCAATCGACCTCATCTTCTCAGCCTCTCCTCTTCGTTGTCGGTTCTGACCGTCAACTATTACTTCGAGAGCCAGTTTTGCCCTCAAATATCGCATATCTCCACTTTTAAAATTCAATGGTTCATTTCTGTGCAGTCGGCTCATGAACTCCATGATAAACATACCGCAATCCAAACTGCACGTTCAAATGACCACATAGTACCAAATAGCATGAAAGAAATCATTACATACAAAGGTTTTAGTAATTGTCTTACGATCTGCTTTGTTGGGGACCATCGGCTTTGGATAACGGCCAGTTGCTCACACCATACAACACCTCATGGCTGTCACGGATGTAGTCACGCACCCAACATGCCTACATCGAACATTACAGAACTGCAATTATGCAAGGACGAAGAAAAACATAAACATGTACCTATCATATACATCACATACGCACCATAGCATTGGCGGCCATCAAGAACGCATCACCTTTTATGGAGGAGTAATGGAATATCCGTTTTTCCTCTAAGTTCACGTACAGTAAATGCCAGTGGTTATTCGTGACAAGAGGAATAAACCACAACCGTTTATTCTCTATCCCTCCTTCGGTGAGAAAATCTCTTAAAACAACACCGCATAAACCCGCATCATCATTAATCACAGACCTCTGCAAGATTCATACGTAGTCCCATCTCTGTCATTTAGTTTACTGTATGTGTAATCAAGATCAAATTCATAGTTTCTAAACTTAACTCACATGGAGATAGGTCGATGAGAAAGACGCGGAAACATAGTCCTGTGGCTCAGCGAGCTGACGCTCTGCATACATCTTCATCCGCACGTCAACCACATCATCTACGATCTCCCCCGTTCCCAGGAGTTCAAGGATGTGTTGAGCATGCACATGTAAGCTTGAGCCTTCCCACACTACATCGGTGCGGCTGAAATTGAAATAACAAACACTCATCAATCACGTCATAATGTGGAATCACATTTGAATATTAACCACGTCCAAAATACCTTGTTATAGCCTCTAGGAAGGTGACAATGATCTCCCTATGGGCAGCATCAAAGTTCCTCACGCCCTTGATCGAGGCTTTGCACTTAGCCACCTATCAACCGAGACACTTGTTAAATACATTGACCCATGTAACGATTACATGAATAATACTTTATAGGGATCATATACCTGTCGAGCAGACACAGATGTGTCTTCCAAGCGGGCGAGGCCATGATCATCCGAATCCACGTCGTAAATTGCATCGTCTACCTCCTGGACGACCACTTTTCCAGCTCTCCGACGCCTACCGTACACCAAACTGTTTCCTCTACCGCGACCTTCTACCTTCAGGTTCTGCACTTCTAAACCCTTTTCTCCACCACGGCCTCCATCCTTTAAATTCGACACCGCTAGCGACAATCTTTCATTCTCAGCCCTCAGTGATGTCAACTCAGCTTCGTGGCTTGCTTGCATTTTCATAGTGACTTCTTGAAGCCTCTCCAACGCCCTATGATGCCCCTCAGAAATGCTCATCAGCCTGGCGATTTCCGAGGCCTAATTGATCCATGAATAATGAATGAGAACCTCATATAATTCATTTATATCACAAAGTACGATTCGGTTTGATGTAAAATACATGGATTTGTGTACCTCGGGCTCGTTAGGCATGCTGTGCGAAGTAGAAGGCCCAGCACCATACGTGTCCCCGGCTACGGATACACGACCCTGGAGGGTGGCTACTTGCTGTAGCCATGAGGTTTCTTCAGCGGTGGGAGTCAGTGAGCTTGCCACCTACGTACAAAGGGTCGTTAGACACATATTAAAATAAATTTTAGAAGCATATGCATAAGACAGAGTTTTAGATCATGTATTCTACATTCTCTATGGACATCATCGCCTTTGCTTTCCCCAAAGTCTTCTCTCTATTCCTTTTCGTACCAGCCCATTTCAACATTCTGGGGAATGCGGCTGCCACGGGATTTCTCCTACAACCGGCGGTGTGCTCATAATACCATAACTGCATTGTCAACGAATAAGAATTCACTTTCGTATTTTGTCAACTAGGAGGGCTTATTCATTTCAAAATGAGTGGATTGCATACCACAAGTACGATGGCGCATCCGTTTAGAAGTATGTCTCTTGGCCTCCCTGAGACGCGAGCACCCTCAAGAGCTCTCTTACGCTTTCTCAGCTCAGGCACCATCAAGGACAAGCAGAAGATCAACATCCGATGAACGGCGCCACTCCAATCATAGAGCCATGTGCCGTCAAGGTCATTTAAGTATAAAGCCAGCTCAGGCGGGCATGCGTAGTCGCTCCTAGGGAACAGTACAGTCGACAGTACGAACAAAATGAAGAAGCGAACTGTATCCTCCATGTATGCGGGTCGATCGTCCCTGGCGAGCCTCTCAATCAACTGGCCCAATTCTTGTCTTGTCAATATTTTCTCTTGGGCTACATGCCGCCTAACCCATCGCGGGTACACCACCTTCTCTTTCTCCTGTCTATGTCCCGGCTCCGTACTCGGATCAAAAATAATCGGCTCCCCGGAAGACGGAAGACCGAGGATAAGCCCACATTCATAGGGCGTAAACTCCACTAGTCTTGGACCCAGCTGGAAGAAGGAATCATGCTGCCACCCTTGCAGGATATCCTCGAGCATCACTCTATCCTGATCCATACTAGGAATGTCAAAAAAGGCCCGAAAGGGCGTCCGCGCAGCATACTCTCGGTGTTTGTCTTCTATACACCCTTTTTCGATCAACTGCGCAACTGCTGCGACATAACAGCGGCTACTAGGTCTGATAGGGTGGTAGATAGGTGCAGCCATGCCTGCGAGACAGTGGAAAACCATTACATTAAAAAAATAAGGGTGTAGTGCGAATATACTACTGAAGAATTCCAAACATATGCTTAAGAAAGTACGATTGCATTTTATGTGAATGTGGTGTTCAAAAGTACAACAGAGCATAGTGCGAATATACTATTCAAGAATTCCAAACATATGCTTATGAAAGTACGATTGCATTTTATGCGAATGTGGTGTTCAAAAGTACGACATAGCACAAGGTGTGTAGCCACATCACATAACAAATGTAGTGCGAATGAACCATTTCTTATTTGCAAACAATAGCTTAACAAACAACGATGGCATTTTATGCCAATGTAACGTTGCAAAGTATTGGTGGGGAGTGTGCGTAGGCATGTGACAGTAATAAAACTCTATTGCATGTCTCCCTTTCATACATTATATTACACAAATTAAGAGCAAAGGAAAAAAATTAACACGAGGCAAGGTAGACAAAGCAATTGACAAAAGACAACATTGTCAAAAGAAAGCACTACAAGCACCTGCACATTCATTCAGCATAAATATATCAGGTTACGGCCGATTGTTCGTTACAGTACAAGACAAGATTGCCGTCACAAAATCCGGGGACAGAGTCTAGCATGGCCGTATTATATGATAGCGGGCAAGGCAATCTCATTGTGCTATTGTCAGTACACCATTTTCAGTTACAAGAAGATTTTTACAAAAAATTGTTGTCACCATGCATAAATAATAACCCAAATGACAATGCGCAATTCGCACATCTGGCCATGCATCACTTCCACTTGAAGGCCCACTGTGTCCTCCGTTACTCCGCTGGCGCTAGACCGTGCACCCAACAATAGACCAGTAGATGATGTAGGAGTATACGATGAACTTGACAGTGAGGGTTGTTGAAGTACGACATCTTCCCACCTCCAAAATCCACACCCATTTCGACTAGTGTCCGACCCCGATTGAGATTTTTCTCGGTGCGGGAGACTCATCGCACGGCGTTTAGCCCGCACTTACACTTTACTTGAATGGACCAGGCCGATGCGGACGATAACGCGTGTGACATCCCTCACTTTATTACATCAACAATACAGAAATTATTCGCAATGAGCATAACACTCATTTGCACAAGTCAACTACAATAATAAATGCCTTGGGGAAATGAATATGAAATTTAAATTAAGTGGGCCATACAGTTTCGATTTCTTGACTTTGAGCTTTTTTCACGTAACTTTTTTCACTTCCTAAATACTTCAATGTATATTCCATATCTCATCCAGATGTGATAACTACATGTAAACCCTAAACTGTATTCTCAGATAAATTTGGCTATACATTTTACCACTTCGCAGACTCATGTAAACAATTATCATCACTTCGCAGACTCATGTAACCTTCATCAACAATTTTAACAATGTTGCCAGCAAATCACAATCAATTATTGTGTGTGAAAGCTACAATGAGCATTAAAAAAAATTTAGATCGATGGTTTACTGGTTAGTCACTGAAGCTTTTTTAGATGAAGCTTATTTAGACCTTATTCAAGCTATCACTAAAGAGCATTGTGTTCTCAAAGAATAAGGGGGCGAAATTTGACTCACAGTGGTATTGATTCCGATCACTCGTATGCACTAGAGCCCAAAAGTTGACGAGGACCACCGACTGTGAGATCAATGAGGAGGAGGACGCCGGCTGCGAGATCGATGAGGAGGACGACGCCGGTCGCGAGATCAGTGCGAAGGAGGACCACCGGCCGCGAGATCGATGAGGAGGAGACGCCGGCCGCGAGATCTATGAGGAGGAGGACGCCGGCTGCGAGATCGATGAGGAGGACGACGCCGGACGCGAGATCGGTGAGGAGGAGGACCACCGGCCGCGAGAACGATGAGGAGGAGGACCGGACGCGAGATCGATGAGGAGGAGGAGGACGGGCGCGAGATCGATGAGGAGGAGGAGGATCACTACCAGTGAGATCGGAAGAGTATGGTTTGAGATCGATGAGGAGGAGATCGGGAGTGATCTCTCTCTCGGGAGTCGGGTGAAGGAAGAGCCGAGAGAGGGGTAGAGTTCTCCATAGGCCATTTTAACCTTCATGCCACCTAGGTGCGAAATTTACAATTTTACCTTGCCACATCGGATCGGTGTAACACACCGATCCACTCAGCCGGTGTGAGAAACATTTTCCAATTCGATATAAGCACCAAACCCCCTGGACTGTAATTATTTGCATCTACGCCCCGATTGGATTTATTTATTAATTGAATTTCTTTTTTTGTCTTCAACGCCCTTTAAAAACATGAGATTTTTTAAATGAGCGCTGATTTGTGTACATATTGATGTGGCATGTGTATTACATATGCCTGAATCGGTAGTCTATTACCGATTGAATTATTCATCAAATCCATCGGTAATGAGATACCGATGGACTTTATTAACCAATCATGACCTCATTACCGGTACAATTCAATCGGTAGGGAGCTACTGATTCATTGATCTAGTTCATCAGTGGACCACTACCGATGGACTACTTGGACGAATCGGTAGTGGACTACCGACATCTCCATGTACACAAAACATTATTCTTTTGAGATATTTAATTTTGGGTTAATTGGTGTTTAGGGCATTCAGATGAAAATATTTAGTTCTAGATCCTCATATCTTTTTCTTAAGACATTTAGTGTATAATACTGTTTTTATTACTAAAATGCCCTTTTAATATTCCTAACATATCCCTGTGACTGTTCATATTCCTGTGACTATTTATATTCCCGGTGAAAAATAAGTTACTTTCCATGATTATGGAAAGTAAGTTACTTTTCACGATTACGGAAAGTAACTTATGTTGTTGGTGATGAAATCGTTGAAAATAACTTGAGTTACTTTCCAAATTAAACCAATGGAAATTAACTAATGGAAAGCAACTTGAGTCTCGATGATGAAATATACAAATTACTTTTCATTTTTTGGGTATTGTATAAGTTACTATCCACTTTTTTACAAATGTACAAGTTACTTTTCATTTGTTTGCAAATGTATAAGTTACTTTCCACTTTTTTGTAATTATATAAGTTACTTTCCATGTGTACAAGTTATATTTGTACAATGTAACTTGTACAAGTTACTTTCCAATTTTTTGCAATTGTAGATTTGTGGAAAGTAACTTGAGTCAAAAATTAGTCAAACAAATTTAAAAATATTTATGAAACTTGTACATGTTACTTTCTAATTTTTTGCAATTGTAGATTTGTGGAAAGTAACTTGAGTCAAAAATTAGTCAAATAAATTAAAAAATATTTATGAAAAATTTAATTGTCAATTGTAAAAATTAACAAGTGGGTGACATAATTTACTTTACTTGTCAAAATTAAAAAAAAACAAAGAAAAAAAAAACATTCTACGCATGAGATCCGATTTTACTTTTCAAAAATAAAAAATAAAATAAAAAATGAAAAAAAAAGGTCGTCGCGACCATTGGCTGCGTCGTCGCAACGGGATCCGGGGGGTGAGGATGGCACGGAGGGGTGAGGAGTTGGTGGACAGCGGCGTCGTTGGAGCATATGGGGATCTGGACGGCGGTGACGGGATCTGGACAGTGATGCCGACGGGAGGTGCCTAACAACGATGGGGTGAGGAGCTAGACCTCCGCGAGTTACTTTCCGACGGCGTTGAGGATGGCACGGAGGGTGAGGAGCTCCATGCGACGACGACAACGATGAGCTCGGGGGGTGGTTATAGGGTGAGGGGTATTTTTGTCCCATCAGCCCCTATTGTCATTTCAAAAAAAAACTAGGACCTATTGACAAACCCTTTTTTTTATAGCCCTATTGACCCTTCTTCCTTTAATTTTGCGTACACAGTATTTGCTCATATGATTAATTTAATCAAATTCTTGTCACAATCACTCAATCAGTAAGTTAAACTGAAATCGTAATAAGATATTTTTGCCTGTGAGTTTCAGTCAATGCTTCAAATCCCTTAGTAGATTTTTCCGTTCTAGAAAAGATTAAGAGAATGTTTGTTTATGATTGTGGACTGTATATATGATGATCAAGTCAAAATTCAATTGAACCATCTATTGAAACATACCAAAAGAAACGCATTGAAAGGTTATCCCGTAAATTTAGATTCTTGAAGGGGGGTATTGATATAATTGGTCATTTTTTTAAGGGCATAGAGACAAAACTATTACAAATAAAATTGATTTGGGTGTTCGATCTAAAGTGATCTCAAACAATGACAGGCTCTACGGAGAAGTTAACAATAATTGAGGGAGCATAAGAAAAATGGCAGTTTATTCCATCAATCCAAACTTTGGCAGCGTGGACTTGACAACTTACAACTTATCATAGTTCTCAACCTAACAAACTCCGAGCCTATTTGGTTGCTTATATCAGGTAGGTTGCATTGGAGTGCTCGATGCATGTATCTTTTTGTTATAGGTGTTTGGTCGGGCGAGTTGATATCACCTGTGTAAATTAGAGAGAGAGGGACTTGGTCCGAGGTTTTGAAGTTGAAATAGATTTTGTTTATGTATATTTCAAGATGTTGTAATTAGGAGGCTGATCTAGTTGCTCGTCGGTTTAGAGAGTTTAACACTATTTTTGTCTAGTCCTGAGAGGTTCTCCTCTAATATGAGATTGATGTAAGTGAGTTTTTCCGTAATCTAGACTTCCGGTTCAACAACCCAAAAAAACAAAACAAAAGAGAGTGAGAGAGTGTGCGTGGGTGGGTGGAAAACCGCTCGCTGCTGCGGCATCGCCGCATACGGGCGGCCGAAGCGCATCGAGTGGCGCCAACGCCATGCAACTAAATAGGCCCAAAGAAATAAAGACACCACGGAAGAAAAAGTCTTCAACAGATGGCCATTCCTCCTTACCTTTCTTTGTTGAGCAAACCATGATGCCAGCCCCGCATCATTGGGGCTCAACTTTTCCAAAAACAAAGATGGAAAAGAATGTATCACTGCAACACGCTCTTGAATCATGACAGAGACAGACACAGGGAGAGTTGTACATCAACATCATTGGACCGCGCAAGCAACATGAGCAATGAGTTGCCCTCTTGCATATCTTATTACAATCTCTAATAATCAAATCCTCTTCTAGTGGATGAGGAGACCATTGAGAGGGTGGGACGGATAGGAATATGGATCAATTCATTATTAAAATGCAGACAACGTGTCACATTTCTGTATGCGTGTTTTGTCCACCATCGCTTAAAATTCATTAATAATAATGAATATCGATCAATTCATTATTAAAATTCAAGACTAGTGGAGTCTATATCTGGCCTTAGGGTTAGGGTGGTTTCTAGGTCCGATCATCCGTGGTCTTGACAGATGTTACAAGTCAGATATGTCTAAGCATTAAGAAAGGGACCTGCTTCTCAGATGTTACAAGTCATATATGCCTGAGCATTAAGAAAGGGTCCTGCTCTTCCCACCCCTGACACACACCCCTGCTGACACACTCTCATACTCGAACAAGTATAAGCACATTTTTAAGCAAGAACTGAGCAACAACAAGACGTGTAGAGCCCCATTAAATCCCCCTAGATAAACTGTTCAATCCCCCTAGTAATTGCTATGCATGTGCAAAGTGTTGGTAACGCTGATCATAACTCCATGCATGCCCCAAGTCCCAGAAAAGTTTTAAAAGATGGAAACACTGCCCCTTCCTAGAGTACCAGAAGCTACAAGAGCAATCTGGCAGCAGCTGGGAGCGTTCATAATGTATGAGGTTCACTATGGCATCAAAAATACACATCACAAATCATTCCACCTATATTCACGAATCATTCCACCTATATTTGTACAGTCGCTTCCATAAATTCTAGCTAGCTGCAAACTTTGAGGACTGAAGACATATACTGTTCACCAAACTTTCTTGTATCTTTCCTTTTAACTTCTTCTGGTTCTAATTAACATTTTGAAGTTAATTAACCAATGTTCTCAGAATCTCAGTGATCACAAAGAGCATTTTGTTGTTCCAAGTTGGTCTTCTGTTCTGGAGAGAATCCATTAGCAGAGGGGCCTCTTTACAGCTGCATGCATGCATGCATGCAGAGGTCTAATCATAAAATGAAAAGGAAACAGATGCATGCAAGAAGAGGTGGAAGATAGGTATAGGGCACAACAAGAAGGCAGGGATTGCCGTAATCAGGTAGGTGGGCAGGGTAGGGTCGGAGCAGTGCATCTTATCTTGTACAGGCAAGGCAAAGCATATAATGGCTATGTCCTGGAAATCAAAAGACCATCTTGGTTTGGGGTTCTTAATTGATTTTTTTTTTCAAATATCTTTCTGCAGGCCTGATTCTTTTCCACAAGCTCTTTATAGATAGATGGAAATCGAGTAGTTTCAAGTTTCCAAAGGAATTATGATAGAAGCCTATTGTGTGAGAAGAGATAGCCTTGTTAGAGGGCTTTCAGTCTAGGAATTCACATGGTAGGAAAATGTCTAGCAGAGATGAAGGTTTGTTTTATCCGATCTAGTTTTTCAGCTCCTAAAAAAGGTTCCATTACGTATGCAAATATCCTTCGTGCTGGTACCATAAAATTAAGCAAGTCCGTATCCTCCAAAAATATCTTTCTTCTCAAGCAGACCTGATCTTGACTGAAATCTTCTATTTTTTTGTTTCCTTTTTAACTATTCATGACAATACTTTTCCAACCCTTTCTTTCCCTATCCAAATAAAACCATAGCATCTAAGCCTGATACTCTCGTAATCTCCTGCAGGCCCACATCATCCTTAAAGAAAGAGTCCGGGTAGAGAGCATTCCCTTTATATTCAACCGTTATGGAAAAGAGAGGTGTTCGTCATGTCTATTTTTTTGCACGTATTTGCAATATATCCTTGAAGGAAGCAACTATCCATTTCTACATCAACTTTACACGCATTCGACATCCTTGAAGGACGCAATTATTTGTTCTATATCCGTTCAACAGTGTTACTGTGAATGGAAGCTAACTGTACAAGCTGCTTCTGAGCAGTTGTGCAATGATTATGCTCTAAACTGAATTATTTTGGATGGTAAGAGTCATCAAAAGAATCTTATGTATAGGAAGTCTTACCATTATGGTTGGAATTTGCAATGCTGAAGGTAGTGGTCGTCGAAATTTATGAACTTTGACCAGTACTGCTTGTACCTAAGAATAGCAAGATCGAGCCATGGCTTATAGTTCCCGTTGAAGTGAATGACAGCGGCGCTCTCGATCTCCTCTGTGTCCATATGTGGATTGTATCCAAGCCCCAGAACATGCCAACTCCTATCTAGTGGGTATGTCAGGTTGTAGAACGTTACCAAACCTGGAGGTAGTGAGCCAAGTTTCCAGAGATTATGCTTGATGTTCTGCAGAGGCAACAAAAACATACTCACATGAGAACTTTTAGTATAAGAATTCTTCCAGATGCTTATAACATTAGGTAACTTTCAGGTATACAGCAATTAATGTTTGCTTGCAGTTAGCTCTTCATGACGAAGCTACTCTTGTGAAACTAAATTTGTTGGAACATCTCAAGGGAACTTACCAGGTTTTGCACTCTGAAGGGTTGTGCATATTTTCTGCATTCTTTGCACGAAAGTATTCAGAATGTGCCATTCAATGGAACAACAATGCTTATGAGTACATATCATGCAGAACAATTCTGTAATCACTTGATCCCATTGTTCTAAAATCACACAGCAAGGTCTGCTAGGTTCTACTAGTGAGAAGAGCTCAGCAGGTGGTTATCAGGTTTCTCAGAATCAGGCATTTCTGGGGTTTGACGCTATAGTGTCTGATAGAACTTTAGACCTCAATAATATTAAAACAACCCAAGGTAGACATTATCCCAGCAGTAAGAATGATGGGTGGAAATGGACTCGCGTCAAGGCAAGATAAATATGTATCCAAGAGGTTAACTCAGAAGCCAAGAGAGGGAATGCAGGGGTAATATGTCTATTTTTTGAAGAAGCAGACACCAAGCAGATAGTGAAGTTTAGAGATGGTATAAGTTAAGTGATTCACAGTATAAGGCATTCCAAAAATATTGGCAAATGGTCCTTCTACAGAGAATGTTGCTAATCCTTTCTAAGTAATTCTCTCCAATTATTTGGCAATAACTTACATGATTGCCCGGATCTCAACTTAAACATAAGCAGGCTAAAAAATTAGTCTTCAGATTAACAAGTCATATTCTAGCAAACCTGTAAAACTAAAGCCAGACTTTTCTACTCATACCATTATTTAACTAGTTCGCACAGTGAGAGCAAATTGCAAATTATGAACCGCACCAAACAATGCTAAGACAATAAATGATCATGTATGGTATTTTCTATGATTTGTATTTACGATCACCTATATGAATCAATAAACATAGCATACAGCAAAGAAATTTGTTGCTTATATTTAAGTAGTTGTCTATAACAAAGTACAAGAAAGAAAGAAAAAAACATATCATGGCTTAATGTATATGCTGGGCACAATATCATAAAGGGCATGGCGGTTTCGAATTCCTCATCAAAAGCTTCATAGACAACTGACATGCATGCTTGAGAACAACATTCCGGGTGCATATCATTCAATAGGCTTGGACTTAAACACTTCACAGAATCAAGGATTTCCATGCCGATTCCAAACATAGCTAACCATATGGCTGGCACAGATTGTGCCGACTCTGTCCTTGCCAGTGACTGGTACAGAGTGTGCCAGAAGAAAGGCTATCCATATTTGGAATAATATGCTAAGTTGGAATCTTTACCAAGTCATAAGCAAACGAACACAACCTACTTAATCGGTAAATTAATATATCATGTCACTTGTCTAATGCTATAAGAGGAGACCTAGCAAGGATGAGAAGGCCAAAGGCCACAAATATAACTCCAAGATTATAAAGCTCAAAACTGTAGACAAATTTATAAACACCAATTGTTGAGAAACTAAGATAGTAGAATGTAAAGATAGACAAAGTTGTCAACAATTCATCAGCCAATAGGCAAACTGGTCAGCTTTGCACTGATGGATTAGACAATAGTGAAGTCCTGGATGACAGTCCAAGATTCAAGTATGACTACTAGCACAACCTCCCTAGCATATATCTAACAGTTCCATAGTCCCCTTGCCTTATTACCAGCACAAGCTCCCTAGCACCACCTTGTAACAGAGCGAACATTCATGTGTATGACTTAGCCATGTGGAGGTGTAAGAAACTAATGTACCCTCTTGTAGACCTTTTTGCTTAAAGCATCAAAATCTTTTTAGAGAGCTTCATCTTCAAGCATAAGGTGACAAAAGTTTAAATACCCTATTCAATCACTTGGGTAAGCTGCATAGTTCAGCTTAGATGTTCCACTCATACAGAATAAAAGTCCAAGATATCCCCTTGGCCAAAAGGCGTCAAAGATGAAGGGGGCAGTGAGCGGTGAAACAATGAAATCAAATATGAAGAATCTAAAAGACCAATATGTCGTCTTAAGGTCAAGATGTGGAACTTATGACAAATGACTCCCCAAAAGAAGAAGTTGCTTCTAAAGTGTAGTTGAGTTACCTAAGTCACAATGCAGTCCTTCATCTAGATGCATTGCCAGTTGCAAGAGGTTGTTCTGTTATAAGCACTCATTCCGAATAGGAGCAAACTCTAATCTGTATGAACTATAGGATTCAAATGCAGATATAAACTGGGCAAATCTTCCCATTTGATTTGTACTACTCTACAACTTGAAATTGCACTTGCGCCAGTTGACCACAGTAGAATACTCATCATGTATCACCTTATCATATGAAAAAGGCTACTTTGCAAACTTATCAACATATGACATCCTTACTGAACATAAATAGACATAACAATATATCGAACACCTTTTGTACCTTAATCAGTTATCAAATCAAAAGAGTATCATAGAAACTATTTCTTGTTGGTAAACGTAATAAGATGAAACGATAATGGTTTCACTACCAACTTGTGTCATCAAGCCAGTTCTCAAATCACTTCAAGACAGACTTTGACTTTCTAATTAAACTCAATCTCATGAACACATTAAATTGCATATCTTAAGAGGAAAGGATAATGGTTTCCCACTTTATAAAGTCATGTAGAAACTAGAAAGCATACTACGTAGTGCACTCTGTAATGTAAAAATACTAGAGGCAATATCCTGCGATAGCTAAGAATTCATGAAAACTAAATAAGGAAACAAGAAATTATGATTGCAATCGACAATTGCTAATGAAATATTTTTTGGATGGTGTGCATATTATATTATGATGTACACCCTTACCAATTCTTGCCAATGATGGTATCTGCCAGTAATGTTTCTTTTCTTCCACTCTTTCAAGTCAAAGATGTTCATCCCATATGCCCATGTACATGCATGAGGATCAAAATTCTCAGATATTTCACGGTTTGAGAAGTCGAGATAGGAGTCAAAGCGCTGAATGCTTTCTTTACAAAGTTCTACTGCACCATTAACCATCCCTTTCATATCCATGGACCAGAGAGGTGTCAGGTCCTTTTGAACAATGACATCATCATCAAGAAACAGTATCTTATTGAGCTTTGGGTACACCTGTGGCAGGTAGAACCTCAGGTGGTTAAGCATAGACAAGTATCTGGGGTTTGTGTACTTGTGATGTTTCCTCTCTGCAGCAAAAAAAGGCTGATGATTGGCTTTAAGCAACTCAATTTGGAGACGAGCTGGAGAGTAAGAGGAATCGAGCCATTTGAATTCATCAATATTCTCTATATGAACTCCTGCACCTTGAGGAGGATGGGCGATAAACCACATACTCATAGCTGGAAAGTTCTGGCTGTCTGTGACGATATGAAACACATGTTCGTTTGGTTCCTTGACATGCATTATAGTAGAGTTGACTACAGATGATGCTGCAAGGACATTATCTGAGAATATAGAATAATGGTAGAGAGACGGATCTTCAAGTTTGTTATTGTCAATTCTCCCTCTTATTATCTGACCGTTTGAGTAGTAGTCAGTAGTAAGATATAAGGACAGGCAATGTAGGGTTCTAGGGGTTGTCTTAGCAGCAGCAAGGTGGAGTGAGAAGCTATTTCTCATCTTCAGTGCGTCAATGAATTCTTCATTTGTCTGAACCATAGCCCTCAACTTTCTTGCTACTTTTGTACAGTCATGTAGCTGGTCCTTTGCAAGCTGTAAATCACGGGCCATAATTTTTGCATGTCTCTGAGCTCTGCTTAATGCAGAAGAGGATTTCAGGATTAGACCAACAAGTCCAAGAGAAATATTATGACAAAAGGAGAGGTTTATACAATCCTTACCCTTCGCGCTGGTATAGTTCAGAATCGGATATTGTATCTCTGGTTAAGTGTTCACAATCTTTTATGCGCTTCATCAGGGAAGCATTCAGTTTCATCATCCTTTTGGAGCGAGCAAGTCTAGCATAGATCTTAGCCATTATAATCTGATCTTTCATGGATTTTAAAAAATTATCAGACTCGAAGTTCTGATGCTCTCTTCTCCATACACTGAATTTATCCTTGTTTGTGGTGATGAACTCATTCGATTGCTCTGTGGTTTCTGTCTGCACTTGGAATCCAGTATTTTCACCTACTCGAATAAGATTTCTGTGTATAGGTTCCTTCCTTCCTTGCTTCAAAGGCTGTAAGAGAACAAAGTCTTACAATCATAACTAACACTAATAGCAAAGGATTTAGGATGACCAGATAAACCATGCAAAAATTATGCACCACTAAGTCAATAGGATTGGCTTCCTGATGTTGATGAATGAAAAGACTCATTGTCATGTAACATACTCATAACTTGTGTAACCTATCCTTCATAGGCCTGAAAACTTTTTACAACAAGAAAGCGAGCATCATCAAGTCAAAACAAATAGGGAGAAGCAAAAGAGGATATCAACTACTAGGCCTTTCTGCCTAACAATGGTTCATAAATGCAAAACTTACGCAATATTTTATCTATACTTCATGACAGACAACTTTATGATGAAATTTTGCTGTTACCTTGATCACACATCATAGTGTTTGTGTTAAACTTTCCCAATTAGTTGTTTAACCCACACCACTGCATAGTCAGAAAAGGTGACAGACTGCAACTTGGCTCTACATGATTCTCATCACACTTTATAAAAACACCGGGATATGACTTAATATCTAGCCTACTCAATATCCATGAACACCAACAATCCCTCTGTGTAGTGCAGTGAGTCGTTGCACTCAGATATGTCAATGCAGCAAAGCAGAGCAGCATGAACTTTCTAGGGAAAGATAACAGTACCTGAACTATTTGTTTGTTAGTCAGCTTGAGTTAAATCCATACTATGTAGGGTTGTGGTCCTAGTTATTATGCTGCACTTCAGTGCAATCCATTTATTAGTTATTATGCTGCACCAAAAGTTATTCTCTAGTTGCTGCATTTTTCATTGAAAATCTGGTACCATAATTAACTGGTTAATTCTCTAATTGTGACTAAAAATAGGAGAAAAAGACAAATGATATAGCTACCAGAACCAACTTAATGAAAACCTACCATAAACCAGAGAGCAAAGTATCCACATAACAGTCACCACCAAGTTTCAGTTCTACCTTCCTCTACCAACTAAACACTTAAAAAGATTTCCTGATCAGTAGAAGGTAACACTTTTAGAATAAAAGTACACAAAATGGTTCTAATCATGAAAGGAACTAATATTGCAGAGTGCAAACTGTGTGATGCAGCACAAGCCTCTACAAAAACATTACACATAATAAACAAGCCAAACAAGTACTTTCCAATGCAATACTATAGTCAAATGGATCACCCAAAAGGTTTAAGACTTGAAGACATCAAGGGACTGTCAAGATCAAATTATTTCAGGCTCCAAGCAGCCAAACATATCTATTCCACATCAGCAAGAAGTTGAAGCTTCTCGGCTCTGTCAATGTCTACCAAATTACCAGTGCATGTCGGATATGAAGAGAGCTGAGCCACTGTCTTTCTCATTGTGCTCAGCCGAGACTGAGGAAAAGAGGAGAACAAGAGAAGGAAAGGCAGAGGAAGGAGAGAAGAAAAAGAGGTGAAAGCGAACAGAAATGTTGAGTGGAGGTAATTATGGTACTTCAGTAGTGAACTATCGAACGTAGAAAACTTGTGATGTACTTAGTGTGGTGCATATAGAATTACCCTAGATAATATTAGGTCTAGGTCTAGGCTATCTAGGCATTCATCTCTATGAACCTAGCATTTTAGAGTCAGATCCGTGGATCTTTGAGGTGAAAATTGTCAAAAGGTCATGAAAATAGGTTTCTTCGGAACTTACATGAAAAATGTCAAAACCCGAAACTTGTTTACAAAAATTAATTAAATAAGATGTCAATTGATTATAGAGATATCGCACATATGGCTACATTGGGTTGATTATGGGTCAATTTACGTAACTTGGATCTCCAATTCCCTCAACCTAAGTAACTTGGATCTCCAATTCCCTCAACATAGTGTTCAGTAGTGAACTATCGAACGTAGAAAACTTGCGATGTACTTAGTGTGGTGCATATAGAATTACCCTAGATAATATTAGGTCTAGGTCTAGGCTATCTAGGCATTCATCTCTATGATCCTAGCATTTTGAAGTCAGATCCGTGGATCTTTGAGGTGAAAATTGTCAAAAGGTCATGAAAATAGGTATCTTCAGAACTTACATGAAAAATGTCAAAACCCGAAACTTGTTTCCAAAAATTAATTAAATAAGATGTCAACTGATTATAGAGATATCACACATTTGGCTACATTGGGTTGATTATGGGTCAATTTACGTAACTTGGATCTCCAATTCCCTCAACCTACGTAACTTGGATCTCCAATTCCCTCAACATAGTGTTCAATAGCGAACTATAGAACGTAGAAAACTTGTGATGTACTTAGTATGGTGCATATAGAATTAACCTAGATAATATTAGGTCTAGGTCTAGGCTATCTAGGCATTCATCTCTATGAACCTAGCATTTTGGAGTCAGATCCATGGATCTTTGAGGTGAAAATTGTCAAAAGGTCATGAAAATAGGTTTCTTCGGAACTTACATGAAAAATGTCAAAACCCGAAACTTGTTTCCAAAAATTAATTAAATAAGATGTCAATTGATTATAGAGATATCGCACATATGGCTACATTGGGCTGATTATGGGTCATTTTACGTAACTTGGATCTCCAATTCCCTCAACCTACGGAGGGATATTATGAATTTCCCCCAACTATTAGGCTAAACACTTATGTAATTTAGCACATTATGATATTTGCAGTCATCTGCTATTACCTTTATGTGTTGTTATTTATATAAAATCTGCCTCTTTAATGACTGTTCTCGTTTTACTTAGAAATATCTCATGCACCATCATTGTGAGATCCCCCACCTTTATCATGATTTCACTGCCATGGTTCACACCCAGTTTCATTAGAAGCATTCAGATCTTTCGATTTTCACTGCGCTCGTGTATATACTTCTTCTGAGATGCACTCAATTTTCCAGTCTTATAGGACACTATGTCAGCAGTCTTGCCCTCCAATCATGAGCAGAATGGTATTACTGCACGTAAGTATCGCCATATTCTTGAGACTACACCCATTCTACTTTTATCCTCTTCGGTTCTGTGTACTTTCTGGGCTGAAGCCCTGCTCACTTCAGTCCATCTTATTCACGTCATGCCCTCTCCAGTTCTTGATGTTCTTTCTCCTCTTGAATGTCTTCAATCCACTACTGAGTATAGTTCTGTGTTCTGTAAGGGTTATCTTTCAAAGTAACATATCTCGATCTCTTTTCAAGTCCTCCAACTTTGATCATCTACTTCAAGATTATTCAGATGATGCTCTTGATTCTTGGCACATCAAGAAATAAGATGATGTACGCGCCCCCCCCCCCCCCCCCCCCCCAACCCAAACACCCACAACACAAACATCCACAACACAAAGGCCGAGTACCATCCTATTGTCTACCATCACGAAAGAGGTTGTTCCTTTCGATAACTTTTATGAGCTTGATATGGCTGTTGCAGGGCCTAGTTCACTCTACTGTGATTATCGTAGTGCCACACAGATTGTCAGCAACCCTATGCTCCCTGAGAAGATGAAGTATATACAGATCATCACTTTTTTGTCAATACCTTCATGTTAGCACTGTTTCTCTTTTATCTAATGTGATTATCGCAATGCTACACAAATTGTCAGCAACCCTATTTTCCCTGAGTGGGCGAAATATAAAGAGATGAACTGTCACTTTGTCTCTCAACAACTTCAAGCTAGGACTATTTATCTTCCCCAGTCTTCTGCTGAGTAAATTCTTTCGGAGTCACATCCTACTTGGAGATTTAGACATCTTCTAAGTAAACACTCGGTGTGTGACCCACCTTGAGTTTGAGCGGGGATTTTATGTTATACATGACCATGGAGTATAGTAGACTACATGGTTTGTATGGTATACCATATCATGTATATCTATGGAGTTTGGGAGACTACATGATACCCATGGTATAGCATGTCAACTATACACAAAGATATACTTGGGCTTAAGCCCTAGTGAGATTATTCAGATTTTTCTTCTATTACAGACTCTAGTTTCCTTCGTAACAACATCATCATCGTTTTTGAGTTTTGGGTTTTCAAGTCCCGCCTAAAACCACTTTAGCCTAACTATCTATACAATGCAGAAACCAATCTTATGACGCAGCCACTCATCCTCTTTTCTGACTCTCCCCCAAGCCCCCTTCTCTAATGCTTGTCTTATTCTCTCCTCTTCTCCTCTTCTCCTCCTTTGTCCTATCTCACGCTCTCTTACCCCTCCATGCTGACAGCATGACAGCTGTGCCAGGTCCATGCCGATGGCATGTACTGTGCCTTTAGAAGACAGGCTCAACATGAGATGCCGGTACTGGAAGCCATGGCTGGAGCACAACCACAAACACATAATATTGGCGCGTAACATGACTTGGCTCATTGCTGCTACTAGAGAGAATCCATCATCACATGCTAAATGATTAAAAAGAAGGGAATGCAGTTAAACTACACATATAACTTGGGGCCTTGCTTCTCTCAGTTTAGCGTGTTGCCTCTCAGTTTGAGAGCATCATCTTTGTTCATATCCCACGTGAGTTCAACTCCGTGGCTGATAGTCTTGCATCCTCGGCGTGGGCTCACTTTTTTGGTGGCCTTGCCTGAGAACCGATGTCTGTAATTAGCCTTACGGCTTAACTAATAAAAAAAAAACTACACATATAACTTGGAAGACATGCATCATGAGCTAGGCTTTCTTGGAGTTTGAGCATCACATGTCAAAGAAGCAGAGAACTAAGGACACTAGTAAGGCTGCCAGCATTCTTAATACTGAAAATAGCTGCTTAAAAAAGATTCGATGCCAATATCTGCAAAAGTGTACTGAACAATTCCTCGTACTAGTGTAGCCAAATAAGTACTTATCATCATACCACATTAGTAAACTAATCTCTCAATACATGCTGGATACTTGTTTACATACTTTCCTACTAGTTCGGAAGTAATCTGAGGGCTTTGTGATACCAAATGGTAAAATAAACAGGGTATGGTTGATACTAATGCCTTTAAGGGTATAAAGCACCAATTGAATAAGACAGAAGGGTAATAAGGGGCAAAAATATCTTCAGAAAGAGATTATAATGAAATGGCACCTTTAGGTTGCTGTGGTGCTGAAACTCCAGCAGGCATCCATATGTGTTCGAGTTGTTTTGTCTGAATAAAGCACTATGTTATCGCACTAAGCCAAAAAAAGCATGGTATAAAAAAGAAAATAAACTTAGTTAAGCCTTTTAATCTATACTGAGAACATAGATTAATGATACTTATAGGTACTCCAGAAATGACAAGGCATAACTTTTGAACTACCATTTGAAAGACAAGCTATATGATATCCTGCATCATGAAGCAATTTCCCAATCAATGGTTAAGCATGGCATGCATTCTTGCTAGTTATATATGCAGAACGACATGGTAGACTAACAATAAGTTGAGACATTTGTCATAATCCAGAGTCAAATACATAAACCAAGAAGTAGCAGCAAGCAAGGATTTCCATACTGGCCGACACTGTGCTTGTCGGCCGGTATTTACCGCGCCAGGGAGGGATCGGGGGGGGGGGGGGGGGGCAGTGTCAGGTGATACCAAGGATTTCGTTGCTACGCGCCGAGCCGGTCCCTAGCCGGCTCGGAACTTGCCACCGGCACGGCACCACCCCGTTACCTCTCTTCTCCATCTTATAACCCAGTTGGCCGACCGGCACCACCGCGTTGCCGACCGGCAATAGCGGGTATCGACCGGCAACCGACGGTGCCAGTTGACAAGCGTGCAAGGGTGGTTGTGCCAGTGCCGGGGGCAAAGTCGGTGCCGCTGGCCCACCAGCACGATACTTGTCGGCCGGCACCACCAAAGGTGCCGGTCGGCTCGGGAATCCTTGGGTGATACCTTATGGTATCGTCCGGTACAATCCGATAAGTACCGGCCCATGCCGGTACATATCATTTTGTTTTATGTTTTCTTGGATGCACCGACAGCACATGGGATCTTATATGATTGGATTTATACTTTAAAGCATTATTGACTGAGTTTGAAATAAAGATTAAGATTGTGATTGAGATTGGGATACAGATAAAGATAAAGATAGAGATAGAGATAGAGATATAGGTAGAGATTGAGATTGAGATTGAGATATAGGTAGAGATTGAGATTGAGATTTGGATTTAAATGTACTTAAAAAAGATCGGCACGGGGGCGTGCCAGTCCGGCACGCGCCGTGCCGGTGGCACGTACCGTGCCAGCAGTTTGCCGGCACGGCGCGTGCCACCAGGATGGAAATCCTTGGCAGCAAGCATGGGTGACACATGAAATACAGTCAATGCACTACTGCCGCTTGCTAGCAAGCACAAGGATGCCTAACGAAAAAAATAAAGGCATGATGCTTATTAGTCATTCAGCTTGAACCATTTTTAATAGAAGATACAGATATCTCTATGTTCCACACGTTTCATTAAATTACGTGGTGGGTTTTATGTTATCTTAAAGGGTTAAGAAAAGTGTATTAAAGTAATCCATGAATAAGGTAGGAGAATTTCTAATACATAAGTACATGATTGCCATTTATCAGTTCCCTTCAGATGATTTTAAAGCTACAAAAGAACCATATTAGCAATCTTAATCGCGGAGAAATGACTTACATTTTCTAACTATACAAGCATTTCACAGTACTCAGTTTTTGCAGATGATTCTAAAGTCCAAACAGATCCATGTTAGTAATCTATATAGCGGAGAAATGGCTCTTACTTTTGACTATGCAAAATTATCATAGACTCTGCATCTGATGATTCTGACATGACTGCGGATGTAAGGACTAGGGCCTACAGTAAGCAGAATGATACCATGAAAAAAGTGGATAATAACAGGTTTATCAACTAAGAAAATAATTAATGGTTGCAAAAAGGCAAAATTTCTCCTTATATATAGTCATGACTCATAACTATAAAAAGCTGATTCACCTTTGATAGGGCTTAAGAAGGATAAGTAAAGCTAACAAAACTAGTTAGGTAAGGCTTGATTGTGATGAGTCACTTTAGACCTAAATATGGTTCCTTTTAAAATGAAAAGGATGAGACAATATTGCTTATTGTTTATTTACCTCAGATTAACATGCCAATGGAATGAATCATGTGGAACCAACTCCATGCCATCAAGAAATTACTCGGCATGGATCGCATGCCGAGTATTCCTATCGTGCCGGTATATTACAGTTTTACAGGAAAGGTACATACTGATCAGAATGGATTGTGCTGACCAGCACTGTGATCCATGATTCAGCCCCATTAGCACCAATAGCATGATAAAACAGATAACTTGTCATATTACCCAAACTGCAAGAGGAAAACCACAGACATGAGAGGAGTGGAGTTCACAAGCATGGATTTTGGGATCCTAACGGTGAAGGGGAGCCGGATGCCGGATCACTTAAAACAAATGCCTGAAGCGCACTGTGAAGGACAAGATACAGATCTTTGATTTATCATCAATGTTTTCTGATTTTCTATGGATACCTTGGATTCAGCATGATGGTAAATGTATTTGTGTTGATAGTAGACCTGTAGAATAGTGGTGAACACACAGAGAGAAAGAACAGAAGACAGAATGGTAAGACACAGATTTAATGTGGTCTGGGAAAACCTCCCTACACCGAGATGTGATGATAATGGTCCACAAGCAACTGTTATTTGCTATGAAGATCTTCTATTAGAGATTTTTTATCAAAAGTCAGAAAGCTTTCTTTAGTACATAAAACTTCTAAGCAAAACTCTGCTTTTTGAATATATGATTTTGGCTCTTAAAGAGAATCAAAGATCTGCGCATTTTGGCACAACAAACACCAACCTGTCCTCCCAAGTATTAAGACTTGACATGGTCAAAACCTTAATTTCATTGGTTTTCTTCAAACTAGGCCCTACCCTAGAGATACATACAGAACAAAAGTAAGAAATGAATGGAATGAAGGATATGCACAAATCCTATTTAAGGATATAGTTATCACTTATCAGTCTATCACGAACACATCAAGTTTACTTCGATATTGATTCTGCGCAAACTTCCATCAGCATACGAGGATGGAAAGACTTAAATTAACACTGTACAAGGCTTCTACAACCATAGAACACAGTTAAAGCCGTTGACATTTAGTCCAATCGTCTGCATACTATTATCAACATTATCTTAGAATCAAATATTTAGATGTTTCATCGAGCATTCTACTCAGACAACTAAATGATTGTATATAGAGAAGCCTGGAGAAGTTCCTCAGTGTTCAAGGATTCGTAATGCTTTCATCAATTACTCCAGGAATAAAACTCAAATAGGAAGCGAGTGAAATGAAGTCAGTAAAGCTAAGCCAGGTCTCAAACTTAACCGAATAACTCATGCACAAGGCATCAAACGATCCCAATAAAAGATATATGGTATCCAGAACCGGAAACGACCTCTAATTCGATCAAGAAGCTGTAGAAACAGAATATTACCACGAATGCACAACTCAGGCATCATCCTACCACAGAATAGTTCAAGATTCAAACCATTTCATAACCTATTAACATCATCCTACTCAAAACGAGTCCCAGTCCCAACATATCCAACAAAAGACGGAACGAAACCTTGTATCCTATTTTCATCATCTTCCTATCTACTTGTTCCAGACCAGTCATAAAGATCAATCAAGAACCAGAATGGAAACAGAGCTCGTCCACGGAGCTCTCCGATCAAGAAACATTTCCATAAACGTAACGTAAAGATGAGCAGATCAGAGAGAGAGAGAGAGAGAGAGAGATTACCTCCAAGAAGCCGGCGAGAAGAAGCACGCCGTAGCTCGAGAGGCCTCCGACGATGGACGGCATGGCGGCGCGTAGTAGAGAGAGGGCTAAAGGAGTGGGAGAAGAAAAGTGGAGGAGGGGGGGGGGAGGAGCAGAGCGAAAGCTAGAGGAGAGGGGTCTGGGGGAGTATTTATAGCTTGTCTTGGTTTCGGGTAGCCAGTGTTCGATATAAAAGAGAGGGGGGAATGGGGAGAAGAAGGATGCCTTCGGGATGAACCTGGCGGGATTTGCCTCGATTTGGGTGCAAAATAACGATGGACGATGGAGATTAGAGGGTTTCCGCTGATCCGGCTGATGGGGATCGTCTATATTTCTTGGTCTAGTGTCACTTTTCTATTTTTTTTCAACATTTTTTATTTTAAGGAATTAAACTGAAGCTACAAACTCCTCAATTTTTTTTAAAAAAACATTCATGTTACTAATTTGACTGTAAACAAATTTTTAGAGCAGTTGATCGATTATAGTTTTTTACATTTAACTCATGGATCGATTTAATTCAAAGCGCTAGCTTCTACAATTAAAGATTTGGGTTTTTTACGTATGGCCACTTATACATTTTATCAGCGTTGTGAAAAAATAACCCGTCTTATCTATTATTGTATAAAGAAGAGAATATACTAAAAAGTTCCAATAAATTGGCAAAAGGCCAAAACTAATTGTAGATGGCGCCGGTGTTTTTTCGCAGAAAATAAGGAATATTGAGGACCCAAACTGCAAAAATAGATAGTTTTGACAACCAAGAGTAAATTGTATTTCTATCAACATAATGTGCTCATGTCATATTGAAGTCTTAGTCTTAATTGATTTTTGAAATATACCTCCTATGAGATTGTATAGAAAATGATCTTGAGATTCAAAAATCACGTTCTCAAAAAAAGAAAAAGAAACGCAGTTTTTCAGAGAAAGTTGGAAGAAAGTACACATGGATGTAATCCTATACGTACATAAATACGCTCTCAATTCAAAAAAAAATAAAGTATTCAACTTATATATATTGGTTACATACGCAACAACAACAGGGTGCTCGTCACACAACATACATTTCACCTATTAATTATTTATTTATCAAACACGTACTCTCTCAACTGCCTTCATGATCTCTCTACGCCCATGACAACAACATGCATGCATGCTCATGCCCAAAAACGTTGCATTCTTTAACACCACACCCACAATATATGCAAGCCAAGCATGGCTATATCACATGAACTATATATTTTGTAGCTCATATATTACAGGCCTCATATATTACAGGCCGTCTTCCACTAATTAAAATGGAGAAGAAACAGATCATCCCTACCGAGCTGTTGGACGGCTTCCACAGCCTTCTCCGGCGATGCCTCTTCCAAGTGCTCTCCGTCGGCCCTATGCCCCGCCACGTCGCCTTCATCTTGGACGGCAACCGGCGGTACAGCAGGAAGTACAACCTTAGTGGCCAGGAAGGCTACCAAGCCGGCTTCTTCAACATCATGTCGATCCTCCGGTACTGCTGCGAGATGCGGATCAGCTGCGTCACGCTCTACGGGTTCAGCATAGACAACTTCAACCGGAATCCCACTGACTTGCAGCAAGTGATGGACCTCATTCAAGAGAAGCTCCAGGCATTGCTCGACAACGCGGGCCTCATCAACGAGCTCGGCATCCGGGTGGAGTTCCTTGGGAATTTAGGCATGTTAAAGGAGGCCATCCGAGAAGGGGCGAAGAGAGCAATGGCGGCCACCGCGACGAATGGCCGGCTTGTGGTTCTGGTGTGCTTGGCTTATTCGTCGACTGACGAGATAGCCCGAGGTGTCACGGGGGCGTGTGTGGAGGTGTGGGCTAGAGGTAGTCAGGACGGTGGGTCGTCGGCGGTGTCGGTGGCGGATTTAGAACGGCGGATGATGTTCGCCGGGCATCGGCAGCCTGATATATTGATTAGGACGTCCGGGGAGACTCGGCTGAGCAATTTCATGCTGTGGCAGACGAGCTTTTGCCTTCTTTATGCGCCGCGGTGCCTCTGGCCGGAGCTCTCACTTTGGCACATTGTCTGGGCTGTGCTGGAGTATCAGAGAAAGCATGGTTATTTGGAGAAGATTAAGAAGCAAGCTTGAGCTAGACTAGACTTCTTTGTAATTATAATATACATAAATAATGAGCTTATGATCACACTTATATTAAGTGAGAAACTTGTGGATTTTGACGTTGTTTATAATTATATGTAAGAGCATTCCCAACAGATTCCCTATCTCTATCTCTATCCCTACTTTAAAGTGATTTGATGTCATTCACTAATATAGGGAATCACTTTTGGGCTTGTTCAACCAACAGATTTCCTATATTGATTCCTTATATCACTTAAAAACTTTAAAATTTAAATTTTCAATCATTTTTTTAATAACTTTATATACTATATAATATTATATAATATATAGTATAATATATATTATAAAGATAATATATATTAAAATATATAATATAATATAATATTAAATATATAATATAATATAATATTAAATATATAATATAATAATATATTAGATATATAATTTCATATAATATAAATATATAATATAATATAATATTAAATATATCATATAATACAATATAATAAACTGGGTATAACCCCGACCAGCAATGCCATAGCCTTGACCAGATATTCCAGCATAGCGAATTCGACCACGGCCACCACGGTTATTACTGCCACCACGACTCCACCGCCCCCAAAGAGGGGGCTCAGTCCGGCGCATGAGCACCCTGAAGAAATTCGCGCGTAAGGAAATCAGGTAAGACATTATGTTTGCCAGGAATAAACTCAATAGTGAAGTCAAACACAGCCAATTCAGCTTGCCAACGTGCAAAAATTTGTTTAGATGTGAGATTCTTAATATCTTTTTCAATCACACTTTTTGCAGAGCTACAATCAATACGAAGAAGGAACGGCTGATTCAGGATGTCCTCCTGAAATTTATAAAGACATTTAATGATAGAAAGCATTTCTTTCTTAATAGTGGAATAATTGAATTGAGTAGAGTTCCATTTACCAGAGGTATAACGAACTAATTCTTCCTTATTAGAAGGCAAACATTTTTGTTTAAGAATTCCTCCATAGCCAATATTACTGGCGTCTGTTTCTACAATCTTTTGACACTCTGGCTTAAGCAGATGTGTACAAGGCAGATTGATGACCTTAGTCTTAATTAGACGAACATCATTGGTATGGTCATCAGTCCAAGGGGCAGGATTCTTTTTCAAACGATTATAAAGAATGGCAGTATCTTGAGCCCAATCTTTATAGTAATCTGAAACATAATTTAACGCTCCTAAGAAACGTTGTAATTGATTAGTATCAGTAATAACATCAGGAAATTTAGAGGCAAATTCTATACTACGATCAATAGGGACAATTGTTCCTTTGCCAATATTATGGCCCAAAAATCGTATTTCTGTTTGAAAGAGTTTCATTTTTGGGGCAGATATTACTAATCCATTTCGAATAGCTAAATGTCTAAATGTTTCCAAATGTTTCACATGCTGATCAATGTTATCAGAAAAGATAAGTACATCATCAATATAGGATAGAATAAAATTCGTATAAGGAATAAAAATATCATTCATAATATTTTGAAATTCTGAAGGAGCATTCTTTAAACCAAAAGGCATTACATTCCATTCGTAATGGCCAAATGGGACAGTGAACGCTGTTTTATAGCGATCTTTTTCATGAATTTGAATTTGCCAATATCCTGACTTTAAATCAAATTTCGAAAATATTTTTGCTCGGTAAATTCTATTGAGCAAATCCCTCTTATTAGGGATAGGATATCGTATCCATTTAAGCACCTTGTTAAGGGGCTTATAATTGATGACCAGTCGAGGAACACCACGTTCTTTTTCAGCATTATTATTTACATAGAATGCTGTACAACTCCATGGGGAGTAAGATTTTTTAATTAAATTCTTCTCTAAGAGAGAAGCAATTTCCTTTTTGCATAACTCAAGGTATTCTTGATTCATCTGACAGGGTCGCGCCCTAGTTGGGATATCCTGTTCATCAAAGGATTCCTCATATGGTATTTCCACAATATGTTTCTTTCTGTCCCAAAAAGCATTGGGGACTGTTCCACAAACTGTTTGTTGGAACTGTTGCTCTATTCGTCCTATAAGATCTTTTGTAGCAAATTTCTGTAATTGCTGATCAATTTGAAGGTAAGAGATTTCTTCTTTTAGAAAACTGATTTGATTTTCTTTAAGCAGAATATCCTTAACTTCATTCAGAATTCGTGTATGGGGTTCAGTAATAAATGTTAAAGTAATAGGAGACCCTTTATATTTAGCACTTATTCCTGAAGAATCAACTCTCTCGAGTGGCATAATTTTATGCAAAAATGGTGTTCCTAGTATTAAGTGTTGAGATAGGTCTTTTATTAATACAAAAGAGGTCGGGATACAAGTATCCTGAATACACACATAGGCTTTAGGAAGTTTGAAATTAACTTCCAGCTTATTGCCATTAGCCCCGCTAAGAGCTTGAGAGGTTTTCTCAAAGAATTTGGAAGGGATAATTCCTTCACGAATACAGTTTAAGTCCGCACCGCTATCAATTAAGGTAATAAGATTAGGAATAACCTCATGTTCAGAAATGACTAACGAAATTTCAACATACCATTTTTGAGTAGTAACTTGCTGTAGTAATTGAACAAGAAACTCATTCGGAGGACTAGAGCTTTGTCCGAGTTCATTATGTTTATTTGTGTCAAGAGGTTTTTTTGATGAAGATTCATCTAGGTCTTTAGCTTCAATGAAGGAGAAGATATACTCATTTTGTTCTTTAAGCAGTTTAATTTCTTCTTTAAGGTCATTAACTTCTCTATTAAGTTCTGCTAAGGATAAGGATTTAACAGTTTTTTCCTGTCGTCTTTTTAAGACTTCAGAGAGTCTATAGGTATTGTCTATTCGAGGAGCTTCATTTTTTTGTTGATTATTTTTCAAACATAGATCAATTAACTGGGTTTTTAAGTTAGGAGGTATATCTCCTTCAGTTAATAATTGAGCGATGAGCTCTTTGGTAATAGATATCATATTTATAGAAAGATTATTCATTTCGGTTATTTGTTTCCAATAGTCTTTCTTGGTATGGTCCTGACATTGAGTACACTTAGAATCCTTTGCAGATTCATCAGCGGAAGACTCGTCTTCAGAAGTATTACTAGATGTTTCTACATCGGATTCAGAGTCAGTATTATTAAGCATAACTTTATAGAGCGATTTCTTTAATCCTTCATCTTCGATTTCATTAATCTTTTTCTTAGTGTAGCAACGATTAGCATAATGTCCAATTTTACCGCATTTAAAACATTTTGCTTTGCTTTTGTCAATTTTTGGATGCTTTTGGGTCTTATTCTTTGGTGGTGGTGTATTTTTCTTAAATTTCCTTTTAACAAAAGGTTTTCTATTCCTCTCAGCTATTTCCTTAGGCGGCTTGATTTTCCGAGGCTCATCAAATGCAAATTGTTCACAGAATTCTCCTAGCTGTTTTCTTTCGGTAAGCTTATGAGCTTTTAATTGATATTTGAGTTTAATATCATTGCAAAGACTCAAACCTTCATGAATGCAAGCATTTACTAAAGCACCATAAGTGCAGGCATCAAAGGGTATAACACCACCATTTTGTTCACGCATATAATTTCTAACACGTTCAGCAAAAAGATTAGGTAATCCGTCTATAAATTTAGACTTCCAATGACTGCTATTTGCATCAGTGAGTTGCATAACTCTAGTAAGAAAAACATCTTTATACCAGCGGAAATGAGTAAGAGTCGGACAGCGCAGATTTTGTAATAAAGTGCGTATCCGTTCCCCCTGGCCAGTAATATTACCAGTAAAATGGTCCAGAATGGTTAAAACAAGAGTGTAAACAGCATCAGCCTGTTGCTGGCTATTCTCAAGTTTAACGGCACTAAGAATTTCAGTGTGCTGATCTAATTGGAGATAATTATCCCACCAGCCTTTTAAACTTCCAGTAAATCCGCAAGTAAGGAAGGCCGCAACTTGCTGATCAGTATTGTTATTATTACGGCAGATAGTAACATACATCATCATACGATGTGCCATATTCAGAATTTGATGATCACTCATACCATCAATATTCCATTCATAGATATTACGGCCCGAATAATCTTGTTGTAAAAAAGTATCATTTTCTTCAAATAAGAGGTCAATAGGAGAAGGTCGTTTATAATAGAATTTTTCTAAATTACGAGGTCGGTGTTCAATTTTATTAACAGTTTGAAACTGTTGTTCAGTTTCTAGAGATATTAACTCAGAATCAGTATGCTCAATCGGATTGTCAGTCACAGTATTAAGAACTTGTAATTTAGCTTGAGTTAATTGTTTACTGAGAGAATCTATTACTTCTTCAGTTAACTCTTTTCCTAATTTAAAATTCGAAATGTCAACATTAGGTTTCACAGAAGGTTTTGTATGCAGTTTGACTGCTTTATCTTTAGCCAAATGAAGAGTAGGGATTAGTTCACCAAGTTTAGTGACAAGTTTATCAATTGTTTGTTCAACACGAGTTAGTTGTTGACCAAGAACTTGGGAATAAACATTAGTATAATTATTTTGTTTAAAGATTTTATTCAACTCTTTAATTGTTTCATTTATAGTTTCTACAGGTTTAATAAACGCAGTAGCTTCAAGATTAGAGGTAGAAATACCTTCTAATTTTAGCGGTTCAGTAGGAGGATACAAAGATCTCTTTTGTACTCCTTCAACTGTTTTCCAACTTTTTAAATGTTCTTCAATAACATTTATTCTCGCAGGAGGGTTATGTTCTTCAGCAATTTCTCCTGAGTTATGATCTTCGGCAATTTGATCAATGATGGCATTAATTTCATCAGCTTTTTCATTAGCATAATGATTGTAAAACCAAGGGGCAAAGAACTGGATCTGATTATTAGCTTCTAATTCACTATAATATAACTCTTTATAAGAATTTCTTTGTTCCTCATTAAAGGTTACAAAAAACCAATCACGAAATTGCTTATTATACAACTTTTGAAATTCCTCATTGAGGTATCTCCTAAGGGGACTGTTAGGTCTAAAATCCATCTACAACTGAAAACTCATTTCGGAATCATTTGATCCCTTTTCATAAATCCCATGGGGGATTTGAGTTTCAGAAATTCTAATGGCCTGGATAGGGGTTCCAACTCTGAAAACCGATTTTCTAGATGAAGTTGTGATGTCAGTAAATTTAATGGTTCTATTAGGATCAAAAGTTATGGTGATTTCACCATCATCCGTTTGAGATATCTGATCAACTTGTTGATTAACAATAGGTCTAGGTGGAACGGCGTTCGTTAATAACCAATTTTCAGGAAAATTAACTTCATTCCATCTAATCTGTCTATTAGTAGCAATATGTGAAGATAGCAGATTAGTTTCAATTAAAACTGTTTTCCCTGGCAGTGTATATTGTTTTGCCTTAGGGGCTAAGGTACTAAGAACCTTGTAATGAATTCTATAGACGATAGCTATAGTTTCCGATTGAGGTAAAAATTCATATCCATGTGTCTTAATATTAAGACTAACAGCTTCCAGGATATTAGGATCCGTCAAAGACAAACTTAAATTAGGATAAACATTGAAATAAACAAGTCCATGACTAAGACTTGTTTCCATAATTCCCATTAGAGATTGAGGCCAGTTAATACAACGAGCATCTCTTAAATAGGAAAGAAGTGAGGCATTTAATCCCTGTAATGTTAACGGTTTATAGGCTACTTGAATCAGTCCTATATGAATATAGTTATATTTTTCCATATAAGGTTCTAGATCTTCTTCCGAAAGAAGCTTCATTGTTTGATCATCTTGATCTATTGTGATAGTTTTCTCAACAGTTTTAATGGCTATCAAAGATTTTAAATCTAAAAATCCGATTTTATAGATATCTCTATTTGGGACATCAGGTATTGCCCAGTTATTTAGGGCTTCCAAATCAGAGGGAAATTCAGTTATTTAGGGCTTCCAAATCAGAGGTATTGCCCAGTTATTTAGAAACTATAAATGAAACAATTAAAGAGTTCTGATCAAGGCTATGACATTATACAAACTTATAGAACGAAATCGTAGTAAACAAGAACATAAACACCAATACTTTCAAAATTAATCAGGAAAGTTATACTTTCAATTACTGGGATTATAAGCATGCATTTTATACCGCCTTACTATGCGAGAATGAGAATCTCAAGCATACTTGGTTCATTAAAATTTGCCCTGATGTTCTTCGTAAAGAATTCCCAGCATGGATTTATGACTGGTGGCGCAAATATGGCGCCAATTTAGAAATATTGCCCTCACCAATTCTTGCTCTATATGAGAAATGGGTAATTACTCATCCTACTCTTGCTCTAATTAAAGAGGAAAATGTGATCGAAGGAATGTTCCCTCTTTACTTCTTTGCTGAGGCAGAGATTCCCTGGATATGGAAATGGTTCGCCTCTGTGGATATCGATGATCTCTGCAGTCCTTGCCTTATTCGACAGTATCAAATTAAATGGTGGAAAGGTTTGGATACTAACACCAAAATCTCTGAAATTCAGGAGATAATTAAAAGCAACGAAAAGCTATTGTCAGAGAAGAGACGAAGTCTGGAAGCCCCCAAAGAAAAATCAATGATTCGGCTTCAAAAACTATTTGAAAGAAAATTTCCACAGGCTACTGAGAATGAAATCATGAAGAAATGTTATGAACATTTAAAGCATCAGTTCACTAGCCATTTCTCTGGCTCTGATAGAATTTCTATTAGTTCTGACGATCCGATGCAGGATGCTCAAGACCCCTACAGTGATCAACCCTACGGTGATCAAGAAGATCTATGGACACAAATTATTTCCCAAGATCTGCCGGGGAAAAAGAAGGATGGTCCTACCACCAGTGGAGCTTCCACTAGCTAAGGATAAGCTTTAGCTAAGGATAAGCTTCATCAGCTGGAGATAAGATTTATCTCCACTATCTAAAGCTAAAGTTGAGTCCTACCTCCACTTATAGTGATGTGATGCGAAAGTTGATAAGTTCAGCCACTCATTCGACTGCAACCTACTCAGCACACGAAGTGGCGGGCCTTATTGCTCCACTGAGCCGACAGGATTGAAAGAGAAATATTCTCTCAATAATGTAACTTTGCTTAGCTTTGAAGGCTTGTACCTCTATATAAGAGGAAGAACTCGTCTGAGTTCAGTACGCTGGTTCTCACCCACTCTTCTCTTATAACCTATCTTCCCCTTGTAACTACAACCAGTGGAATATATTTGCAGTTAGTAGTAAGTTCTTCGTCTCTCTCTTTGCTTTTTAATTATGTAGAGATATAGTTTGGAAAGATTATCCAAAGACTAGAACTTTCATAGTTCAGTTCTACCTTCTGATCTCGTTCATACAAGATCAGTAGCATCGAGCGCTAGCTCTCTGGATAATTGATCTAATCAATATCGCTTTGAATTATTGGTATCAGAGCCATGTATGAGTAGTGTCGAGTAGTGTGTAGATTTTATTAGAGCAAGATGTGATTATTAGTAGTATTGGTGTTTATGTTCTTGCTTACTAAGGTTTCGTTATAAATCAATATAAGCTTTTGCTCGTCTGCCAACGAATCACAGGACTTACCCTAACGCTAACTCTAGCAACCGGTGCCAAACGCGGCTTGGATGACGATCCACAAAAACATTATACAAACTTATAGAACGAAATCGTAGTAAACAAGAACATAAACACCAATACTTTCAAAATTAATCAGGAAAGTTATACTTTCAATTACTGGGATTATAAGCATGCATTTTATACCGCCTTACTATGCGAGAATGAGAATCTCAAGCATACTTGGTTCATTAAAATTTGCCCTGATGTTCTTCGTAAAGAATTCCCAGCATGGATTTATGACTGGTGGCGCAAATATGGCGCCAATTTAGAAATATTGCCCTCACCAATTCTTGCTCTATATGAGAAATGGGTAATTACTCATCCTACTCTTGCTCTAATTAAAGAGGAAAATGTGATCGAAGGAATGTTCCCTCTTTACTTCTTTGCTGAGGCAGAGATTCCCTGGATATGGAAATGGTTCGCCTCTGTGGATATCGATGATCTCTGCAGTCCTTGCCTTATTCGACAGTATCAAATTAAATGGTGGAAAGGTTTGGATACTAACACCAAAATCTCTGAAATTCAGGAGATAATTAAAAGCAACGAAAAGCTATTGTCAGAGAAGAGACGAAGTCTGGAAGCCCCCAAAGAAAAATCAATGATTCGGCTTCAAAAACTATTTGAAAGACAATTTCCACAGGCTACTGAGAATGAAATCATGAAGAAATGTTATGAACATTTAAAGCATCAGTTCACTAGCCATTTCTCTGGCTCTGATAGAATTTCTATTAGTTCTGACGATCCGATGCAGGATGCTCAAGACCCCTACAGTGATCAACCCTACGGTGATCAAGAAGATCTATGGACACAAATTATTTCCCAAGATCTGCCGGGGAAAAAGAAGGATGGTCCTACCACCAGTGGAGCTTCCACTAGCTAAGGATAAGCTTTAGCTAAGGATAAGCTTCATCAGCTGGAGATAAGATTTATCTCCACTATCTAAAGCTAAAGTTGAGTCCTACCTCCACTTATAGTGATGTGATGCGAAAGTTGATAAGTTCAGCCACTCATTCGACTGCAACCTACTCAGCACACGAAGTGGCGGGCCTTATTGCTCCACTGAGCCGACAGGATTGAAAGAGAAATATTCTCTCAATAATGTAACTTTGCTTAGCCTTGAAGGCTTGTACCTCTATATAAGAGGAAGAACTCGTCTGAGTTCAGGACGCTGGTTCTCACCCACTCTTCTCTTATAACCTATCTTCCCCTTGTAACTACAACCAGTGGAATATATTTGCAGTTAGTAGTAAGTTCTTCGTCTCTCTCTTTGCTTTTTAATTATGTAGAGATATAGTTTGGAAAGATTATCCAAAGACTGGAACTTTCATAGTTCAGTTCTACCTTCTGATCTCGTTCATACAAGATCAGTAGCATCGAGCGCTAGCTCTCTGGATAATTGATCTAATCAATATCGCTTTGAATTATTGGTATAATATAATATATATTAAATATATAGTATAATAAATTATATATATAATCCGAATCACTAATCATATTATTTATGCTGATGTGGCAGAGAGAGTGTGTAAAATAATACTATTTTAAGATTTAGAGAATGAGTTTTGATTCCCTAAATATAGGGAACCAAGTTGATTTTAGGGAATTGGATAGGGAATGACTATAGGGATAGGGAATCTGTTGGATGGCAAATTTTAATCATATTCCCTAAATTTAGGGATAGGGATAGGGATAGGGAAGCTGTTTGGAATGCTCTGAGAGTTATGACTTGGTTTGATTAATTTAGAATATTTATTTATTTATTTATAATTATATTTAAGAGTTATGATTGAGAGAGTTGGCTAGTTGAGACTTTATGGGGAAGTGATAAATTTCTTCATAGAAGCTGAAATTTTTTTAGCACTATGAGAATTATAAGTGATCTACATCCATAGATGATTTGAGAATATGGGCAGTACTTTAAGCAATATGGTCAGTACTTTAAGCCCCGTTTGGTATTTGAATAGAAAAGATGAGGACAAGGGATTACGGGGATAAATAGAAAAAGCGGAGGATGAGTGAGAATAAAGGATTTTGGAGTTAGAAAAAATAGTAATAATGAGTAAGGATAAAATTATTATATAAAAATCAGAAATAAATAAATAATAATTACTTATAATAAGAAAATGATGTTTGAGGACAGGGGTTATCACAGTCTATCCCCCGAACCACATGAGAGCTAAAGCTTGTATATAGCAATTATGACCTTGTTAGAACAGAAATTTTGACTGTTGACCGGGACTGTAATCAAGGTCAAAATCAATTTTCACATTCGAAGAATCAGGAGATTGTTTTTTTTAGTTCTACTCCTTCGAATGATCGAATCAGAGGTGTTGAAGTGTACAAAGAAGTTATTTGGTTGGTGATGGTGTTGGTGGAAATGGAAAATGACATGGAAAATGGGAAATAGAGATGGAAAATGGGAGATGGAAAATATGATGGTTCTATGGTAAATCTACTCCTATGAGTAATAGATTTACTCCTAAAAATGAAGAATTATGGTAGCACTACTCCTAGGAAAATATGGTAATTCTACTCCTATGGAAGAAATTAGTGTAGCACTACTCCTAGAAATGAAGGACGTTGCAGGAATTTAAAGGAAAGATAACTTCATTGCTGAATTTAGAAGGCTACATTGCTAATAAATGTAAAAGACTACATGAAAGATAAAAAGCTGGTTTGCTTTGATGGCCGGGGCCGACTTTTTCCTTCTTCCTCTTGGCTATTTATAGAGTTTCTGGTAACCACTTTTGAACTGTCAGAAACTGCCTTGAAACTGTTAGAACTGTATAACTGGGCGATATCTTCAGCTATTTTACGAAACTGCCATCAGGTAGAGCTTCTTGTCTTCTACTGCGATTTGGCCGATGATGACCTTGGAATTTGATGGAACTCTAAACATGAAAGTTGTAGGTCTTCGAATTATCTTTCTATCGGTCCAAAAATCAACTCATTTGGACATCGTATGAGAAAGTTATCGCTAAAATGGTTGAAACACATCGATGTCTTATTAAAATAATCTGCCAAAACATGGCCGATAGACTTTTGGCCGATGGAGAATCTGGCCGATTGGATTTGGACATTTGGTTTTATTTACCAATTTGCCACTAAACACTTTGACCATTAATTTGATACATCAAATGACCGAATGTGGAGATGACGTCAACATCAAAGTTGTAGATCTTTTCGTCCTCTTTCCAATGATTCAAGAATCGATCAGTTTGGACACTTGGTGTAAAAGTTATGGCCAAAATACTCTAATTATGTCAAAGCCAAATATATGGACGATTTGATGTCAATTTCGTCTTATTTACAAAATTGCCATTGATCTTTGCCAATCGCCCAAATGACCATTATTATGGCTAACATTTTGCCCCCCGGTCTTTATGAAAATAATTTATATTTTAATAAAGACCTTAATTTGTTAGCCAGTTGGGCGATTTTGTCGGCCAATTGAGTTGCTAAGGATACTGCTTCTCAGTCAAACTTTCTCTTTCTAAATATCTCTCGACCAAATATATTATTGTTTGGCTAAACATCACTTATCGGCCAAACATTTTTGTCAAAAATATCGCTCAGCCAAAGACATGCATCGTCCAAAGATGCTTCTCGGTCAAACATGCCCCAAGTTCTTTTGCCCAAAGTTTTTATCGGCCATCCTCGATCAAGGCTTTTCTCTACCGTTAGATCATAGCTTTTACTCCCATCATCGCCAACCTTGGTTTATCGCTCAATATTTGGTGAGGTCAGCAGCACTGACCTTGAGCGTCTCTGGAATCGACGAACAGCCGCGAGACAAGCTCCATCTCCCTAGCCTCCCGCCAGGCGCTTGAGCTTCATGTCCATGGTGGTGTGAAACCAACGATGGCCGCCGATGAGGAATGATGGCCGATAGGACGTTGATAAGGGAGCTGGCCGATAGAGCAAGGTAGGCCGATGTAGAATGGTTTGGCCGATGAGGGTCATCGACGAGCGATGAAGAAAGCTGAGCGATGAGTGAGGATGGGCGATGGCCAATGAGGGATAAATGATCGTTGTCGAGCTCTGTTCCTTTCGTCCCGCCATGGGCGATGATGAGCGATGATCCAGGGAAGATGACCGATGCTTGGGCGATGGTCGTCGACGAGTAACAAGCGATGGCCGTCGATGGGCGACGAGTAAGGGACGACGAGCAAGAATGGGTGCTGCTCTGTTCTCTCCCCCTAGCGGCGAACCTGGGCTTGCTGGAGAGAGGCCGCAGCTTGAGGATTTAGGCTGGGGGCGTCGAGGGGTACTCTGTTCTTCCCAACGGCGATGGGTTCATCCCAACTGTGGGATCCTTCAGGCCGATGTTGGGTTGGCGCGGCGATGAGCACTATGTTTTCTCCGTGATGGGTGATGCTCTGTCCTCCCATTCGATGGGAACCTTTGAGGCCGTGGATGATAGCGACGACGAGAACCTGGGTTGCTTGAAGGAGGCCGCGGCCTGAGGGGCTTGGCCGGGGGCGTCGAGGGGATGTTGGGAACGAGGAGGGCATACCAGTTTGCCCATCAACCTTCCGATAGCTTTCCCGTACGTCGGAGTTGGAGACGAAGACGCTCCACGCGCCGGGGATCTGCTTGGCGAACTGGAAATGCCGTTGCCATTGTAGATCCTTCCGCCGGAGCTGGTGATGATGATGTTGAGGTTGCAGAGGATGATGGGTTCCGCGAAGACGTTAATGGAGAGATCGTCGAGGACTCCGGCAATGGCATGGGCGTGAACGACTCCGGCGACGTCATGGGCGTGGAGGATTCCGGCGACGGCATAGGCATGGACAACTCCGGCGACGGCATGGGTGTGGATGACTACTCCGAGGGCGTCTTCGGCGTGATGGACAAAGGTGGAGAGCCAGTGAAAAAAGGTGACGTCGATGGCATGGAGGAGTCAACAAAGTCTTCTCAACGACATGGGTGTTTCCATCGCTCATTGTTCAACAAAGTCCGTCGGCCAAATTTTTTGCATGTTGATCGGCCAACATACTTGCTCGGTCAAAAACTTTTTTCCTTGATCGAATTGAAGCCTTTTAAAGCTGTATGGACGTAACTGTTCTTTTATATCGTCCATTGCCAACCTATGACTTAAAGCCATTTGACTTTTTTGTTCTTGGCAAGGTTTCAAAATACTTATCGGCCAAGTTCTGACACATTTGTCATTTATCACTATTGGACTTTTTGCTCCATTGTATCGTCCATTATAAGATTTGGACGATTTTCTTCTTTTGGACTATTAAACTCAAAACCACCCTCTGAAAGCTTCTGCTCCTTTTGATCAAACATCACCATATCTTGTTCAATTATATTGAACATTTTAAAATTAGAGCTTGGTGAATTTTTGTCATCGGCCATATCTGTAATATTTTCTGGCCGATTCAGTTCCACTATACTGTCACTTTCTTTTGTAGATGAAAAATTCCTTACCAATAAAGTGAAACCGCCTTGATTCTGCATGAAAGATGGCATAGTGACCTTGATCTCCTCACTGCTGGAACCTTCACGTGAGGACATACTCCATCTAAGAAAATTTTCCTGGAAAACAGCATCTGCATGGTCACTTTCTTCAGCTTTCAAAATAACAACTCTGGAAATGCTATCTCTCATTTTGTCCCTTTTTCTTTGACAGCTTCAACACATTGTCCCATCGGGCGTGCCAAAAAATGTTAGAACAGAAATTTTGACCGTTGACCGGGACTGTAATCAAGGTCAAAATCTATTTCCACATTCGAAGAATGAGGAGATTGTGTTTTTTAGTCCTACTCCTTCGAATGATCGAATCAGAGGTGTTGAAGTGTACAAAGAAGTTATTTGGTTGGTGATGGTGTTGGTGGAAATGGAAAATGACATGGAAAATGGGAAATAGAGATGGAAAATATGATGGTTCTATGGTAAATCTACTCCTATGAGTAATAGATCTACTCCTAGAAATGAAGAATTATGGTAGCACTACTCCTAGGAAAATATGGTAATTCTACTTCTATGGAAGAAATTAGTGTAGCACTACTCCTAGAAATGAAGGACGTTGCAGGAATTTAAAGGAAAGATAACTTCATTGCTGAATTTAGAAGGTTACATTGCTAATAAATGTAAAAGACTACATGAATGATAAAAAGCTGATTTGCTTTGATGGTCGAGGCCGACTTTTTCCTTCTTCCTCTTGGCTATTTATAGAGTTTCTGGTAACCACTTTTGAACTGTCAGAAATTGCCTTGAAACTGTCAGAACTGCATAACTGGGCGATATCTTCAGCTATTTTACGAAACTGCCATTAGGTAGAGCTTCTTGTCTTCTACTGCGATTTGGCCGATGATGAACTTGGAATTTGATGAAACTCTGAACATGAAAGTTGTAGGTCTTCGAATTATCTTTCTATCGGTCCAAAAATCAACTCATTTGGACATCGTATGAGAAAGTTATCGCTAAAATGATCGAAACACATCGATGTCTTATTAAAATAATCAGCCAAAACATGGCCGATAGACTTTTGGCCGATGGAGAATCATCTGGCCGATTGGATTTGGACATTTGGTTTTATTTACCAATTTGCCACTAAACACTTTGACCATTAATTTGATATATCAAATGACCGAATGTGAAGATGACATCAACATCAAAGTTGTAGATCTTTTCGTCCTCTTTCCAGTGATTCAAGAATCGGTCAGTTTGGACACTTGGTGTAAAAGTTATGGCCAAAATACTCTAATTATGTCAAAGCCAAAGATATGGACGATTTGATGTCAATTTCGTCTTATTTACGAAATTGCCATTGATCCTTGCCAATCGCCCAAATGGCCATTATTATGGCTAACAGACCTACTTGTTTAATTTTGTATGAGATTTTGACTTTCAATCATTTTTAAATAACATTTGGCTAAGAGCATTTTCAACCGGTTTGCAGCCGGTACCACTCCAATCGGGCGGTAATTTGGACTGCATTTATGCAGCTCCCCCTAAGGTGCATATATGCAGTCAGTGAAAATAAGATGTATTTTTATTTTATTATTTTAATAATTCCCATATTACTCTTTTATATTCTTCCCATCTAATTCTAAATTATTAATATATTCTATAACTAAAGTAAATTAACTATAATAATTAGCATAACTTTAAAATTACTGATTTATCATCTTGATCACTTCTCTAAGCATTATGGATCGTATGGCTACAAGCTCACACGAATCCCTAAAAGAAGGTTTTATGTTTCCTACGGCATAATCTATCTTTGTTTGGCATAAATCATCTTTGGTCCTACCATTATCTTAAGTTATTCTACTCCTAATGACCTTAACATGACTTATCTTCACGTAGCATAGATTATCTCAAAGGCAAATCACAAACCACATGAAAACTATATCATGAATCTCTACAATCAAGTACAACCATCATGTAGGACTAAGAATACGTCAACGGAACTCTGTTCCTTCAACTCTATAATCATTAAAAACATATTCATGAGATTATACGTAGAGAAGTTCACAAAAATCCGACTAAGAAAGATCAAAAGTTACACTAGGGTTTTATGGTATTCCTAAGAACAAGAAATCTAGCCACTCATCTCTTGAAAATCATGAATCGGTGTAAAAGATGAAGCCATTGATCCCCGCGGAAAGATCATCGTCTTCAAAACCCTAACCTTCTCCTCCAAAAGTGCTCCAAAAGATGCTAATTTTCGGCTGGAATAACCCCCTTATCTATTAGAAACCCTCCATCCCGGAATTAGGAGTTATTGTTGAACTTAAACTCTAATTTCCCTAAATTCCGGGTTGCTGACGTCATCGGAGCGATCCATCGGACTCAAATCCGATCCATCGCTCTAGTCGGTCTGACTGGGTCATTAACTGCCACGTCATTAATTAATTTCTTCAGCTTTTCTCTCCAACTTCCATACTTTTGACTTTGATTCACAAACTGGCGCCAATGTAGACCGAATCTCACAAAGTCTTCAACACGAAAGTTGTAGCTCTTGAAGTCTTCTTGTATCTCCCAGAATTTCAGAATATTTGGAATTATGTACAACTTCTGGTGATTTATTTCCAAACAGTCGACGAAACAGTCTTTTTGCATAATTTAGTGATTTTTGGCCGAATTTCTGGTATTTCTTCTCAAATCCTACTTAAACCTGAAATCAAACAATAGGATATCAAATACACCTACTCTAGGCCTAACAAAGGTAATTTAAGGGGTTTAATTTGGAATAATTAGTGACTTATCACACCCCCAACTTACACTTTGCTAGTACTCGAGCAAAGAAAATATAAAAGAAAGCAATAAATCTAACTAGCCACATTTGTAGGTCTCACGATTGCACTTAGCATGTGCAACAAGCCTTTAAACCCATCGGCTACCCCAGTGGAGGAGTTATAGTCTCCTGAGGGTTTTCAGGGATGACACCCACAAACATCTATACATTCCATTGAATATATCATTAGAAATCAATCACAATATTCATCAACTTTAATGCATGAAATAGAAATAATATCCATAAATATACCCTTCAACTCATAGTCACATAAAAATATAGTAAGTCAAAACATGTCATAACATATTTCCAACACTTCAACATATTTAATCATGATTAAAGATAACTTTAACACTCTTGTGTGTGAATGGGGTTCCACATGCTTCAGAGCATCAATTATATCCAAACACTTCAACTATTCAAGATAACAATCCCATCCAAGCACATATTAATAAGACGTGAAAAGTGCATAAATCACCCTTTCAACTTGGCCTTGTTAGTCTCCGAGCAAGGCCTTACTGATGATTATTACCCCATGACAGGTACAAGAGCCCTCAACGAGGATTAGATCAAGTTCCGAGCTTAAACGAAGTCATTCGGGCCAGTTTAGTATTAAGAATATCGATCCTTTATTGAAGAGGATCGATCCTTTGAAGTACATTAAGAAGAAATCCAGTCGGGACAACAAGGATCGATCCTCCATCATGAGATGATCGATCCCTTATGCGCATTTTTCAGTGACAGATCTTCCCATAGGGAATGATCGATCTTTCGCGTGCATTTTTCAGTGACAGAACGCAACATTCTCGAGGATCGATCTCCATCTACTAGAGGATTGATCTATAGGAGGATTGATCCTCCACGGGACCAGCGATCACACGGAAGAGGAAGATCGATCCTTTTGTGTCAGCCGAGCAAAATCAATGGTCTATATCTAATCCGAGTGGGGGAGGCTTGTTTACTATAAATAGACCCATTATGGGGGATTTTAGGGATCTTCTCTTAGACCTTTCTCCAGCTCTTCTATCTTTCTTACCCAATTGAGAGGAGGACTTCTTGGAGGAGATCCATGGGAGGAGAGCTTCATCAAGCTCCATCTATGGATTCATCCAAGATGAGTAGCTAGCTTTCTTTCTCTTGGGATTTCCATGTAGTTGTATGATTCTTTTGTAGTTTTCTTAGGGATTTTTTATGTGTAATCTTTGGGGATGATCTATTGTATTGATTTGAGCATGATTTCTCTATCTTTTTATTTGGATCTTATTGTTGAATGGATGAATGCCCTTTATTGGTATGAGTTGAAAGCTTGTGCATGATGGGTGTTTGTTGTTATGCCCCAATGAGTTGGATGTGCTAGAAACACATCCAATTACATTGGGAGGATATATAACCTTAGATTGGAGTTTAGGGATGCTAGAACCATCCCTATCCCTCTAATTAGAGAGTCCATTCTATTTCTTTCTCTTGCATTGGATTCGAGGTGCTAGAACCATCTCAATACAATACCCGACTCCATAGAATACCTTTTCCTTACGACGAATCGATCTTAATCGAAGGTTCGTTAGCGACGATAGAAGCTAATCACTCATTCGTCGACTTTATGAATGTGATTCTTTCCGGCGGATGATTCTAAGCCAACTTCCGTTGAGCGATAAGTGAGGCTAACCACCCGCTTGTCGACTTCTAGATTTCGATCGTCCCAATTGGATTACACACCTCAATTCCTTAGGAGGCTACACTAGAACCTACAATGAAATGAAAATCCCAAGGCTTCTCCATATTAGTTTTCTTTCTATCTACTTAGTTAACTACATTAATCGTCATTAATCTCAAAACCCAAATTATCTTAGCTATTGTTGGGAGTTATCTATCTAGTACGCTAATCAATTCTCATTTCCTTGTGGATCGACCCGGACTCACACTAACTACGTAGTAGCTAGTTAGGATTCGGTTTATATTGTAATCTCGACGCCCTAGTCACTTTTACGACGAGTGGTTTGGGCGTGTCAAGATTTTGGCGCCGTTGCCGGGGACTTGATGAGTTGAATTTCTTACTGGATAAATTTCTTCCTTCATTTAGGTTGCTTTACTTTTTTTTATTACAAAATACCAAAAATAGAACGTTGCTTATATTGTATATCTTTTTGTGTTTATAGGTGAAGCTTCCGAGCGACGAAGCGACTCATCTACGGGCGAAGATACAAGGTTCTTGGACCAGCCCACTGTAATGTATCTCTTACCTTGTATGGTCCAAATTCCCATATGTGTGAATGAGTGTGCATGAGGATTCAGATCTGGATATTACATTGCAAGCATTCTTAGATTCTAGGAAATCTTCAAACGTTTTCTTACATAAGGAATCACCTTCACAAGCCATGGATAATCCCAACCCGGACCTTAATCCCAATGCCAATCCCAATGCCAATCCCATCCCGGACTGTAACAGTATGAGGGATTATTATGTCCCTACTACATTTGCATCTACATTGGGCATACAACAACATGTTGTTTAAGCCACACACTACGAGTTTAAGCCTCAATTCCTTCAATTCCTTCCAAACTTTCACGGCTTGAGTAATGAGGACCCTTATTATCACCTAGAAGATTTTCTTGAAAAGAGTTCTACGGTCAAAATTCCAAACTTTACCGAGGATGCAATGAGATTGAAATTGTTTCCATTTACCTTGAAGGGCAAAGCCAAGCATTGGTTAGGATCCCTTGAATCCCAAACGATCACCACATGGGACCAATTACAAAGTGCTTTTCTAGAAAAATTCTTTCCTATCGCAAAGACTCATGAAATGAGGACCCAAATAGCGACCTTTCGTCAAGAAGATGATGAACCTTTTCATGATGCTTGGGATAGATTTAAAGAGCTTCTTAGGAAATGCCCACACCATCAAATTCCAAAGTGGTCTCTTCTTGATTATTTTTACAATGGCCTTAGAATACGTCATCAACAAGACGTAGACACTGCTTGTGGTGGGGTGTTCATGACCAATCCATATGAGGACTCATGGGTTTTATTTGAAAAGCTTGAAATTAATTCCCAAAATCATGCCTTCACTTCAAGGAATGTTAGGGATACTGATACGACTTGAAAAGTGTCGTTCCTTAACAAGTCTACTCAAAATTACAAATTTATAATCAAACTACTAACTAACTACTTTAGGGGTAAATAGCAGTGAGTCCGAGTCGAATTCACAGGGAATGCGTAGGAAAATAATTAAACTACTAAACTCAATCTAAGTATTCCTACCGATAAGTTGATAAAAGATTCAGGATTGAAATTAAACTAAGTTTATACTAAATGATTAATAAATGCGAGAAAAGATACCATGGAGTTCTTAATCAGTAACTAAGGTTCTACCAAGTCTTCCTAAGATCAGGGCATGCAAACACGACGAATGGCTTTCTAATAGTTGATAAGTGAATGGCTAGTTCTCCTTATCACTCAACAAGTTCTGTTTAGGATTCCTTGTTGGCAAGAACAATTATCTAATTATCAGTGACCGAATGATTAGTTACGTTCACTGCTAATGAATCCTCTTATTAGGATGAGTTCATCGCAAGGAGTAGTGTTGATATGAATTTAGGTGTAAGGTCAAGATGGGTTAGCATTTTGATGGCCAAATCTACAAAAGTAGGATGTACGAAGGATTAGGGATGGAACGTAGTGGGACTAGCACTACTATAGTGGGACTATCACTATACAATTCCTAATCACGAAGAAGATTTCATCCGAGATACCATGGGACTAGCATGGTCCTCTTATTTGGATGAATCCAATCCAAGCCCTAGCATACACAATCTCTTGAATCAAGTGTAAACAAGAACAATCCATACATCCAGCAAGAAATCGACACCAAGGTATAAAAGAAATAGAGATCAATCCATACAAGCCAAATAATCGTGTATACAAATCCTAGATCTCAGAAATCCATAATAGAAATCTTAGTTACATCATAAGAATCCCATGGGAAAAAGTTAGCTACTCATCTTTAGGGTTTGATCCATAAATGAAGGTTGATGAAGCTCCTCCCGCCATGGATTTCCTCCCAAAGATCTCAAAGAAACGTTAAAAAGAAGAAGGAAAACGTTCTCCCTCTCCAAGGGAGAGAAAAGACCCTGAAAAACCCTAAAAGATGCCTATTTATAGCCCAGGTATCCACCTTAACTCGGATTAGATCTTGACCTTTGATTTTGCTTAATAAATATTAAGGGAACGGTCATTTCCGAGTCCGATCGATCACTCTCTGGGTGTCGGATCGATCCGGTGCATAAAAATCTTCAATTTTTGGCTTTTCCCGAGTCCGATCGATCGGACTATAGGTGTTGGATCGATCGGACTCAGTAGGAGGGATAGCTGGATCGATCGGAAGGTGAATAGCTGAAAAAAATACATTCTGTGAGGTTTCTGCATAGTCCGATCGATCGGACTCTATGGGTCGGATTGATCGGACTTTCTAGCGTATTCCATCCAGACTGCGCCATCGATACTAAAATTGTCGTAACTTCCTTTAGGAAACTCGGAATCACGAACCGTAAAATTCTCCTGAAACTAGACTTCAAGAGCTTTCCAACCATATATGGCACACCATCTGGTTCTTCTTGACCAGGTACAGGTTAATTTTCAAAACTACTCCATCTTCATTCCTTTGCTCCTAGCAGGTCTTTATTTGTTCATTTTAGCACCAAGCATGATCTAATCGTCATTGAAGGCTCTTATACCTAAAATACATCATAGACTATCAAAATAGCATTGCTCGGAGACTAACGAGACCTAGTTAAAAGGGTGATTTGTGCACTTTTCAAGTCTTATCACACCCCCCAACTTGATCTTTGCTAGTCCTCGAGCAAAGCAAACAAAAATTAAAAATAAAGCAGTAAATATAACTAGCCACTTTCGTAGGTCTCACGATTACGCTTAGCATGTGTAACAAGCCTTTAAACCCCTGGGTGGCCCCAGTGGAGGAGTTATAGTCTCATGAGGGTTTTCAGCGATGATACCCACAAATATCTATACATCCCCTTTAACATGTCATCAGAACTCCACTATAATACTCATTAATTCCAATGCATCAACCAGAAATAATATCCATGAATATATTCTTCAATTCATATTCACATAAAAGTAGAGCAAATCAAAACATGTCATAGCACAGTTCCAATACTTCAACATATTTAATCATGATTCAAAAATAACTTTGACTCTCCAGTGTGTGAATTTGGTTTCACATGTATCAGAATATCCATTATATCCAAGCATTTAACTATTCAAGATCACAATTCTAAGCAAGCACATATTTTCCACTTATCACATAACAATCCATGTTGTTTTTCTTTTCTTTTTTTTCACAGGGCTCTTCAACCGTTTTACGCGAACAACATGCTGGTTAGGCACATTGCCCGGTTACTAAGTATGAAGTCCTTTTTCTCATTGTTAGGCAATTCAACCGTTTTACGCGAACAACACGCTGGTTAGGCACATTGCCCGGTTACTAAGTTGAAAGCCTTACACTTGCCAACACATATATTTGTTGCGAACAGAAAATTGCATGTGTTCATGTATCTTCTGTGACATGACAGAGAACTGTAGATCTATCCTAGTCTCATGCTCAGAATCTATCTTCAACTCCTAAACATGTGAAAGTGCTCAAGTGCAATAAGATTTGTCAAGTTATCCCTAAATCATGGTAAAAGTGTTAAAGTATAGAATTCATGCCATGCATAGCTAAATTTACTAAATCTTGTATGATATATAAATTTCTGAATAATTCATAAGATAAATTTCTAAATCAAGCATCATTATCAATAAGTCTCATAATTTCATTCTTCTGACATAATCCAGGGGATGTATAATAGTTGGTTATCATAAAATAAATAAAACACATGAATTCCTAGAATTCTACCCCCCAACTTAAATGTAATTGTCCCCAATTACACTAAGTCATAAAAATAAATCAAAGAATATAGGGTAGAGATAACCTGTAGAGGCTTCGTAAGAGAAAGCAACCTTGGTGATAAAAATAAAAACAGATTTGCGGATCAAGGTTAGTCGTGAAAACCAAGTAATGTCGTGATGTCAACCTGCTGGTTGTTGATGTGCATTCCATAACATATACGCCCTGTAAAATCAGAGAAGGAATACCCCATGATCGCATTAATGGAAATAAAGAATAAGCATTAAAAATGAAGAAAAATTGGGCAGCATTTCCTCTATTTATTCAATAAGCATAAAGGTTGTACAAATTTTTCATTTATTTATACATTAACATTCACATCCACATATATCGTGCCACCAACATATTACTCTACCGCCACATCCACATTCACATATATAGAGCCACACACACATGGAGTACACCCCCAAAACCAACATCCAATGTATATATCCACTATCAAGATGCAAAACGATATGAAAATGGAACAATGGAGACACAAAAATTTACCATCCTCGCAGCACAAACCAAGCAAGTCCCACCCAACCAAAAAATACAAAACTGACCCAAAGATACAATCTAGTTCAATAAGAACAAGCCCCTGGTACGACATGCCTAGGTACAAGAAATCTAACAGATAAACAATCGAACTAAGCAAGCACAAATGCGACATGCAAACCGACAAGCTACAAGCACTAGTATCATCCACGGGGTCTTGGCTCTGTAGAGGTAGGGGGTCGGTATGGAACAATGGCCGGAGGAAAGGAGGGAGAGAATAGGAAAAGATGGGAAGGAAGAAAAGGGGGAAGAGAAGACGGGGAAACAGAGAAGGAGGACGTCGGAGGGAGGGAAGAAGGGAAGGTAGAAGGAAGGGAAGGTGGACGCCGGCCTTGGCCGCTAGCGTCATTGGTCAAGACCCATGGCGAAAGCCATGGGTTCCGCCGATGGCTGAGAAACAGAGGAAGCACAGATAGTAGAAGAGGAAGGAACACAGAGTAGAGGATCGGTGAGGTCGGAGGACACATGGGAGGCTCATCGGCGTCGAAAGAGGTAGTTGCGATGGTGGTAGAGGCCGGAGAAGGTTAGTTGCTCAAATTAGAGTTTGAGTCCGACGTGGGGACGACGATGATGACGGTGGTCTAATCATATTTGTTTCCAAAATATTCGAGAAGGATCGATCGGCCTAGACCAGCTGGATCGATCCGTCGTCACGTGGACGCCTCAGGTGCGATCGGATGATATATAGGGAATAAATATGCCCGATCGATCGAACTCGTTGAGCAGGATCGATCCTACTTACTCAACTATACTCAATGAGAGCGACGGATAGACGGATCGATCGGAAGGTGCGGTGCAAAATAAACAACGTTCTGTCAAGATTAAATCAACAAGTTGGATCGATCCCTCTCCCAAGACCTGATCGATCCTACTATCGTAAGGAGTAACGCAAAGACTGAGGGATAGAAGGATCGATCGGCAGGTGGAGTGGAGCAAACACATCGTTCTGCCAACATTAAATACCCACCTCGGATCGATCGGTCACAATAGGACGGATCGATCCGACTAAAGCCCCTATGAAAATTCTGCGTGACGCAAAGAAGGATCGATCGGTCTAGATCGGCTAGATCGATCGGGCTCAATGAAACGTGAGAAATTGCAGAATAAACCTGGCTCAATTTAAGCTCTAACCACTTATGCATGAATATTAACCTCCCCAGGGCAACTAAATTGAATCAAGCACACCCTAGTCCATCTTTCTACACGAAAATTCAGCAACGACAATCACGACATCACAATCAATAAACTAATGAGCAACTGAAAAACACACCAAAATCAAACATGCAACTAATTGGAAAACAAGCAAGCATGCAAAGAAGACATTTCAAACAACTAGTTAAAAATCAAAGCAAAGATGGGTTGCCTCCCACCAAGCGCTTGGTTTACTGTCTCGAGCTCGACACACCGCAAGCTCACTAAAATTGAGTTTGGGTGGTCGGTGGTTCCATGTAAAGAAATACATGGACCGAAGAATAAAGAAGATATGCAAACATAATTCATCAAAGATGAAAGACATGTCCCAGGTAATGCACTCATTAAAAATTTTAGTCAGTGGCCAATCATCATCCTGCAAATCATGTGTTGCAATAACGCTGTCCATCATTAGATAGGCTTTGGGTGGCCTATGGTTAAAAATATAGAAATACATGCATTGAAGGATGGAGATGAGGTGCAAACATGCTTTATCAAAGAAGAAAGGACAATTCATGGCAAATAATTCATTATAAGCTTTAAGTGTTGGCCAATTGTCAGTCTCCAAGCCATGTATTTCAATAAATGGAGTGATCAGCAACTGGTCTTTTGGCGGCCGATGGTTTAAAGTATTGAAATACATGGTCCGAATAAAAGTAAAGCCATGCAAACATGCTTCATTAAAGAAGAAGGGAATGTCCGTAACAAACAAAGTACGTGAAAGACCAGAAGTATTGCATAAATCTTTGATGAAGCTACAATCAAATTCAGCATGATCTAAGAAATTCGAAAAAACAAGGTTTGGTACCTCATAATGCTCAACAAGTGTGGATGAAGTAAAGGGTAGAGGTTCAAAGTGAGGTTTCCTAAAGGAGGTCTCACAAGGATCATCCAAGTCATCATTAACATCATCCGTCACATCAAAGATCGACATGTGATTTGTACATGAGACTTCATCAATCTCAAAATCCTCCAAAACCGGTAAAATATACTTCTCATCCGATGCTTCAAAAATTGGCTTAATATCATCGCTAATATCAAACACCGGTGGAGAATCGTCGCAAACATTGTCATCAATATATCCATAAAAAATCGGTAAGTTCTCATCAATAACATCATTGACATCAAATGCCGACAATATATCCTTACAAACATCATTATCATTCTTTTTGTGGGAAGCCGGCAAGTTATCACAAACCACATCACCATCACATGCATCGTAATCATTTAAAGGATAAGCATCAACAGCATGATCATCACGCATATGAAGTACCAAGTCATGCATGCATTTATCAATACCATTATCCTCAAGAAACACCGGAGGCACCGATTCATTCACATCACAAGGCATATTATCGTCTAAAATATCACGAACCAGTAATACCTCAAAAGGAATTTCATCGTGACATGCATCATAAACATTGGTAAGATGAGCATCACTATCATCATCATCAACATCATAGATAATATGAGGCAGTTGTCCTTTCATCCAATCAATATGTGATGTCGACCACAGATCATTAATAATATCATCACACATTGGCGAAACATCATTCAAATTATCATGCACAAGTGAAGTCTCATTAGGAATCGCATAATTGCATGTGTCACTAACATTGGTAAATTGGGTATCACAAGTATCATCATTAGAACTAGGAAGTACCGACTCATTCCCACACTCATCAACCTCATCATCATAAGATTCCATCAAAGACGTGAGTTGCTCAATTTGGGCTTGTATCATAGCTATTGATTGTGATTGAGAATGTATAATTGGTGTTAGTTCCTCAAAAGTATCACGAACCGGTAAAACCCCAAAAGGAATCTCATCATTGCTTGTATTATAAGCATTGGTAAGATGACCATCATAAGCATTATCATCAAAATTAGGAGGCACTACCTCATTCTCACCACCATCAACGTCATCATCATATGAATCTATCAAAGAAGCTATTTGGCCAATTCGGGCTTCTATATTGGCTATTAATTGTGAATGAGAATGTATAATTGGTGTTAGTGCCTCAAAAGTCTCTAAATCGGTACGAGTCCTTTCATCTAAAGATAGATCTACTTATGCTTGTAATTCAAAGGTACTGAGAGGCTCATACCAATGTTGGGGTGGTGGGTATTGTGTTTGAGGAAGATAAGATGGTTCAAAATTAGGTGCAAAGTATTGGTTTGGTACGCTTGAATCTTGTGAGTGAACATTATGATGATAGTAACCTTGGAATTGCCAATAAGGGTATGAATGATCTCTCAAATCCGTATAATAGGTGTATGAATGTGGATCATGTGTCGGGTTCGATAAATCATATGTATCATTAACATAAGCGGGTGCATAATTAGATGATAAAGAATAATTGTTCAATGTGGCACCCGGTAGCATATAATTATCGGCCATTTATAACTAATTAATTAAATAAAGACCAAGCAAAAAGTTAGAAATACATTACAAGGGGCTGGTCCAAGCACGAGACGTCCGTCGTCGACCGTAAACCGTTGATTCTCCTCACTTCGGCGTCTCCTAACAACAAGAAGATATAGCAATGTAAGTACGAATTTCTTTCTTTTTTTTTTCAAAGATATGAAACAAACTAAAGATATTTATAAGGAATATTAGACTAAGCAAAGCAATTCAATCATCTCCTATAGCAATCCCCGGCAACGGCGCCAAAATTTTGATACGACTTGAAAAGTGTCGTTTCTTAACAAGTCTACTCAAAATTACAAATTTATAATCAAATTACTAACTAACTACTTTAGGGGTAAATAGCAGTGAGTCCGAGTCGAATCCACAGGGAATGCGTAGGAAAATAATTAAACTACTAAACTCAATCTAAGTATTCCTACCGATAAGTTGATAAAAGATTCAGGATTGAAATTAAACTAAGTTTATACTAAATGATTAATAAATACGAGAAAAGATACCATGGAGTTCTTAATCAGTAACTAAGGTTCTACCAAGTCTTCCTAAGATCAGGGCATGCAAACACGATGAATGGCTTTCTAATAGTTGATAAGTGAATGGTTAGTTCTCCTTATCACTCAACAAGTTCTGCTTAGGATTCCTTGTTGGCAAGAACAATTATCTAATTATCAGTGACCGAATGATTAGTTACGTTCACTGCTAATGAACCCTCTTATTAGGATGAGTTCATCGCAAGGAGTAGTGTTGATATGGATTTAGGTGCAAGGTCAAGATGAGTTAGCATCTTGATGGCCAAATCTACAAAAGTAGGATGTACGAAGGATTAGAGATGGAACGTAGTGGGACTAGCACTACTATAGTGGGACTATCACTATACAATCCCTAATCACGAAGAAGATTTCATCCGAGATACCATGGGACTAGCATGGTCCTCTTATTTGGATGAATCCAATCCAAGCCCTAGCATACACAAGCTCCGGAATCAAGTGCAAACAAGAACAATCCATACATCCAGCAAGAAATCGACACCAAGGTATAAAAGAAATAGAGATCAATTCATACAAGCCAAATAATCGTGTATACAAATCCTAGATCTCAGAAATCCATAATAGAAATCTTAGTTACATCATAAGAATCCCATGGTAAAAAGTTAGCTACTCATCTTTAGGGTTTGATCCATAAACGAAGGTTGATGAAGCTCCTCCCGCCATGGATTTCCTCCCAAAGATCTCAAAGAAACGTTAAAAAGAAGAAGGAAAACGTTCTCCCTCTCCAAGGGAGAGAAAAGGCCCTGAAAAACCCTAAAAGATGCCTATTTATAGCCCAGGTATCCACCTTAACTCGGATTAGATCTTGACCTTTGATTTTGCTTAATAAATATCAAGGGAACGGTCATTTTCGAGTCCGATCGATCACTCTCTGGGTGTCGGATCGATCCGGTGCATAAAAATCTTCAATTTTTGGCTTTTCCCGAGTCCGATCGATCGGACTATAGGTGTTGGATCGATCGGACTCAGTAGGAGGGATAGCTGGATCGATCGGAAGGTGAATAGCTGAAAAAAATACGTTCTGTGAGGTTTCTGCATAGTCCGATCGATCGGACTCTACGGGTCGGATTGATCGGACTTTCTAGCGTATTCTATCCAGACTGCGCCATCGATACTAAAATTGTCGCAACTTCCTCTAGGAAACTCGGAATCACGAACCGTAAAATTCTCCTGAAACTAGACTTCAAGAGCTTTCCAACCATATATGGCACACCATCTGGTTCTTCTTGACCAGGTACAGGTTAATTTTCAAAGCTACTCCATCTTCATTCCTTTGCTCCTAGCAGGTCTTTATTTGTTCATTTTAGCACCAAACATGATCTAATCGTCATTGAAGGCTCTTATACCTAAAATACATCATAGACTATCAAAATAGCATTGCTCGGAGACTAACGAGACCTAGTTAAAAGGGTGATTTGTGCACTTTTCAAGTCTTATCAGATACTTCAAGCCCTAAGGGACAATCCAACTCTAGAGGAGTTTTAGAGTTATCCGAAGCCACCCGTGTTGCACAACAAATTGATACTCTAAGTAGAAAATTTGATCAAGTTCTTGCTCATTCTTTGAATCAAATTCCTACTCCTTCTTCATCGAGTTACCCACCTAATTCTCCATCTTTGGGAGAACTTTGCTTCTTATGTTCGACTCCCGGCCACGTGGTTACCGATTGCCATTTGGCATGTGAATATCCGGAGCTCGTGCCAGAGCACATTAATGCGGTCTTCAATCAATCCAAGCCTACCTATGACCCTTACTCAAATACGTACAATCCTGGTGTTAGAGATCATCCAAATTTCTCATGGAGAAATCCCGGCCAACAACCTCCAAATGCATACAATTCTAGGCTTCCGATTGCGAGAAATCAAGCCCCAAGCTATCCTCTTAGGTACCAAGCGCCTTATCCTTCTAACCAACCTCCACAAAATCAAACCACCTACCGGCCACCTCAAGCTCCTCATGCATATCCACCTCAAGTGCCAAGTTATCCTCAATCATCTCATCCTCCAAATTGGAATCAAAGGCCACCTGGGCCTTCCCCATATCAAGCTCCCTATCAAGCCCATCAAGCTCCGAAACGTGATCCTTGTATTGAGGAAAGGCTTCTCAAGGCCTTGGATTCTTTTGAGTCAAGTACCCAACTTTTGCATTCTCATTCCCAATCCATTGCAAAGTTGGAAGTGCAAATAGGCCAATTGGCCAACACTATGGCAAGAAGGGAGGAGGGTAGACTTCCTAGTCAACCCATAGCAAACCCTAAAGGCCAACATTTTGTCGATTCCACTCACGAGGAGTGCAAGCGGTCACTACCCTCTGGAGTGAAAAGATTTTTCCTAATGTTGAGATGCCCAAAGACACCTCATTAGGGCAAGGGCATGAACCTTATTTGTCTACTTCAATGAATGACTCTCCAGCATCACCTCATCATGCCACTCATGATTCTTCGAATCCATTATCACATCTCAAGGAAACTGAACCTATCTCACTCGATCCATTACCAACCAAAGCATACATTCCTAGGGCTCCATAACCTCAAGCACTAGTTGATCCTCAAGCCACATCCCAACCTTGGAAGAGTGGCAAGTATGAGGAGATGCTAGAACTTTTCAAGAAGGTCCACATCAACCTTCCCTTGTTGGACGCCATCAAGCAAGTGCCTTCTTACGCCAAATTTTTGAAAGACTTGTGTACCCATAAGAGGCAATCCAAATCTCATGTCTCTAAAAAGCTCTTCCTAACTGAGCAAGTTAGCTCTATTCTTCAACTCGATCTACCTCCGAAATTGAGAGACCCCGGCACTCCTATCATTTCTTGGATCATAGGAGATCAATTGATTGAGGGGGCTCTTCTTGATTTAGGAGCTAGTGTGAATCTTATACCCTACTCTTTGTTTTGTAAGTTTGGCTTAGGAGAGCTCAAGCCGACCTCGATGACGTTGCAATTGACCGATAGATCTATCAAGACACCACGGGGTGTTCTTGAAGATATATTAGTCAAGGTCGATAGATGTGTTTTCCCGGTCGACTTCGTTGTACTTGACATGGAACCGGGTATTAGACATAAGAAATCCATTCCCATCATACTTGGACGACCTTTCTTGGCTACGGCCAATGCATGCATCAATTGTAGGAGTGGGATCATGACCGTTACGTTCGGGAATATGGAGTTGAAATTAAATATTTTTGATGCTACTAAATAATCTATGCATGGGAATGAATGTTTTATGGTCGATTCTTTAGTGGATGATGATATTGTTGATGAATATGTAAATGATGTGATGGTTGCAAATTTTGATATAGATGATGCGTGTGAATCATTTGTTGATGCTTGTGATAACTCTTTATCGAGTGGTGATGATGTTTTGAATTTTGATGAGTTGCCGATTGTTGAAGAGGATTTTCCGAGTTTACGTGATGAAGTGTTGACTTTCGATGATTTTCCGATGGTTTTTAATGCGTTGCAAGATGCGGATCTACCCACTTCGGATTTACTCGATAAATTTGAACATGCTTGTGCCATGGCCTTTCGAAAAACTTCTTTTGAGCCATTGCCACCTATATCCTCCACACCGACACCCCCATCTTTGATTAAGCCTCCAACCTTAGAGTTGAAACCCTTGCCATCCAATTTGAAATATGAGTACCTTGGGTCGAATTGCTCCCTTCCGGTAATCATCTCTTCATCCTTGACTCTTGCACAAGAGGGAAAGCTCATTAGGGTGCTCACCAAACACAAGAGGGCCATTGGGTGGTCCATTGCCGACCTCAAGGGGATAGACCCATCTATATGCATGCACCGCATACATTTAGAAGATGAGTCTAAGAGTGTCATAGAGTTTCAATGTCGATTAAATCCAAACATGGGGGAAGTTGTGTTGAAAGAGGTTTTTCAACTCCTTGAGGCGGGAGTCATTTTCCCTATCTCGGACTCCAAATGGGTGAGCCCAACCCAAATAGTGCCGAAGAAATCGGGCATTACCGTAATTAAGAATGAGAGGGGAGAAAGCATTGCTACTCGCCAAACTACGGGATGGCGAGTATGTATAGATTACCGGAAGTTGAATTCATTCACTAGAAAGGATCATTTTCCACTTCCTTTCATTGACCAAATTTTCGAGAGACTTGCCGGGCAAAGTTTCTATTGTTTCCTTGATGGCTACTCCGGATATAACCAAGTGGCAATTGATCCTAAGGACCAAGAGAAAATGACATTTACTTGTCCTTTTGGTACTTTCGCCTACCGTCGTATGCCCTTTGGTCTTTGTAATGCATCGGCAACGTTTCAACGTTGCATGTTAGCCATCTTTGGAGACATGATCGAACACTTTCTAGAGATCTTTATGGATGATTTTTCCGTTTTTGGTCAATCTTTTGACTCTTGCCTTGAGAATCTTACCAAAGTCTTAGCTAGGTGTGAGGAAACAAACCTAGTCTTCAGTTGGGAGAAGAGCCATTTTATGGTAAATGAAGGGATTGTGTTGGGCCATGTTGTTTCAAGTAGGGGGATCGAAGTTGATAAGGCCAAACTTGAGCTCATCTCTAAACTTCCTCCTCCATCATCGGTTCGACAAATCCGATCTTTTCTTGGGCATGCGGGTTTCTATCGTCGCTTCATCAAAGATTTTAGCAAAATCTCTCGCCCCCTTTGTGCTTTACTTGCTAAAGACGTTCCTTTCAACTTTGATGATCCTTGCATGCATGCTTATACTACTCTTCGTGAGGCCTTGTCTTCCGCACCCATTGTGCACGCACCCGATTATTCACTCCAGTTCGAAATCATGTGCGATGCCTCGGATTATGCCGTAGGAGTTGTTTTGGGTCAACGAATTGACAAACTCCCTCATGTCATATGCTACGCTAGCAAAACCTTGAATGATGCTCAAGTCAATTACACGACTACCGAGAAAGAGTTGCTAGCGGTAGTCTTTTCTTTGAAGAAATTTCGAGCCTACCTCCTTAGTTCCAAAATCATTATCTTCACCGATCATGCCGCTTTGCGGTATTTGTTTTCCAAGAAGGATGCCAAGCCACGCTTACTCCGATGGATCTTGCTTCTCCAAGAGTTCAATCTTGAATTTAATGATAAAAAAGGTTCCTCTAATGTTGTAGCAGATCATCTTTCTAGGCTATCATCCGAGCACATCTTAGACTCCATTCCGATCAATGAGTTGTTCCCGGATGAGCATCTTTTGGCCATCGATCAATTTCCCAAGCCGTGGTTTGCTCATATTGTCAATTATCTCACCACCGGGCAAATTCCACTCTTTTGGTCCAAAAATGATCGAAACAAATTCTTCTCACATATCAAGAACTATTTTTGGCATGATCCATATTTGCTCAAACGATGCCCGGACCAATTGTTGAGAAGGTGTGTTCCCGAATCGGAAGTTACGTCCATCCTCACTCATTGTCATTCTCATCCTTGTGGTGGACATTTCTCCGGTAGAAAGACCGCCGCAAAGATCTTTGAATGCGGTTTTTATTGGCCTATCATATTCTGTGATTCGCATAATTTTGCCAAAGCTTGCCTCCGGTGTCAACAAGTTGGCACAATTTCTAGACGCAATGAAATGCCCCAAACTCCCATTCTTGTTTGTGAAGTTTTCGATGTGTGGGGTATTGATTTTATGGGGCCATTCCCTCAATTAAATGGCTACTCATACATTTTGGTAGGGATGGATTATGTTTCCAAATGGGTGGAGGCAATCGCCACAAAAACCAATGATCATAAAGTCGTGTTGAAACTCTTGCATGTCAATATTTTCACTCGTTTTGGTTTCCCGAGGACCATCATAAGCGATGGTGGCCCTCACTTCACCAACCGACATTTTGAATCTCAATGTGAAAAATATGACATTACACATAAGGTAGCCACACCTTACCATCCTCAAACTAGTGGCCAAGTTGTGGTGTCCAATCGCGAGATCAAGCGGATCTTAGAAAAAGTTGTGAGAATTGACCGGAGGGATTGGGCATTTAAGCTCAATGATGCCTTGTGGGCCTATCGAACGGCCTACAAGACGTCAATCGGGATGTCGCCATTCCGATTGGTCTTTGGAAAACCTTGCCATCTCCTGGTAGAGATTCAAGATAAAGCGTTTTGGGCAATTCAAGCTCTCAATTGGGACTCTAATGATATTTCAAGCAATAAGAAACTCCAACTTCATGAGCTTGAAGAAATTCGAAATAAGGCTTACGAGAATACCAAAATCTACAGGGCCCGGACTAAATTTTTTCATGATAAATTTATAGTTCGGAAAACCTTTGATGTTGGCGATAAGGTTTGGCTCTACAATTCACGTCTTCGGCTTTTCCCGGGTAAACTTAAAACTAGGTGGGATGGTCCATTTGATGTCATTAAGGTTTTCACCCATGGAGCTGTTAAGGTGCAAAATCCTTTCTCGGGGGCTACATTCACTGTCAATGGCCAACGTTTGAAACCTTATATTCATAGTTTCCCTCTTGACATCACTCTTAAGCCAACCGTGATGTTGGCGGAACCATATGATACTTGAGCTGTATTGCGTCTCGCTATAGACGGTAAATTTAGAGCTTGGTGGGAGGCAACCCATCCTTTCTTCGTATTTTTGATGATTGTGTGTTTGTCATTTCTTCCTTGCATGATTGACTTTTTTTTTCAATTATTTGCATGTTTGATTTTGGTGTGTTTTTGAATTGACCTTTGTTTGAATAATTGTGATGTCGAGATGGTATGTTGAATGGGTATGATGATCATTGAATTGTTTGGATCGGAGTGTTTCTTCTGTGGTATTTTAACGCCTAAGGAGCTTAGTATCCATGCTTGAGTTGTGTGGGGCGAATTCCCAAGTTTTCAGCCCAGTTTTGCAATTTTGTACATAAAAGATCGATCTTCCAAGCGGAGAAGATCGATCCTTTATGTCCAATTGAATGTACGTTGGAACCTGAGGACGAGTGATCGATCATTCCATACCTCAGGATCGATCTCTCTTGCGAATTTATTCGTGACAGAGGGATGGTTTTGAGGTGATCGATCCTTCCATACCTCAGGATCGATCTCTCTTGCGAATTTATTCGTGACAGAGGGATGGTTTTGAGGAGATCGATCCTTCCATACCTCAAGATCGATCTCTCTTGCGAATTTATTCATGACAGGGGGATGGTTTTGAGGAGATCGATCCTTTATCACCTAAAGATCGATCTCTCTTGCGAATTTATTTGTGACAGAGGGATGGTTTTGAGGTGATCGATCTTTTATAACTTGAAGATCGATCTTACTCACTTGGACACGTCGGCACGACTTAAGTCAGACCCGTTATGATACTGCCACGTGGCAAAAGATCGATCTTTCTCTTGCAAGATATCGATCCTTTGCGAGGATCTGTAAAAAATTATATACTCAGAGAGACCGACTTAGGGCTCACAAGCCCTAAGATCGATCTCTTTCCCCCCTTTTCTTCCCTCACGCAACTCGCCGCGCCGCTCTTCGTCTCCGCCTCCGACCATCGAGCCGCCGCCGCCGACCATCGAGCCGCCTTCACTCCTCTTCCCTCCTCTTCCCTCAATCAACCCCGGCGACGTCCACATTTCCTCACCTCCTCCCATCGGTTGCGCCTCATCTTCCAACAAGCTCCTCGTCGCCGGCCACCTTCGTCGTTTCGCTTCACCCCAAGCCGACCTCATCCTCTCTACTCACCTCCGATGGGCCGCAAGCCAACGGCCGCCACCAAGAAGGCCGCCGAGAAGGGCAAGGCCGTCGCTTCATCTTCCACACCACCGGCACGACCTCCCTCCGCACCTTCAACTAGACCCCCGGCGCTTCCGGCACCTCCACGACAAGCTTCAACCCCTCCGGCTTCACCATCTCCCCCACGAGCTTCCATCCCTCCATCCTCGTCGACCCGGCCAGTAAGGACTCCGAGAGCGCCGTCCACATCCTCCACGCGTGCTCTGGCTTCATCACCCACGACTCCGGCAACATCCAAGAGGAAGAAGGTATCTTCATCCAACCCTCGCCAATGCAAGAAGATCAAGAAGCAATCCCGGCCGTCCACTGCGCCCACAGTCGTCCGAGGTCTCCATCCAGATTGGCAGCGGGAGGTAAACCTCGAATTTACATTCGATGTGGAGTTCTTTCGTAGTATCGAGCATGCCCAGGAGTCCATTGAGATGATGGAGAACCATGGTCTTCTTCCTCTTTGTACACCGGAGACCACGGTGTACCCTAGGCTTGTCTGCATGTTCTACCAGAACATGACAACCATAACCTACGGGGATGATCGGGACGACGCGGTCGATGGATACTTCCCATGCCTTGGCTTCACTTCCATTATTGATGGGGTCGATGTTACTTTGACGGCCAAGGCCATCTGCGAGGTTTTGGCAATTCCATCGCGTTGCTCCGGTCTTCATAAGCTGCAGCCCGAGGAGTTGTTCTGTCATGACTACGAGGCTCATCTCGTCCTCAACCCGGATCGCATAAGCCGGGGCAAATTTACACGGGCAGAGCTGTCGCCTCCATTTTGGCTGTTCGATGACATTTTGCGTCGCAATGTCTTCCAGAATGGCCATGACCGGTATCGAACTGGTAATTGGTTGTGCATATTGTGGTTATTGGCCAAGGATTGGGCAGTCAACATACCTCATCAGATTTTAGAGGACATGGCGTAGTTTTACTTCGGGGCGATCAGGGACAAGAAACCGAGCTATGACAAGAAAGCCATCCCGCACCCATGCCTCATTTCGGCTTTTCTCGTTGGTCAGGACCTAATCCCTGCGGGCGAGCCGACTGTCTCGGACGAGGCCCTCAGGTTTGCCCGTTTCGGTGGTCCCACCTGGGGCAAGGTCCTTGGCCACATGAGGAAGGTGATAAGTGCATGAAAGTGCACTCTAAATAGCCTTATAACCATCTCAATTGCTAGATTATTATCTTTAATCAACATCTTTATTACTATTTTTATATCTATATGTTGCTTCACATAGTTGTTTGGAAAATGCAGGAAAAAGGAGAAAAGAAGCTGAAAAGAGTGCATGGATCAACTTTAAAGATTTATCTGTACCTGCTCATGAAGAACCAGAGGATGTACCATACATGGTTGGAAAGCTCTTGAAGTCTAGATTCTGGAGAATTTTACGGTTCATGATTCCGAGTTTCCTAGAGGAAGTTACGGCAATTTCAGTACCGATGCGCAGTCTAAATGGCAGAAAGGAAAATAAGCTGGAAGTCCGAGCGAAGGCCTGATCGATCGGACCACGCAAAAACGTGACAGAACATGTGTTTTTCAACCACAACACATCCGATCGATCCCTCCATCGCTCTTATGGGGTCCAATCGATCCGACACCAATGGTCCGATCGATCGGACTCGGGAAAAGTCAAAAACAGCGGATTTTTACTCAACCGATCGATCCAACACTCATAATTCGATCGATCGGACTTGGGAATTAAAGGGTGACAGAACGTATGCTTTTTAGAGGAACACAATTCGATCGATCGGACCATCGATCGAACTCGGGAAGAGCCAGAGATGAAGAATTTTTACGAAGTCGATCGATCCAACTCCCTTAGTCCGATCGATCGGGCTCGGGTGTAAATAGAAGTGGGAGATCTCAATGAGACCGATCGATCCAACATCCCGAGGAGGAACGATCGGACGTTTCCAGTGAATTAAATCAACGGTTTTGATTTAACCCGAGTTTAGGCCTATAAATAGGATACTTAGGGTTATCAAAGAGGGACTTTTGGAGGACTTTTTGGCAGCGTTTGGAGGCGAGGAGAAGGGTTCCAGGCTTGGTTTTCTTTTCTTATTTCTTCTTTATTTCTCCATTAGTTTTGTTGCCCTCATGGTGAACATGAGTGGCTAGTTTCTTTTCTAAGGTACCGATGTAGCCCTAACTGAATCATTCTATGTTATTGGATCATGATTATTTAATCAGTTTATTTTCCTTGTTTCATTCATTATTTTAACTGAGATCTTAAATACATTTATCTGGCCAATAAGAGTATTATAGATTGTTTTATGTGAGATTGGGCGAGGGTTCATTCACTAATCTTGCAGGATCTATGAATGAATGAGTGTATGTCGAGGCCGGGTTCAAGTTAAGAGTATTCTTGGTTCATAAGTGTTCTTCAGAGCTTAATGGATTCTTGGTTAACACTTAGTTATGGGTTCATTAACTAGGGTTAATTGGGGGTACTTGGTGAAGACCGCGGCCGAACGGATCATCATACCGGAAGAACGAGCCCTTGGAAATAAACTGAAATCTTGATTGATTCAATGCATAGAATGAGGATGTTATGGTGAAATCGGAACCTTAGTATTCATCCATCATATTTTCATCATTTTCTTATTTCGTTATTAGATTATCTATTCTCAATACTTCATATCTCTTATTTTCCCTTTCTTATTTTCTTTCTTTTCTGTTCTTTAGTATTTTACTCTAATAATCTCTACAAATCTCTGTGGGTACGATACTCGTCTTGCTACTATACTGATTGCACCGATTCGTATACTTGCGAGATATAAAATTTATTCATCAAGTTTTTGGCGCCGTTGCCGGGGATTTGATTAGAGTTTATTTGTAGTGAATGCAAGGTCGCCGATCACGGAAAGAAAAGTTGTTGCCCTTGAACGATAAAGTAGATCAAATTGGTTGGAAGAAGAAATCTAACAAAGACAGCCTCTCTACATCAGATCTAGGAGTTCAAGAGGAGGAACAAGAGGAGATGGCGCTCAATAATAATTTACGTCCTTTGGAGGAGTACGCTAGGCCTACTATTTCTACCTCACCTTCGTGCATTGCGTTACCTGCAGAGGCTAGAAATTATGAACTTAAAAATCTACATTTTTCTATGCTTCCTGAATTTCATGGTTTACCTTCTGAAGATGCACTAACGTTTGTGAAAGATTATTATGCTACTATTCAGACTTTTCCTTTAGGTGGCATTACTGAAGATCACTTGAGGATGCGATGTTTTCCTTACACCCTGAAGGATAAAGCGAAGAGATGGCTGATGTCGTTGCCTCCTGGATCACTCACGACTTGGGATGCAATTTATAATAAGTTTGTTAGCAAATTTTATTCTCATGCCATGACTACTAACTTGAGAAGGCAAATTCCAAATTTTCAGCAATCTGATGGAGAACCATTCCATGAAGCATGGGATAGATTTAAAATGCTTTTGATGCAATGTCCACATCATAATTATTCTTTAGAAAATCAGATGCAATATTTTTATGATGGACTAAATCTTTCTTGTCAGACTATGGCAGATAATGCTGCAGGTGGAGCGATGTTCAAAAGGACACCACCGGAGGCATATGAAATCTATGAGATGCTAGGATCAAACTCGCAGCAGAGGGACACGAGGAATAAGGCGAGAGGCATCTATGAGCTGAACCAGAATGATGACATGGCAAGGCAGATTGCAACTCTTAACAAGAAGATAGACGCGATGATGTCCACACAAGCAAAACCGGTTGAGGTTTGTTCAATTTGTAATATTGTTGGTCATAGGTTTGATTCATGTCCTTCTGGTAGTGAATTTCCTGAATATGTGCAAGAGCAAGCTAATTTGATGAATGCGTATAACTCGAGACCTAGATTTGACCCTTATGCAAATACTTACAATCCTGGTTGGAGGGAGCATCCGAATTTTTCATGGAAAAATACTGCTAATGCTAGTATGCCTACTGCTAATCAGTCTAACCTACCTGTTAAGTCGTCTTTGGAAGCGACTATGTTAGCTTTTATGCAGAAAATAGATTCAAAGATGGAAAAACAAGATTCAGCCATTGCTCAACATGACGCGGTACTAAAGAATGTTGCAGCATCCGTTGGGAAGTTAGAAGTTCAAGTGGGACAACTTGCTGATGCGGTACGAGCCCATGTCCCAGGCAAATTCCCAAGCCAACCTGAGCAAGCGAAAGCAGTTACAGTTATTCGTTCAGGTAAAATTATTGATAATAAGATTAATGCTAAAGTTGTTGATGAGTGTAATGATGATGCAAGTGAGGAAGTTGAAACGGAGGAACGCTCGAAAGGGCCACCACCGGCCACATCTGCTTCTGAGCATGGAAAGAGAGCAAATTCAGTTCCGGAGGTTTATCACAACTCTCCTCCACCATATGTGCCGCCGGTTCCGTTTCCAGGCCGTCTAAAGAAAGCCAAAATGGATAAGTCATATTCTGAAATTTATGATATTTTATCTAAGGTTAATGTGAACTTACCATTGCTTGAGGTGATCAGGAACATGCCAGCATTTCCAAAGTTCTTCAAGGAACTAAGTACTTCAAAGCGTAAGTATGAACCTCATGAAAAAGTGATGGTTTCAGAGACGGTAAGCGCGGTTCTACAAAGGAAGCTTCCACCCAAGCTTAAGGATCCAGGGAGTTTTAACATTACTATTACTGTTGGTGATACAAAGATAGGAGAGGCAATGCTTGATTTAGGAGCCAGTGTTAATTTGATGCCTTACTCTGTTTTTCTTCAGTTAGGTGTGGGTGAATTAAAACCTACTACAATGTCTCTACAACTTGCAGATCGTTTCATTAAATATCCATTAGGTATTGTAGAAGACATTTTAGTACAAGTTGATAAATTGATTATCCCTGCTGATTTTGTGATATTGGATATGGAAGATGCGCCCTTACATGATAGGAATTTACCAATTTTGTTGGGACGTCCATTTATGGCCACAGCCAAGACTATGATAAATGTGCAGGATGGTAAGCTCAGCATGACAGTTTTAGGTGAAACTGTTGAATTTAAAGTTTTTGAATCTATGTCCTATCCTTCAAACTCTTTTGATTGTTTCTCCATAGATGTTTTAGATTCATTGGTGTTTTCTAGTTTCATGCAGGAGCAAGTGAAGACTACTCTAGAAGCGGCATTGACGATGGAAAAGGAGGAGTTGCAGAATTACGAGGGAGCAAAGGAGGTTATAGCAGCCCTTGAGGCATTGCAGCCATGTTTCCCTGATGAATCTCGGTTAGACATGATAAACGAATCCTATTCTAAAATGGTTTCATCAATAGTTTCCCCACCAAAGCTTGAGTTAAAACCTCTTCCTAGTAATCTGAAATATGCATATCTTGGTGAGAATGAAACCCTTCCTGTGATTATTGCTTCTGACATTACTCCATTGGAAGAGGAAAAATTATTGAGAGTTCTTAGGGAGCATAAAACTGCAATAGGTTGGACAATTACAGATATTAAAGGAGTAAGTCCTACTATGTGCATGCATCGCATTATTTTGGAAGAGGATGCCAAACCTATACGGGATGCCCAGCGTCGCCTCAACCCAAACATGAAAGACGTTGTTCGGGAAGAGATCCTTAAGTTGCTCGATGTTGGCGTGATCTATCCTATTTCTGACAGCAAATGGGTAAGTCCAGTTCACGTGGTGCCTAAGAAATCAGGGATAACAGTTGTGAAGAATGAGAACAATGAGCTCATACCCACGAGGATGACTACTGGATGGCGTGTCTGCATCGATTATCGCAAGCTTAATGCAGCTACTAAAAAGGACCACTTTCCTTTACCTTTTATTGATCAAATGCTTGAACGCTTAGCTGGTCACTCATTTTATTGTTTTCTTGATGGATTTTCAGGTTATAATCAAATTGCTATCGCCCCAGAGGACCAAGAGAAGACAACTTTCATTTGTCCGTTTGGAACATTCGCATACTGAAGGATGCCGTTCGGATTGTGCAATGCACCTGCCACCTTTCAAAGATGCATGATATCGATTTTCTCCGACATGATGGAAAGGTTTGTCGAGGTATTTATGGATGATTTTTCTGTATTTGGGAATTCTTTTGATAATTGCCTGGCACACCTAACCTTGGTGCTTAAAAGATGTGAAGAGACAAATTTGACATTGAGCTGGGAGAAGAGTCACTTCATGGTAAGGCAAGGTATTGTGTTGGGACATGCTATTTCTAGTAAAGGTATTGGCGTAGATAAAGCAAAAATAGATTTGATTGAGAAATTACCGCCCCCTACTTCTGTGAAAGGTGTGCGGAGTTTTTTGGGCCATGCAGGATTTTATCGCAGATTCATTAGAGATTTTTCTAAAATTGCACAACCATTGTGTGATTTATTGGCCAAAGATAGTGAGTTTAAGTTTTGTAAAGCTTGTCTTGATGCTTTCAATACTTTGAAAGAGAAATTGATTACTGCACCAATTATTATGCCTCCTGATTGGTCGTTGCCCTTTGAAATAATGTGTGATGCTTCTGATTATGCTATAGGGGCTGTTCTAGGACAAAGGGTAAATAAGGTCTCTCATGCTATTTATTATGCAAGTCGTACACTCAATGATGCTCAAATCAATTACTCAACTACTGAAAAAGATTTACTTGCTGTTGTTTTTGCATTGGCGAAATTTCGCTCTTATTTGATTGGATCTAAAGTTATTATTTATTCAGATCATGCAGCATTGAAATATCTACTAACCAAAAAGGATACAAAGCCAAGGTTAATCAGGTGGATCCTACTGCTGCAAGAGTTCGATTTGGAAATAAGGGACAAGAAAGGGAGCGATAATGTAGTGGCAGATCACTTGTCACGACTGGAACACATGGGCGGCCCTAAGGATGTACAACCCATCCAAGAACGCTTTCCCGATGAACAACTATTTTCTGTGAATGGTAAAGAGCCCTGGTATGCGGATATTGTTAACTATCTAGCTAGTAATGTTCTGCGTGCTGATCTAAGTTCACAAGAAAAGAAAAGATTTTTGTCCACAGTCAGATATTACTTTTGGGATGACCCTTATTTATTTAAACATTGTCCTGATCAAATAATAAGGCGTTGTGTTCCAGAATATGAGCATGACCGTATATTGAAATTTAGTCATGAATTAACGTGTGGAGGACACTTTGGAGGTAAGAAAACTGCTTTTAAAGTTCTTCAATCTGGTTTCTTTTGGCCTACATTATTCAAAGATGCATTTAATTTTGTTCCTAAGTGTGACAGATGTCAACGGTCAGGGAACATAAGCAAAAGGAATGAGATGCCTCTTACAAATAATCTGGTGGTGGTATTGTTCGATGTTTGGGGCATAGACTTTATGGGACCGTTTCCTCCATCATACGGGTACACGTATATTCTTGTTGCGGTAGATTATGTGTCTAAGTGGATTGAAGCAATTGCAACCAGGAACAATGACAGCAAGACCGTGGTGGGATTCTTGAAAGATATGATTTTTACAAGGTTTGGTACACCTCGGGCGATTATAAGTGATGGGGGATCACACTTTTGCAATAGAGCGTTTGATGCATTGTTGAAGAAATACAACATCACTCATCGGGTCGCAACTCCTTACCACCCTCAAACGTCGGGCCAAGTGGAGGTGAGCAATAGGCAAATAAAGACGATCCTGGAACGGGTTGTTGGCACTACAAGGAATGATTGGGCAGTGAAATTGAATGATGTTCTTTGGGCATATCGCACTGCATATAAAACTCCAATTGGTATGAGCCCTTATCGCATTGTCTTTGGAAAAGCATGTCATCTACCGGTGGAATTGGAGTATAGGGCCTATTGGGCAATAAAGCAGCTGAATTTTGACATGAGAGAAGCGGGGGATATGAGAAAGATGCAATTGAATGAATTGGATGAGCTGCGGAATAAAGCGTACGAGAATGCTAAGATTTACAAGGAAAGAACCAAGCTCTATCATGATAAAGTAATACAACGGAAGGAGTTCCATCCACGTATGAAAGTTTTACTTTATAACTCACGAATGAAATTCTTTCCAGGTAAATTAAGGTCAAGATGGACGGGTCCCTTTAAAGTGACACAAGTATCTCCTCATGATGCTGTTGAAATTGAGAATGAAAGGAGTGGAAGCAAATTCAAAGTCATTGGGCACCGTTTGAAGTTGTATTTGGAAGGACCATCAGAAGTTGTGGATGCCGCAAATTTTGTTGAACCTTAAGGCTTTGCAGTACGTCTTGCCTAGACGTTAAATAAAGCGCTGGGTGGGAGGCAACCCACCAAGGTAACTTGTTTTTAAGTTTCAATTTTTAGTTTTTATTTTTATGTTTCTCTTTTGTTTTCTTTTAGGTTTTCAGCCACCCTGAGGATCCTTGAGGAGATGTCGCTACTCTATCAGGTGGCCTCGTTCTTATTTACAGTATCTTGTCTCTTCCTTTTCTGGAAATTTTTTTGGATTGCCACCTCCTACATATTTTTATTGGATAAATGCACACATTGAGGACAATGTTGAATTCAGGTTGGGGGGTGTAGACATTCATGACTTTATTCATACTACCTTGTAGGTTTAATAGTGTTAAATTGTACATGAGTTGAAATGTTTATGCTTATTTTACATGCTGCTTTCATATGGATTGGCCGATACATTGATTGCATGTATGATAACCTGAAGGTAGAATATTATGTGATTCACACACGAACACTTTATGTGCAGTGGCGATTATACTCACCAGAGGAATGAGCATGCTATTGTCAATCTAGACTATGATTCCAGCATTAGCTAGTGTTGAGTATTGCATGCAGAAAAAAAAAATACAGAAAAAGTTCTGGAGCTTTAATAAGCTGTGCCTAAACGACTGTTAGGTGATCTACTTAGTAACCGGGTGTTCTTGCCTCAGGAAGCAGGGAGCTCGCGTAAAAAGGTAGAACCACTAAAAAAAAAAAAAAAAAAAAACTACTCAGTGTTTTGTTAAGTAACCGGGTCTCTGCGCCTCATGAAGCGGAGAGTGCTCGTGTAAAACGGCAAAATGTTTGGTAGTTTAAAAAAAAAAAAAGAGCATGTTGTACTTAAAGTGCGAGGGTTGGATGATTGGTCATGAAAATAGTAGCGTGTTTGGACTAATGGTGGGTAGAAGTTGCTTCAGTACGTAACATTTATTTATCACGTCACATGTGTTCTTCTGGATGGTGTTAGCATGTTTGAAGTGTAGAAGTTGATTTCATATGTTGGTGGTATGTGTATGAGTATTATAAGTTTTCGTGCTCTGTATGGTGTACAACATTATTGACTTGATAAGGTAGTACTTTTATTATGCATGTCTACAACCTACGACCGTTGGTGTGCTTAATATATTTTATGCGCTTAAAATTGCTAGAGACTAGCAATAAGCTGGTTGGGGGGTGTGATAAGTGCATGAAAGTGCACTCTAAATAGCCTTATAACCATCTCAATTGCTAGATTATTATCTTTAATCAACATCTTTATTACTATTTTTATATCTATATGTTGCTTCACATAGTTGTTTGGAAAATGCAGGAAAAAGGAGAAAAGAAGCTGAAAAGAGTGCATGGATCAACTTTAAAGATTTATCTGTACCTGGTCATGAAGAACCAGAGGATGTGCCATACATGGTTGGAAAGCTCTTGAAGTCTAGATTCTGGAGAATTTTACGGTTCGTGATTCCGAGTTTCCTAGAGGAAGTTACGGCAATTTCAGTACCGATGCGCAGTCTGAATGGCAGAAAGGAAAATAAGCTGGAAGTCCGAGCGAAGGTCCGATCGATCGGACCACGCAAAAACGTGACAGGACATGTGTTTTTCAGCCACAACACATCCGATCGATCCCTCCATCGCTCTTATGGGGTCCAATCGATCCGACACCAATGGTCCGATCGATCGGACTCGGGAAAAGTCAAAAACAGCGGATTTTTACTCAACCGATCGATCCAACACTCATAATTCGATCGATCAGACTTGGGAATTAAAGGGTGACAGAACGTATGCTTTTTAGAGGAACACAATTCGATCGATCGGACCATCGATCGAACTCGGGAAGAGCCAGAGATGAAGAATTTTTACGAAGTCGATCGATCCGACTCCCTTAGTCCGATCGATCGGGCTCGGGCGTAAATAGAAGTGGGAGATCTCAATGAGACCGATCGATCCAACATCCCGAGAAGGATCGATCGGACGTTTCCAGTGAATTAAATCAACGGTTTTGATTTAACCCGAGTTTAGGCCTATAAATAGGATACTTAGGGTTATCAAAGAGGGACTTTTGGAGGACTTTTTGGCAGCGTTTGGAGGCGAGGAGAAGGGTTCCAGGCTTGGTTTTCTTTTCTTATTTCTTCTTTATTTCTCCATTAGTTTTGTTGCCCTCATGGTGAACATGAGTGGCTAGTTTCTTTTCTAAGGTACCGATGTAGCCCTAACTGAATCATTCTATGTTATTGGATCATGATTATTTAATCAGTTTATTTTCCTTGTTTCATTCATTATTTTAACTGAGATCTTAAATACATTTATCTGGCCAATAAGAGTATTATAGATTGTTTTATGTGAGATTGGGCGAGGGTTCATTCCCTAATCTTGCAGGATCTATGAATGAATGAGTGTATGTCGAGGCCGGGTTCAAGCTAAGAGTATTCTTGGTTCATAAGTGTTCTTCAGAGCTTAATGGATTCTTGGTTAACACTTAGTTATGGGTTCATTAACTAGGGTTAATTGGGGGTACTTGGTGAAGACCGCGGCCGAACGGATCATCATACCGGAAGAACGAGCCCTTGGAAATAAACTGAAATCTTGATTGATTCAATGCATAGAATGAGGATGTTATGGTGAAATTGGAACCTTAGTATTCATCCATCATATTTTCATCATTTTCTTATTTCGTTATTAGATTATCTATTCTCAATACTTCATATCTCTTATTTTCTCTTTCTTATTTTCTTTCTTTTTTGTTCTTTAGTATTTTACTCTAATAATCTCTACAAATCTCTGTGGGTACGATACTCGTCTTGCTACTATACTGATTGCACCGATTCGTATACTTGCGAGATATAAAATTTATTCATCAGAAGGCCGGTGCGCCAGTCTGACAGCCGCGACCTGCGCGCCCCCCACCAGAGTTCGGACCCGTGGAGCACCCGACCATGGGTGAGATCTATCGGGAGCACCGGGCGTTTCAGGACGCAGTACTTCAGCGCTTGGACGCGGTAGACGCGCGCGACGCCGCTCTTCGCCAGGACATCTCCGCACTTCATCAGGTCGCCTCGCGTATCCTCACGCGTCTCGATGACCTCCACCCTCCTCCTCCTTCGGTCACCGCTATCGTTCCATACCGACCTCTTACCTTTCCAGAGCCGAGACCTCAGGGATGACCGTATCTAGGGATCGATTCTGTATTTTGTGGTTGGTTGGACTGTAGTCTTTTTGTGATTGGAGGGTGGGTAACTTTTTGTATTCCATTGCTCTACTTTTGTATATGGTTGACATCGGTGATAGTGGATATATATATACATGATTTTTGGCTATGGGGGTGTGCCCCGGGTGTGGATATATGTCTGTGGATGTGGATGTATGCTTGTAAATGAAGATTGGTGTGGATGCATTTCTGTATTTAGATTTGAATGAATGTAAAAATGTTTGGATGCAAATTGCATCTTTGTACAGCCCTTGGGCTTATTTTGTAAATAGAGGGAATGCTGCCCAATTTTTCTCAAAAATTTGCATCTCTATTCTTTGATTTCCACAATGCTATTATGGGTACTTCCTCTATGCTTTTACAGGGCAGACATGCTATGGATAGCAACTTCATATACGACATTTTGACATCACAACATTCCTGGTTTTTCACGTCTAACCTTGACCTAACTCCTTTCATATCGTTCGTCAAGGTTACATTTTCGTCCATATCGTCACAAGGTTATCTCTACACTTTACCCTTCTTCCGTGCTTGAGGAAAAACCCGCTTAAGTTAGGGGGTATGATTTCATCATGTTTATAGATAACCTGTGATCGATCTACATTAAGTCACACCTTTATTTGATTGGTAAATATGCGAAAAAAACTTTCAATTCTTATGCTAGCATGGATGACTATTGCATAATTCATCTTGATTCTCACGCTTTGTAAAATTTGGCAAATCATTTCATGAGTAGTGTTATTCTTCTACTTTAATTCTACTTGCCATGCATTAAGGACATTTAAGTAATCCAATCCACTTGTGCACTTACACTTGTATGAGGGGGCAAGTAGTGTTTGATTGGCGGACCTTGATAGATTGGGGGTCCAAGGCTATTTACACTCGATTGAGATGACTTGTAGTAGGGTTCGAAGCCAAGTTAGAGGCCAGGAACCAGGTTAATAAAAGTGACTAGTCTTGATTCGTAGCCTTCTAGGCTCGAGTATATAGATCTGAGGGGTGTTTCAACACCTAATGCCCCAAATCCATTTGGCTTGGGAGTCATTGACCTAACACTCGTTAAATGGGCCTAGTAGAAAGCTTAAGGGATCAAGGCATTGCACGGTCACGCTAGTATCAAATAAAAGCTTGTTGGTCAGCTATGATTCGTGGCCTGCTAGGTTCGGGAAATTAAGCCCGAGGGGTGCCTCAACACCTAGTGCCTTTAGGTCATCTGACCGAGGAGCCACTGGTCCAAATCTCGTTACATGGGCCTAGTAGAAAGTCTAAGGGATCATGGCATTGCACGACCACTGGTTTGATTCATAAAAATAAAAAAAAAAGAAAAAGAAAAAAAAGAAAAGAAAAGAAAAAAAGAAACAAAGATTTTGCTTTAAATAAAACTTGTCATTTGTTCAACCGGTGTAAAGTGCTAAGGATGCCTAGTTTTGATTGGAACCCTCCTTGAATGACTATGAAACCCCGAGTACTTGAGTAGCATCGTTCACTACACGGATTGCTTAGATGAGCTTTAATCTTGTTCAAGTGCTTTGAAGTGTTTGAATGATGCTATTGATGGAATTATTCGCTTGCATTTTACTTGTGCTATGGGTTGATGGATAGAGCTATGCATTTGAATCTATGTGTGCATATGAATGAATCTTGATTGCATAGGAACCAAATCTATTTGAGAAGTGACTAATTGTAGATCGGGTGATTGCTCTTAAATAGTTTCTTATTTCTTTTCTTTCCCTTCAAGTTATTTTTCTTTTGCTTTTCTCGATGACTAGCAAAGTTCAAGTTAGGGGGTGTGATAAGACGTGAAAAGTGCATAAATCACCCTTTCAACTTGGCCTTGTTTGTCTCCGAGCAAGGCCTTACTGATGATTATTACCCCATGACAGGTACAAGAGCCCTCAACGAGGATTAGATCAAGTTCCGAGCTTAAACGAAGTCATTCGGGCCAGTTTGGTATGAAGAATATCGATCCTTTATTGAAGAGGATCGATCCTTTGAAGTACATTAAGAAGAAATCCAGTCGGGACAACAAGGATCGATCCTCCATCATGAGAAGATCGATCCCTTATGCGCATTTTTCAATGACAGAGCGCAAGTTCTGAAGGATCGATCTTCCCATAGGGAATGATCGATCTTTCGCATGCATTTTTCAGTGACAGAACGCAACATTCTCGAGGATCGATCTCCATCTACTAGAGGATCGATCTTCATCCGGGCGAAGCCAGAACTCAAGAGCAAAGATCGATCCTCATCTATAGGAGGATCGATCTTCCACGGGACCAGCGATCACACGGAAGAGGAAGATCGATCCTCTACCCTATAAGGATCGATCCTTTTGTGCCAGCCGAGCAAAATCAATGGTCTAGATCTAATCCGAGTGGGTGAGGCTTGTTTACTATAAATAGACCCTTATGAGGGATTTTAGGGATCTTCTTTTAGACCTTTCTCCAGCTCTTCTATCTTTCTTACCCAATTGAGAGGAGGACTTCTTGGAGGAGATCCATGGGAGGAGAGCTTCATCAACCTCCATCCATGGATTCATCCAAGATGAGTAGCTAGCTTTCTTTCTCTTGGGATTTCCATGTAGTTGTAGGATTCTTTTGTAGTTTTCTTAGGGATTTTTTATGTGTAATCTTTGGGGATGATCTATTGTATCGATTTGAGCATGATTTCTCTATCTTTTTATTTGGATCTTATTGTTGAATGGATGAATGCCCTTTATTGGTATGAGTTGGAAGCTTGTGCATGATGGGTGTTTGTTGTTATGCCCCAATGAGTTGGATGTGCTAGAAACACATCCAATTACATTGGAAGGATATATAACCATAGATTGGAGTTTAGGATGCTAGAACCATCCCTATCCCTCTAATTAGAGAGTCCATTCTATTTCTTTCTCTTGCATTGGATTCGAGGTGCTAGAACCATCTCAATACAATATCCGACTCCACACAATACCTTTTCCTTGCGACGAATCGATCTTAATCGAAGGTTCGTTAGCGACGATAAAAGCTAATCACTCATTCGACGACTTTGTGAATGTGATTCTTTCCAGCGGATGATTCTAAGCCAACTTCCGTTGAGCGATAAGTGAGGATAACCACCCGCTTGTCGACTTCTAGATTTCGATCGTCCCAATTGGATTACACACCTCAATTCCTTAGGAGGCTACACTAGAACCTACAATGAAATGGAAATCCCAAGGCTTCTCCATATTAGTTTTATTTCTTTCTACGTAGTTAACTACATTAATCGTCATTAATCTCAAAACCCAAATTATCTTAGCTATTGTTGGGAGTTATCTATCGAGTACGCTAATCAATTCTTATTTCCCTGTGGATCGACCCGGACTCCTACTAACTACGTAGTAGCTAGTTAGGATTCGGTTTATATTATAATCTCGACGCCCTAGTCACTTTTACGAGGAGTGGTTTGGGCGCGTCACATATCTTCCACTTATCACATAGCAATATCTATTTTTTTTCTCTTTTTCTTTTTGTAGGAATTTAAACTGTTTTACGCGAACACCACGCTGGTTAGGCATACTGCCCGGTTACTAAGTTGAAAATCCTCATTTTTTTTCTTTCTTCTTTTTTTTTCAGGAAATTCAACCGTTTTACGCGAACACCACGCTGCTTAGGCACACTGCCCGGTTACTAAGTTGAAAATCCTTTTTTTTTTCGCATACTCAGATAATTGCATGTGTTCATGTATTTTCTGTGTCATGAGATAAAATTATAAACCTATCTCAGTATCATGTTTAGAATCTAATATCAACCTCTTAACATGTGGAAGTGAACATGTGCATTAGGATATGTCAAGCTATTCTTAGATAATGGTAAAAGTGTTAAAGTATAGAAATAAGATCATGCATAGCAAAAATTTACTATTTCTTATATGACATACAAGTCTCAGAATAATTCATAAAATAAATTTCTAAAACATGCACCTTTGTAAAATCATATCATAATTTCATTTTTTTGACATAATTCAAGGGATGTATAATATTTGATTACCATAAAAATAATAAGCCATAATTCCTAGAATTCTTCCCCCCAATTTAAATGTAATTGTCCCCAATACACTAAGTCGTAAAAATAAATCAAGAAGTAAAGGGTAGAGCTAACCATAATGAACGCCTAAAAAAAATAGATTTCCCTCTCGTCCAATTTAAGTTTATGGACCGTCATAATTGAATAAATATTTACTTCCCCACCATAACCTGTCATAGAAATATATACCTTTCCAAAAAGATCAAAGATAACAAATAAAAGGTCAAAAAAGTATTAGAATCATAAAAAAAATTCGGCAGAGTCTCCTTTATATTTGCATGATATATTAATCTGTACAATCATTCATCCACATAAAATTGAAATATAAACATAAAATCTTAAAATACATCGAAGCACAACACAAACAAAATATTCACCATCCAAAATTTCATCTAGATTAAAGATCGAGACCGTCTGATTCGAAATTGAAGCTATGTAGCATATGGATCGTGTCCTGTAGCAGCCAACGGACGGCTGAGAGCTTGCCGGCGACCGATCGACGGTGAAACGTCGTCGCCGGAGGATATGGATGGTAGGGATGGAATCATGGAAGCTCAAGGAGTCTATCTACGGTGTCTGATCGATGGATTAGTGGCTCCCGGTGGTGGATTGGAGATGGCCGCGGCGGGGTGTAGATCGCCGGAGATGATTCCGGTGATCTAGGCTCGATTTGAGGGAAGTAATGGTCGAGGAAGGTTCGTGGATGTGGGGGGAACTGTCCAATGGTGGATGATTGAAGAATGGGGCCTCCGGTCGGCGGCTTGAAGGTGGTCAAAGAGGTTGAGACTGCCGGATGCGAAGCCGATGATCCAGCCAGCAAGGTATAGTTGTGATGGTGGAGGAAGCTTCGTGGTGGTCAAAGGAAGCTTTTGGAGGTGTTTGGGGGCAATGGGCGGCCGTGGATGAAGGTGTCGACAATGGCCGAGGGGCTCACCGGCGCCGGAGGAGAAGGTTTCGAAGGAAGAGGAGGACGGAGTTGAAGAGATGGAATGTTGGCGGAGGTTTTGGTACTGGTTTGGAGGGATGAGGGCGGCCAGAGAGACGGCGATGGGCGGTGCGTGGCGACGGCTCGGGGGCGAGCCGACGAGCCGGGACGACGAGCCGCGATCACCCAACGGAGCGGGAGGAGAGAGGAAAAACAAGGAAATACAAGAAAAATCCGAAAAAATAGAAAAAGAGATGGAAAAATTTCTAAAAATTAAGAAAAAACCAAAAAACTAAAAATAACTCCTAAAAACTGGGTTGTCTTCCAACAAGTGCGCAATTTTACGTCTTTCGCTAGACGTCCCGAAAAACTTAGTGATTGCCCGGATCCGTCAAGATAACGGACTCAATAATATCTCCATGTTGAATGTCCTCAACATAAGGTTTCAATCTTTGCCTATTAACTTCTGTGATCTCATTTGTGCTTGGGTCCTGAATTTCTACGGCACCATGTGAGAATACTTGCGTGATAATATAGGGTCCAGTCCACCTTGAGCGTAATTTACCCGGGAAAGGACGTAATTTTGCATTAAACAACCAAACTTTCTGTCCGACGACAAGGGTTTACCTTGAAATATGCTTATCATGAAAAACCTTTGTCCTATATTTGTAAATTTTGGAGTTTATATAAGCATCATTACGAATTTCCTCGAGTTCAACTATGCTTAATTTTCTGTGTGCCATTATCTCATTGGAATCAAAGTTTAATTTCTTGATAGCCCACAAGGCACGATGTTCCCATTCCACAGGCAGATGGCAAACTTTACCAAACGCTAATCGATATAGTGACATACGAATCGGTGTTTTATAAGATGTTCTATAAGCCCAGAGTACGTCATCAAGCTTGTTTGCCCAATCCTTACGGTCTAGACGGATAGTCTTTTCCAGAATACGCTTAATTTCCCTATTAGACAGTTCTACCAGGCCACTAGTTTGCGGATGATATGGGGTGACTACCTTATGAGTGATAGAATATTTTGTAAGAAGGGATTTAAATTGTTGATTTAAGAAATGAGAGCCGCCATCACTTATGATCGCACGAGGAAAACCAAATCGAGAAAAAATGTTACGTTGAAGGAGTTGAATCACAACCTTATGATCATTCGATTTGGTTGCTACGGCTTCAACCCATTTTGAAACATAGTTAACGGCAACTAAAATGTATTGAAAGCCAAAAGAAGTTAGAAAGTGACCCATGAAGTCAATACCGCAGACATCAAAAATTTCGGCAACTAAAATCGGAGTTTGTGGCATTTGATCACGGCGTGATAGGTTTCCAGTTTGTTGGCATCGAAGACATGATTTACAGAAGGCATAGGAATCTTTGAATATAGAAGGCCAATAAAAGCCGCATTGCAAAACTTTTACAGCAGTTTTCCTTGCAGAGAAGTGACCACCACACGCAAGCATGTGACAGAACGTTAAAACATCATGGATTTAAGGTTCTGACGCACATCGTCGAAAAATCTGATCGGAACAATATTTAAAAAGCTCAGGGTCTTCCCAAATATAATAACGAATATGAGAGAAGAATCTATCTTTCTTGTCTTTAGACCACGAGTCTGGAATTTTCCCCGAAACAAGATAATTGACTATGTGTGCGTACCAGGGCTGCGAGATGCGAGTTATCTGAAAAAGATCCTCGTCTGGAAAAGAAGCCTTAACAGGGATCCTATCAGTGATGTATTCCAAAGGAAGGCGTGAAAGGTGATCAACAACAACATTCTCAGAACCCTTCTTATCCCTTATCTCTATGTCAAACTCTTGCAAAAGCAAGATCCATCTAATCAATCTAGGTTTCGCATCCTTTTTAGCTAAAAGATACCGCAAAGCGGCGTGATCAGTGGAAATCAGGATTTTGGAACCTAAGATATAGGGTCTGAACTTCTCTAATGCGAATATTACAGCTAATAATTCCTTTTCCGTTGTAGTGTAATTCAATTGTGATTCAGACAGAGTCTTACTAGCATAATAAATCACATGAGGACTTTTATTCACCCGCTATCCAAGAACAGCTCCTATCGCCGAATCAGAAGCGTCGCACATGAGTTCGAAAGGTAAGGACTAATCAGGTGCATGAACTATGGGAGCAGAAGCTAAAAGGTCACGGATTGTTTTGAAAGCATTTAAACAAGCATCATCAAAGACAAAAGGAGCATCCTTGGCAAGAAGCTCACACAAGGGTTTTGAAATTTTTGAAAAATCTTTGATAAATCGACGATAGAATCCTACATGACCTAAAAAGGACCGAATTTGACGCACAGAAGAAGGTGGGGGCAAATTTTCAATTAAATCCACTTTGGCTTTATCAATTTCAATACCTCTTTTAGATACAATGTGTCCAAGCACTATTCCCTCTTGAACCATAAAATGGCTCTTTTCCCAACTTAAAACCAAATTAGTTTCAATGCATCGGTCAAGGACTTTTGTCAGATTGGCAAGGCAAGTCTCAAAAGAAGGGCTGAACACAGAAAAATCATCCATAAAGACCTCTAAGAATTCATCAAGCATATCAGAGAAGATGGCCATCATACACCTTTGAAAAGTTGCAGGTGCATTACATAGGCCGAACGGCATCCTTCGGTACGCAAAAGTACCAAAAGGGCAAGTGAAAGTTGTCTTCTCTTGATCTTTAGGATTAACAACAACTTGATTGTACCCTGAATAGCCATCGAGAAAACAATAAAAGCTTTGACCGAAAAGACGTTCAAGAATTTGATCAATGAATGGTAAAGGGAAGTGATCTTTCCTAGTGAGGGTGTTGAGTTTTCTATAATCAATGCAAACTCACTATCCCGTAGTTTGGCGAGTCGGGACCTGCTCTCCTTTCTCATTCTCCACAACTATGAGTCTTGATTTCATGGGAACTACTTGGGTAGGGCTGACCCACTTACTGTCAGAAATTGGGTATATGATACCCGCATCTAAAAGTTTCATCACTTCTTTCTTAACTACCTCTTTCATGTTAGGATCAAGGCGACGTTGCATCTCTCTAACGGTTTTAGACTCATCTTCTAAATGGATTCTATGCATGCAAATCGATGGGTCGATACCTTTTAAATCAACAACTGTCCAACCTATGGCTTTCCTATGATCTTTTAAAATCATAACAAGTTGACTCTCCTGCTCGGCAGATAATGCTGAAGAGATGATAACGGGAAGAGTAGAGTTTGATCATACGAAAACGTATTTTAGTGTTGTTGAAAGTGGTTTAAGTTCAAGTTCAGGTGGTGCGTCTAGTGAAGAAGGTGCAGGGTTGGAAGAGAGAGGTGGAAGTGACTCAACCACCCAAGGCACAACCTCATTGCAGCCCTCTGCAACCAGACCGATCGGTCGGAACTGGTGCGATCGATCGCTCAGAGGAGTGATGGATCGGTCCAGACAGCATGTGTGTTCCAATGTCATCAATTGATTGTGCAATGTCATTCTCAATATCATAATATTCATTCAGCATGTCATCTATATTATCAGCAATCATAGCATGTGAAGATGTATCAACACAATCAGTCAACATATCAATAGTATAACAATCATCATCTGGCTCAGGCATATTTGCAGTTTTAAAAATATTCAAACGCATACGCTTGTTTCCAAAAGACACATCCATAACACCTGTTCTACAATTAATGCATGCATTCGTCGTGGCTAAGAAGGGTCGACTTAAGATGATTGGCACAGATTTTCTGCAGTGAATAGCAGGCTCTATTTCCAAGATAATAAAGTCAACATGAAAGAAGAAATTATCCACTTTAACTATTACATCCTCCAAGACGCCTCTCGGTGTCTTGATGGATATATCAGCTAATTGCAGAGTCACATGTGTAGGTTTAAGCTCCCCCATACAGAATTGTTTATAAAGTGAGTATGATAAAAGATTCACACTGGCACCTAAATCTAGGAGAGCACCAACAATATAATAGTCTCCTATGCAGCAAGGTATTGTGGGGGTACCAGGGTCTTTGAGTTTTGGCGGTGTGTCATGTCTAAGAATCGAACTGACTTGCTCAGTGAGGAAAATCTTTTTGGATACTTTAGCTTTTAATTGACGTTTGTGCGTACACATATCCTTAAGAAATTTGGCATAAGAAAGAATCTGTCGGATGGCATCTAATAAGGGCATGTTGATGTTAACTTGTTTAAAGGTCTCTAAGATTTCTTCTACAACTTTCTTCTTGGGGTATGTGGAGGAGGGATCCTTAAGAGCTTCAGGAAAAGGCACTTTAGGTGTGTATGTGCGTGGGTCAGGTTCATTTTCATCAATTGGATTTGGTTCCACTTGATTAGGAGTACCATCAGGTTGCTGTTGGGGCAGAGACCGATCGGTCAGATTCATCTCCGATCGGTCGGATTCATCTCCGATCGGTCAGACTCATTGCGATCGGTCAGGTCTGGGACCGATCGGTCGCTCGGAGCAGAGGCAGGCCGTGTGTCAACTTGCTTACCGTTCTTTAAGGTTACTACAGCTTGTGCACTTTCAAAATTCTGGTTATTAATATGGTGCAAGACCCTAGGATTGGTCATAGGTTGACTCGGTAAGTGACCCTCTTCTCTCCTTGACATAGTGTTAGCCAGTTGTCCTAGTTGTGTTTCTATTTTGGATATGGTTTGTGAATGGGAATTAACATCGTTCCTTATCATAGTCATTTCATTCTTAAGCTCAGTTTTCATGCTTGTAAGTGCACTAATGAAGGTGTTCAAAGCCGGGTCAGAGGATGATTGTGGAAGTGGTTGAGGTGCAGTTTGTTGATATGGAGCAGAGTACCATGGGTTGGGATTTGCAGAAGGTCTAGATGGGTATCGATTTGTAGGAGCACTGGAAGAACTACTCTGTCCTTGGAAAGTACTCGACTGTTGGGGTGGTCTCCAGCTAAAGTTGGGATGGTTTCACCAACCTGGATTATACGTATTTGAATACGGATTATTTTCAAGTTTAGTGAAACCGTACGTCGCGTTTGCTTGCTCCTGAACGAATTCAGGAAACGATGGAGCCAGTGGACAATCGATAATGTGATGTTCAAGGCTAGAGCACAGTGCACATGTTTGAGGTTGATCCTGAAACAATGAATGTGCAGGTGATGGACTCATTTCCAGTTTATCAAACCTTTTGTTAAGGAGGGCTATTTGGGCAGTAATGGCTTCTAATCCAGAAAGTTCAAAGGTTCTTTTAGTTGTAGGCCAACTTCTAGGGGTTGTGTATTGTTGTTGGGAATCAATGAAAATTTGTTCATAAAGGTTCCAGAGCTCATCATCATCTTTGTCTAAAGGAATACCCCCACAACAAGCTTCAACCCTAGTTTTACATCTTTCATTAAGGCCTCTATAAAACTTATGATTTAATTCCCACTTATCAATATCATGATGAGGACATTTTCTCAAAAGGTCTTTAAATCTATCCCAGACATCATGAAAAGACTCATCGTCATATTGAACAAAGGTAAGGATTTCAGTCTGAAATTTCTCAGTTTTAATTATGGGAAAGAATTTCCTTAAAAATGCCTCTTGAAGTTGGTCCCAAGTTGTGATTGAGCGTGGAGGTAAACATTGGAGCCAGTGTTTAGCTTTATCCTTCAAAGAAAATGGGAAAAGTTTTAACTTAAAGGCATCATCATTAAAGTTTTCCATTTTCAGTGTAGCGATGGTATCGATAAAATTGTGAATGTGCTCATATGGGTCCTCATTACTTAAACCATGAAAGTGGGGCAACATTTGAATCGTTTGGGATCTAATCTCATAGTGTGAGGCTGTGATTGCAGGAGGATCAATAGAAGGAGTGTAAGTGTAGGCAATGGGCAAGAAGTGACTTCTCAAAGGAACACGTTGTACCTCCCCATTGTAATTATTATTACCTCCCCTTCCAAGATTAGCATTAGGGTTGATGACATGTCCCTCGTTTTCAGCCATGGTAACAACGGTCTCGTGAAAAGATTGCAGGTTACTCAAGACCTCCTGATAATTACTCAAAGATTGTTGACCTAAGGCTCTAGCTTTTCGGAGTGTGGTCTCTAGTTCTAGATCCAAAGGTTCCAGCGGGGTATTTAAGGATCGTCTACCTTGCATGCAAGATCACACACAAAAAGAGAAAAAGAAAACAGAAAATTCGGAGGAGAGGACAAAACCCGGCAAACAACAATTGAAACGAAAAGGTTTGAAGCAAAAAGGCTTAGCTGACTGCGCAGTTCCGATCGGTTGGTTTCCAGTCCGATCGGTCGCTCCAGGCCGCAAGCTCCTTCACTCAAAGTCCACTTCAAAGCAGATGGCGCAGTCCGATCGATCGGATTCAAGTCCAACCGGTCGCTCCAGGTGACTGGCGAGTTGTGTTTTTCTTCAAGAAAAATCCATTCCAATGCAGCAAAAATTCCAGAAAATTGTCAAAAAATTCCTAAAAAGTATAAAATAAAGAAAGGGAGAAATAAGAAAGATAAAAACCTAACTAAGCAAAGATAACAAGTTAAGAGGAAATCAATTAGTTAACCGTCGAAATTCCCCAGCAATGGCGCCAAAAATTGATCGCTCACAAACGTTGTCGTTAAAACGTTGCTAACCTCAATCAAATCTTAAATTTATATCCTTGTTCAATCACTACACTACTACGTAGACTAGTGGTGAAATCCGGAGTCGAACCACAGGGAATTACTAGGAAAAATAACATCAGTTCTCAAAACTCTAGATCTAAACCAAACACTTCAATGATAGATTGATCTAACTAAAACTATCTCAGAAAGCAAAAGAAAATATTAAGGTTTTAGTCAACTGAAAAAGATGTCTTAGGAAATACACAATTCACCTTAGTTTCACCCTTAATCTTCCATAGTTATCATCTTGATCACTTCTCTAAGCATTATGGATCGTATGGCTACAAGCTCACACGAATTCCTAAAAGAAGGTTTTATGTTTCCTACGGCATAATCTATCTTTGTTTGGCATAAATAATCTTTGGTCCTACCATTATCTTAAGTTATTCTACTCCTAATGACCTTAGCATGACTTATCTTCACGTAGCATAGATTATCTCAAAGGCAAATCACAAACCACATGAAAACTATCTCATGAATCTCTACAATCAAGTACAACCATCATGTAGGACTAAGAATACGTCAACGGAAATATGTTCCTTCAACTCTATAATCATTAAAAACATATTCATGAGATTATACGTAGAGAAGTTCACAAAAATCCAACTAAGAAAGATCAAAAGTTACACTAGGGTTTCATGGTATTCCTAAGAACAAGAAATCTAGCCACTCATCTCTTGAAAATCATGAATCGGTGTAGAAGATGAAGCCATTGATCCCCGCGGAAAGATCACTGTCTTCAAAACCCTAACCTTCTCCTCCAAAAGTGCTCCAAAAGAGGCTAATTTTCGGCTGGAATAACCCCCTTATCTATTAGAAACCCTCCATCCCGGAATTAGGAGCATCCCCTTATCTATTAAAAACCCTCCATCCCGGAATTAGGAGTTATAGTTGAACTTAAACTCTAATTTCCCTAAATTCCTGGCTATTGACGTCATCGGAGCGATTCATCGGACTCAAATCCAATCCATCGCTCTAGTCGGTCTGACTGGGTCATTAACTGCCACGTCATTAATTAATTTCTTCAGCTTTTCTCTCCAACTTCCATACTTCTGACTTTGATTCACAAACTGGCGCCAATGTAGACAGAATCGCACAAAGTCTTCAACCCGAAAGTTGTAGCTCTTGAAGTCTTCTTGTATCTCCCAGAATTTTAGAATATTTGGAATTATGTACAACGTCTGGTGATTTATTTCCAAACAGTCGACGAAGTAGTCTTTTTGTAGAATTTAGTGATTTTTGACCGAATTTCTGGTATTTCTTCTCAAATCCTACTTAAACCTGAAATCAAATAATAGGATATCAAATACACCTACTCTAGGCCTAACAAAGGTAATTTAAGGGGTTTAATCAGGAATAATTAGTGACTTATCAGCCACCTCCATTGGCCAGGTTCCCAAGTACAGTCGGCCATCATAGAGGAGCTGCAACGTATCCCTCTTCCCTACTTCATCTCTCTCCTCCGGTTAGTCTCTTTCTCGTCGAATACATAGGGTGCTCGTCCCAAAACCCTAAAGGTATCCCTCGACCTAGCCATAGATTAGGCCAAGGAGGAGCCGAGACTCAGCAAGAGACCAGATACCCGTGCCTACGAGAAGGCTCAGCGTATCAGCATGACTCAATCTATTAAACACATTAGCCACACGTAGGGCTCGGCCAATAGGGCCTAATAGATATAAGTACTTATATATAGAGTAGATATAAGTACTTATATATGGAGCATGGCATCCATTCTACATAGATTCTTAACTTTGCATGAAACTTAACAATCAACTAAACCTTCCATAAATCTCACATAAATGATCCAAATTTCATGAAAACTAGTATTCTGGCTCCATTCATTAATATTTGAATCATACCCAAAAATCGGATTGAAAGAAACTTCGAAAACCATAAAAAAAAAAGAAAAAATATACCCTCTTCGCCAACCTTGAGATCGATCCCAATCCCAACTGGGCAAACTAGGGTCTTCTGCTTCGATTGGGATCGATTCCATCCGGGTAGATCCGGAAAAACTCAAATTAAAACTGATCAAATCTTCATCAATCAAACTCCAAACGATATGAAACTTAAAACTAAGATAGAATAGATAAAGAAAATTATATTAGAAGGTAGAAAACACACAAATCACCTAAATTCAAGCTATTGGACCCTAAACATGGAGATTATGGGTAGACACTCTACCTCTAACAACATATCCTTTCCAAGTCTTACTTACTAGATCTAGGATGGCCTTGATCTAGCTGCCGCTTTTTCCAAGGGCGTCGGGCGGGAAAAGAGATCTATTGTGTGCAAGGTAGGGCCAAAGAAGGTAGCATTGCACACGGAAAAGGATAAGTGGATGGAGGGTGCTTGTCAGCGTCAGTGGGTGGTGGGGTCGCTATTGTGGCTAGGGTGAGTCTTCCTAACGGATGGATGATAGCGCTTGAAAAGTTTCGTGGCTTAACAAGTCTGTCTAAAATTACTAATATTAACCGGTGCTCTAATTAGCTACTAAAAACTAGTAGTTAGTGGAGAGTCCGAGTCAATCCATAGGGAAAACATGATTGAATTGAAATGCTTTGTATAGCTTCCTACAACGAGTTGAGAAAGGACTTAAAATTGGAATTAAACTATTACTTAGGGATTTATAAATACGAGAAAGAGACCAAGGGATTCTTAATCAATAACAAGGGTTCTACCATATCTTCCTAAGATTAAGGCTCACTAATTGAATTGAATGGTTTAGTCTAATAGTTGATAGGTGAATGGCTAATTCACCCTATCACTCAACAAGGTTTAGTTAAGATCCCTTGTCAGTGAGAATAATTGTTTAAAATTCGGTGATCTAATAGTTAGTTCCGATCACCGCTAATGAACCCTCTGATTAAGACCAATTCATTGCGAGAAAATAATCATAAACTGGATTTAGGTGTAAAATCAAGATGGTTCTAGCACCTCGATGGCCAAATCTATAAAGATAGGATAGATGAAGGATTAGGGATAGGTTATAGTAGTTCTAGCACTTCAAGATCCTTAATTCCGGATAGGAACATCATAATGTGGAAGTTCATGGTTCTAACATGATTCCCCCATTAGATGATTCCAATCCAAGCACTAACATGCATTAGCTCTAGATCTAAAACATAATAAAGCAATCCAAACATCCAACAATGAAAATAACACCAAATATATAAAGAATCTGAGATCAATCCATATCAACCATTCAAAAAGATATACAAGCCTTGAATCTTAAGAATCCTCAATAGAAGCTCTAGTCACATCATAAGAATCCCATGGTAAGG